>CM060899.1:79240000-79840000 GCA_030762935.1 Hymenopus coronatus
TTTCCAGTGAAATCTCGGTATTGAATACCTTCTCTACACTCTATGTAGAGAAAGTAAACATTTAAAATTTTAGATACAGCACAGTGGTAGTGTGGCCCGTAGCTGTGCCACAGAAGCACATGCAGGACTGACAATGTTGCAGCACAAAGCGGACAGATAAGAGGAGAGTCTCTCATGAAAAGGTCGCTGTGCAAGCAAGCCAATAGCACCTCCTCTCGGCGAGACAGTCCTTCACTTCTCTTAGCTTGTAGCCACGGAGAGCTGATCGATCAGCATGCCAGCACAAAACTGGTGGCAAGGGCATTCTTCCTTATGGCATTCATCACCAACTTTTTCTGTCAGCATGTTATCATGATAGTCAATTGTTAGAGCAACTGGACGAGTACCAGGAGATCCCAGCTATGAATTCAGTTTTTTATTTTCATTTTACTTTTCTAACTCCTGTCCTGCATATGGCTACTGTGGAAAAGACAATTTATTTACAATTGGTTTTACAGTTTGTATCTTCTTGTATTTTGTATCTGATTTTGAATTTGACCTAATAGGGTTATGATTGGTTTCTTAAGTTTCAATGTACTTGAATATTGCACATCTGTGTATTTAGGTCTATTTAAGAAAATGCTGGTTCTCCAAGGTCTTTCAATCTCTGAATAGCTTCATTCACTCAGCAATTCAACACCCCCCCACCAAAACTGCCATCTTATAACATAATATTTAACTGTAGCTAAATTGAAGACAATATCCAGTAAGAATATTAACACATTGGAGCCCAAGCCCGAGTATAGCTCAGGCCATCGAAATGTTCATGATACCCACACCCTAGCATAGCTCAGGCAGGTATTTCTAACGCTTTTAATGCAATTCCATGACCTTAACTCGGTCGTTTGTTATGTTTGTGCTTTTAAATGTTAAAATGCTGCATTTTCCTCCATTTCTGTGAACTGAAGCTGAAATTCAGGATACAAATCAAGCTGTAGAAAATTCTGATTCTGAGGGAGAGTTTTTCAAACTTTGAATAAATGGAGTGTAAGCAGCTTTACACAAATTTTTTCAAACTCATATTTGATACTTGTTGTAAATTTAAAATAAGATACTACGGAAGTTATGATTATTTTCTTACTTGCTAAGAAATCCTTGAATACCATACTTTTAGATTGTCCCAATACTTTTTGGCAGATTTAATTGATGTACTGTAAATAATAACTCAAAAGTAGGCGTAAAAACCCTGGGTTTCTTGGCACTTCAACCACCGAAAGGCACGGAAAATGGAAATGGCGTGTTATTTATGGAAGCTGGTTAACTGCTGTGGTTCTCAGCGTCCCATTCTAAATTGGGCGTGAAAGATCACTTAATTTTGCTCAGAGGCCTCTCTATCAGGCTTGAGGTTCTTTTATGTGCCGTAAATCTACGACACAGGACCAACGGCTTTACTTCCCTTCCGAAGGAAGCCATGCTAAGGATTTTACACTCGAAAAAATCCATCGTCCTCTGCCGGGTTTGAACCTGCGACCTTGGGCATATGAAGTTAGCATGGTACCATTACACCACAGAGGGGGACCCGGAAAGGCCCGGGCTTCTATGTGTTAAAATGAAGTTAAACTAAAGAAAAAAAAAAAAAAAACAGGCATGTACCATTCACGGCTTTCTCTAAATCCCTGCAACAAGTTATTCTTAAAAAGTGTATACTTCTATTTATTCCATGCTTATCAGAAAAATTATTTAGCAGAAATAATCTTATTACTTGCTTTCTTGTAAGTAGAAGCGAAATAAGGGACTACCATAGGTTAAAGTGATAATCAAAAGCTGGTTGCTATGTGACTGAAGTTCCTTTGTTTGTATGGACACGAGTTCACAAAGTCCTGTATGAGAAAAGTATGTTTTTAATAGCTGAAACCAAAAACAAGGAATATCTCAAAAACAATCAACTCAACGAAAAAAATGTATATAACATAAATTGAGTGTTTTAAAGTGCTCTACATTTGTTGTGCGGTAAGTTTTTGTCCATCTCTTACGGTTTAGCAGTTATGCAAACTTCCGTAAAATTGACCCAGAATAAAGTAGTCTTCAGAGGCTATTCCCAGAAAATTCAAAATATACATTTTATTTGTCAGGTAAATATCTTCAATATAAATATTTTAATCAAAATCATTAAGAGCCATTTTTTAGAAAATTAATATTTTCGAAAAAAAGTTACATGTAAAAAGTAGTTTGGGGTGGGGGGATTTTTCTCAAAATCTTCGTGTTGCATCCCTGGAAGATACTAAACTTAAATACCAAGTTTGGTATTTTACCGACTTTTCGTTTTTGAGTTATCGTGTTCACAGACACACACACACGGACCTTTTTCTGAAAATACTTTTTTAGGATACAGGGGACCCTAAAACATATATTTCCGGTGAAATCATGGTATCAAATTTTTTGGTGGAGTCCAATACCTTCTCTATACACTATGTACATAGTGCGTATAGAGAAAAAAAAAAAAAGAAAAGTGAAATTAATCACAGAAAACACAAAATTGAGCCCAGCAATAAATAAACCTTGTTTCAAAAAGTTTACTTATCACCCAAAACTTTCAAAAAATATTCAAAAAACATAAAATTACACTTGCCCCTCCAGAATAAGTTCAGCCTAGAAAAAATGCTCTGCAACAACCGAAAAGACCAAATCCCAGAACATAAAAAATCAAGAATCTACAGAATAAATTGCACAGATTGCAACAAATTTTACATTGGTAAAACAAAAAGACACTTTGAAACAAAACTTAAAGAGAGCAGTAAAATACAAACAAACTGACAAATGAGCCGTTGCACACCACTTCTATTAACCATGAAATAGTACCTAACATACACCTTGTAAAACTGCAGAGCTTGATGCCTGGGAATAAATCTACATCATTAAAAACCAATACCAACTTTGAATTGCCACCACAAAATGTATTGTGGAGGTTTGTCACTCAGCCACCTGGGACTGTCACACCTCAACATAGAACACCCTGTGGAAATTCAGTTGGAAACCATTGACTATGATGCCCACATGGCTTCAAAACCGGTCTGGAAAAATTATACGCAAGTGATACTTAAGTGTTGCAAACCAACTCAAAAATATTCTAAAGATTACCATATTTATTTGATTTTAAGACGATCACCTTTTATCATAACTTAATTTTCGAATTTGATGCCCTTGGTGGTGTAGTGGTTACCATGCTAGCCTCTAAAACCCAGCATTGCAGCTTCAAACCTGGCAAAGAGTGATGCGAAAATCCTTAGCATGGCTTCCTTTGGAAGGGAAGTAAAGTCGGGGGTTCCGTGTAATATTTGGACTTAAAATAACTGTGAACTGTGAAAGACCATTCCTGGGAAAATTTTTCTGCCATTGTGCATCCGCAAGTTGTGATTGCATCCTACAGTGCCATCTGTGAGGGATGAGCTGATCCCTCGTCACCATGGGGCATTGTGACAAACTAAAAAATCCAATCCATTCACAGAGACATCGTAATGATGCCCTTTGCTAGCAGTTACAGCAAATAACACCACTACCAGTAATTTTGGAATTTAGCATATCATTTATATAAAAAGACATAACTTAATTTTTAAATGCATATTTTGATCAAACTAATGGACCCAAAACTATTTTTTTTCTTTCCTTTTTGGCGAAATAAAAAAAATTTATATACTAGGCAAGACAGACAGAGAGAGAGAGAGAGGGGAGCAAGGAAATGTACCTTTTTAACAATAATTTGTTACAGAGTTGTAAAGTCATGCAAATGGAATATATCAGATTTTTTTAAATGGTTTTCTTCGGTTCTGCTTGTTGAATTTCTGTATACAAGATTCTTGTTGTATCTTTTCTGCTATTTGGATTATAATTTTGAACTCTATTTTAGTCTCGGACAGAAATATTTTTTCAATGAGAATGCATACCATTTAAGATCTGTTGACAACTAACTTTATGGCGCATAAAGAAAAATACAAAACCTGCTGTTTATATCACTACCTTGGCAGTGATTTTACCACTTCTGCCAGGATTCACCAATTTCGTAACTTACTTTTACCTGGATGCTCATTGGAAAACAAATAAGCAAATGCAAGACAACTCCCCAGTTTTTAATATTTTGGAAAAATACATTGTCTTGAAGTTAGATAAATACAGCAAATTTATAAAATGATGTAAAAGTTCCACGGGTTTAAACTTCCTTTATAATACTGGGCCTTAATTACAAAATATGGAAAAACATATCAAACATGTTAAGTTTAAATGTTTTTTTTATTCCAAATGCTTATTTCTGTATCTGTACAAAGTCTCCACATCTGGATGTGTTTATTTTACTGCTATTCTTAATTTTATTATATTTTATACATGGTTCTATGGGATAATGCAACATCCATTATTTCTAAACTTCATTATACTGCAATATTTCTTACTCTTATACACATCGTTTATTTTTTAGAGTGATTTATTATTTCCAATTTGGAAACAAAGTTACACTTTAACACCTGAACTAGTTAGTATAAAAATTTGTTTCACATTGCAATAATACTTTGCACTCATTTTAATTTCAACAGGGACTACAATACAGGGAAAAGTTAGCTGTTACATTGATTGGGGGGCAAACAGAGAAATATGTAACACATTTATACATCTTCAAAATTCAAAAAATGCTTGGAACTTATGAGCCGAGCTGAATGTACATCAGAAGAGCAGTGTTACCCACGAATATTTGTTAACATTTCAAGGAATATAATGATAACTCTGTTGACATTGAAATATTTAACTGCAACACTATGCAATGTTCTGCCTGAGTATTACTTTGTTCCCAGGCACTTGCTTCTTCTAACACTGAGGAATAGAGAGTTTTGTGTGGGATAAATTATGTATAAAAAAGTATTTTGTTTGACAACGCCTTTAACAGGAAACACTATAGGGATTGGGGATGGATAGACCACAGAGAATATTACATCATACACATCAAAGTTACAAAAGGAAAACAATTCTGTGTGCACTTATTCACTTTTTATATAAAACTGCCAAATTCACACCAAGCTTCTTTCTATTTACAATCTTTAAAATTAAAATAATAATAATAATAGTAATAAAAAAAAAAAAAAACAAAAAAAAAAAAAAACAAAAGAAAGTGTAATGAAGTACTTTAAGTTAATCACCTTTAAATTAACATTTCTAAGAGTTCTTATTATTTATTAATTTTTCATACTTTTTCTCATTTTTTTTTTTTACTATTTTTGTTTTGTTTGTTTTAACGGTGAAAAATGAAATGTACAGTACAGCATTTTTCAGTCATAATGAAAACGCCAACACCCACAGAAAAAAGTAGTGCCTTCTTTATTATAGTGGGTGAAAAAAAAAAAAATATATTGGAACAGCTGCATAACCCAATGCCACATGAGGAACAAAATGCCAATGTCTTTCTTCCTTAATTACGTTTTCACATAAAACATACTTTTTTTTACTCAAAAGGTTATGTTGTGCAGTCCACGAGCCATTCGTCAATTCTTAATAAAGCTTGCTTTGTGGCAGCATCCATTACTTGTTTAAACTTTCTAAAGAAATGTCATCTAAGTCCCCACATTTCTGATCGAAGCAGATGTACTCTACTTCAATGAGAAATTTTTACGGCTAAAATCTTTTCACTTTTAACGTCAATGGACTTGTGGCAACAACGCAGCCTGAAGCAGCATTTGTCAGTAAATGGAATGTTCATCCACATAATGTCCAGCAGAAGAACTGTCCTGTTCATTTTATATTCACGCCACGTCACAAAAGGACATTTTAAGAAGGAAAAAAAAAATTACGACAGGCCTATTTCTTCTCCTGGATCTACTTACTATTTAATGATGAAATGAGGTTTACTTCTATGCTCATTGGTCATGTACAAATGTAGCCCTCCTGAAGAGTGTTCGTCTCCTGCAAACAAAACAAGCCATTACTAATAATAAGTTTGCAAATGATACATTATGAAGCTGAGTCAATATACCATATTTATCTGAATACAGGACAATTCTTTTTCTCTAACACATATGTACATACAAGGTACAAAGTAGCTATAGAAGGTATCATATTCCACCCAAAAATTTCATGTCTAGATCTCCAAAGTTTGCAAATGATACATTATGAAGCTGAGTCAATATACCATATTTATCTGAATACAGGACAATTCTTTTTCTCTAACACATATGTGCATACAAGGTACAAAGTAGCTATAGAAGGTATCATATTCCACCCAAAAATTTCATGTCTAGATCTCCACTGGAAATATACGTTATCAGGGCCCCTGAGATCGAAAAATATACTCCAATTTCTATATTAAAGAACCCACAAACATTTAACAAGAACCTCCTAAAAAGACCTCCAATATTTACCCTAAAAATACTCCTGACCCAACATTCATCACTGAAAGAGAATTTTCCCCCTAAATTTGGGGACGAGTTAGGAACCCTGTCCCCAAAATGAAAGATGATTTGAGTCACCTGAAGCCACAGTAGTTGCTTACAAAGAATGCATTTGCACTCTCTCCAAATAAGAATGGTGTTCAGCTATTAATATAAAAATAATTGTTGCAACAAATCTTCACTTATCTTTTGGAATCCTTGCCTGGACTAGTTTCGCAACGATTTCATTGCATTATCAACATATCCTTTTGTTGATAATGCAATGAAATCGTTGCAAAACTAGTCCAGGCAAGGATTCCAAAAGATAAGTGAAGATTTGTTGCAACAATTATTTTTATATTAATATTTGTGTTATTCTTCACTGTTACTAGCTTCTTTTTACATTTATGGTGTTCAGCATTTGAAAAATGGTCTGAAAGGATGACAGTGTATAGAATGCAATATAGCTTATCATCCTTTAACCTGGTTGGTTATATCAAATGAATGAAATTGGTGAAATGATGCGCAAATGATTACAGGGTCCATGGAGCTTAAAGCTATTTAACATTCATCTTCTCAGGCTAAGGGAAAACCCTGAAAAAAGTGTTATCTGGGTAACTCGCCCTAAGTGAGATTTGAACTAGTGACCTCTTGAATGTGGGGCATACTACCCCACACTGATGAGACGGGCCAGAGAAAATTTTGAAAAGATGCAATGATCAGATCTAAATTTTTAATATTTTATTGCACCCATTCTCAAGATTTTTGGAGTGAGCCTCTTGCTATTGAATTTATTTACAAAGATAAGTGAAGTTTTTGTCAAAAAAATATTTGTTGCATTAATACTTGTGCTGCTTTACGGTTATTAAATTCAGTTTTCACATATTATTACTACTAATCTAGGCATAAATACTGTCACAAAGTATTTTTTGAATGCATGAAATAGGGTTTGAGATTTTTCAATTTTCTTTTATTGTGTTATAAGCACATTCACAATTTGCACCTATCAGACTTCAAAATGTCCACCATTGGCATGCACAAAGGCTTTGAGTCTCTTGAGCCAGTTGTCTATGGATGAACGGATTATATCAATGAACCAAGGAACATTTCAAACTTTCAAGTGAAGGGTGTCTTTTCTTGCAGGCATTTCTTCTATAGAGATTTACAAATCATGAACGTACAATGGGCTCTTATGGACCATACTTTTCTTATGGAAGAATAAGTGCGGCGTTGCCAAATGTAGGTATTTTCAAATGCAACTACGATAAAATAGGAAAACACATTTCGGTATGAAATGTGTGAAAGAATAAGATGGTATGCACGAAAAGTCTTTTATATAATTGTACGTTTTTTAAAATGATAAAATTTAAGCTTTTTTTGAAAGCAGATATTTAAATTCTTTCTTGCTCCAAATGTTAAACCATGTTTTAAACCAAATTAATTGCAATTAAAAAAATCTGGATTATTCACTTACTTCCATAGGCCATGTTGGTATTTAGATTGTATCAATATGTCTAAACATATTTATTAAAAAAAAAATAAAGTTTAAAACAGTGGGAAATGTCGTCGCTGCTAATTCTTGTTCTACAAGTCCACACAAAAACTTCCAGCGACAAAGCTGTCAAGGAAATAGTGAAATTATTTTTATGTACACATAGAACTTCTCCAGAACCAAGGCATCCATGAGTCAACATTTTGAGGCAAAGTGCGCAAGGCTCACAGCATCAACAAACCTGGTCCTCGTGTCTTGGAGATGATAATGACAGTTCAAGGGGTCATACTTGAGTTGAGGTTTTCAGTAGGTTTTGGGAATCTGAGGCATGGAGTTAAGTAAAAGTACATATTGGGCGACATAACACTACATTTAAGCAAAAGGAGATGGAACGTTTAATAGACAATGGTTTTGAATCAGTCACCCAAGTTCAGGTGTTAAATTACTGCAAACACGTTGAAGGAATAGAAGACGATATGTGGAAAGCAGATCAGCTGCAGGATGATTATCCATAAGAGCCACTGAATCATCATGACATGAAAACCTCTATAGCACTGTCCAGGGGCTACCAGAAGGAGATGAAATGCGGCCCATTGGCCTGCAATGTTGAGTCACACCTCACCCATGACTTCTTTGGAGTTTAGCAACTCTCTCATGAGCTTCCCAAGAACTTGCTGCATATACCCTATCGTTTTGGTCGTTAAAGTTCTCTTCAATGGTAATGAAAATTCTTCCATGCCATTGTTGGCATACCTCTGCTACTTCAGCCGTGGTGATTAGAAATGTCTAGTGCTTTTGAGTCTTCAGAGTGTTCCCTGGATATTGTTCGTCAGGAAATGTTGAGCTCTTCTGCTTCTGGACAGGATTTTGCCAGATTTAACAGCTGCCATTGTTCTCACACTACAAGGCGATCATTTACACTGTGGGTCTCGTAAACCACTGGATTGTCCAGTAAACAAACATCTTCTAAGAACAATTTTAATGAAAGGGCTCACAAACATGCAGTATTCAATAGCCTCACCCACAGACTGGTCTTCACACCATTAAAACATGAACAACACAAACACATAATATCTACTACTAGAAACAATGGATTCAACCAAAAATTAATAGATAAAAAAATAAAAAAATTTAAACAATGCAAATTAATCACAGAAACTACAAAACTGAGCCCAGCAATAGATAAACCTTGCTTCAAAAAGTTTATTTATCACCCAAAACTACACCACAAGTTTCAAAACAATATTCAAAAAACATAAAATCACACTTGCCCCGCAGAATAAGTTCAGCCTACAAAAAATGCTCTGCAACAACCAAAAAGACCAAAATAGGAATCTACAGAATAAATTGAGCAGATTGCAACAAATTTTACATTGATAAAACAAAGACATCCTTGAAACAAGACTTAAAGAACACTTGAGAGTAGTAAAATACAAACAAACTGACAAATCAGCCGTTGCACACCACTTTTGGTCTACTAACCATGAAATAGTACCTAACTTACACCTTATAAAACCTGTCAGATATTCAGAAGAGCTCGATGTCTGGGAAAAAATCCACATCATTAAAAACCAATGCCACGTACTCAACTTTGAATTGCAGCTACAAAATATATTGTGGAAGTTTGTCACCCAGCCACCAGGGACAGTCACACCTCAACATAGAACACCCTGTGGAAATTCAGTTGGAAATCTTCGACAATGATGCCCACATGGCATCAAAATCGGCCTGGAAAAACTATACGCAAGTGATACTTAAGTGTTACAAACCCAACTCAAAAATATTCTGAACATCATCTGATTTTCAGACGTGGGAAAATCTCTGTTGGCGACTTTCCAATCACCGCTATCCTGATTTCATGATCATCCCACTCCATGCTTCAGCACAGCAGATCCACTCTTTCTCTTTCACTGTTGAACACACACTGATCTGGGGCCAGCACCATGGCCCAGGTTTGATCCCAGGCTTCCCCAAGTGGGATTTGTGGTGGACAAAGTAGAACAGAGGCAGGTTCTTTGGTTTCTCCTGCTATCATATTCCATCTATGCACCATCTTCATTATATATATCAGTGTCATCACCTGTGGTGCCATTGTAGTAAAAGCGGGTGTTAAAAACAATTTGTTCCATTCACATTACTTTTTCTACATCTGTGAAACAAATTATTGTTAAAAACTCATACTTTTTTTTACTTCATGCTAATCGAGAAAAAATTGGCAAAATTTCTTGCTTCCTTGTAAGTAGAAGGGAAATAAGGGAGTAGCATAGGTTAAAGTGATAGTCAAAAGTTGCTTGCTATGTTACTGAAGTTCCTTTGTTTGTATGGACAGGAGTTGACAAATTCCTGTATGAGAAAAGTATAACATTTTTAAAGCTGAAACCAAAAACAAGGAATATCTCAAAAACAATCAACTCCACGAAAAAAATGTATGTACCATAAATTGTGTGTTTTAAAGTGCTCTACATTTTTTGTGTGGTAAGCTTTTCTCCATCTCTTACAGTTTAGCAGTTTGCAAAATTCTGTAAATTTCATCCAGAATAAAGTAGTCTTCAGAGGCTATTCCCAGAAAATTCAAGATATACATTTTATTTGTCACGTAAATATCTTTAATATATGATATTTTGATCAAAATCGTTAAGAGCCATTTTTGAGAAAATAAAAAATTTTGAAAAAAGTTTCATGTAAAGGGTAGTTTGGGGTGGGGGATTTTTCTCAAAATCTTTGTGTCACATCCCTGGAAGATACTAAACTAAATACCAAGGTTGGTATCTTACCGACTTTTCATTTTTGAATTATCGTGTTCACAGACACACGGACCTTTTTGCGAGAATGCTTTTTTTGGTTATAGGGGACCCTAAAACATATATTTCTGATGAAATCTTGGTATCAAATTTTTGGGTGGAGTGCAATATCTTGTATATACACTGTACATAGTAATGTAGAGAAAGTAAAAACACTGGTCTAGACTGACCTTCAGCTTAAATGTGCAAAACCGGTTCTACCGTCCAAACCAAAGTTTATGACTATTTATAACTAGACTACGCAGTTTGCCTGCTGTGAAACATTAATGCAAGTATCCTTACAGGTACTGTGGATTCTGGTTGCCTATCTTCCGTCGTTACCAGTCCTTGATCTTCAGCCGAGTTGGAATCCTCCCCACAGTTTACGACAATTGAGTTGCTCGGAGAATCATCACCCTGTAAATCAAATTGCACGTCTATGTACTAACAAACTTTAAAGTTACAAAGTTTAATTGATGCGAGCGTATGAATGGTACCTGATTTGAGTTTTCTTCCCCTGCTGTTTTGGCTTTCTTGTTGCTTGTTTCTGACGCGCTGTCTGAGATGCGTTTCTTGTTCACCAGGTTGTTAGCATTGAGGGCTTCCACAGAGGACAGGAGCGCTGTATTGCTTGCCCCGTTACGTTGCTGTGGTGGTGTGTGAGAGGGAGTGGAGTTAGACTGAAACAAACATCATAACGTCAATACGAACTGCAAAACACAACTTGCACTTAGCATCCAATGTGACATGTTCTATTACAGGATCGAAGGTCATCTATTGAATAGTATATGCATTTACACGTCAGCATAAAAAGAAAAACACAGCAAAATACATAACTAATAACATTTTAAAACTTCTAACTTAAAAAAGCTTTCACTGAATAGAAACATTGGTTCATTAAAATTTGTTTTACATTTTGCTTAAAGCTGTTCTACAGTAACTTATTAAAGAGCACAATGCCACAATATGGAGGTGGTTTTTCATATTTTGTGAGTTTATCATTTTTAATGGATAACAAATGTGCATTTTGTGTATTGTAATTATGAAAATCTGATTTTTTGTAAAATAATTTCTAGTTTGATTTCAAAAAGAGTAAACTCTTAAAAATATAAATGGAAGGAAACGTTAAAATTTTATATTGCATTTAATAATTGTTAAAATACGGTTTACAGGAGTCCATACTCTTTAACTTAAAGATGGTTCATAGAATTCTTTTCTGTGCAATAAATATCCTATATACGTTAGTAGAGTTACCAAATAGGAACACAGCATAAAAACAAGAGAGTAGTGTATAGAGACCAGTGTTTTTGTATCAAGCACATCTCTAAGCTGCAATATGGCAAAATTTGCAGAACATAGTTTCTTGGCAATAAAGTCAGAATGTTCATTCTAGGTTAATAAATTATCCATATATATTCCAAGAAATTTATAGCTTTGTTGACTTTCAATCAATTTATTCTCAAATGTACATTTCGATTAGTATCAACTAATTTATTTATGAATTTTAGACACACAGTTTTTTTCAATATTAATTATTAGTTCATTATTATCACGCCACAATTTAAACTGAGAGATAGCTACTTTGATTTTGTCTAATAAAGCGTCATATACATCGGAACAAACAGTAATAAAGTTGTCATCAGCATAAATTAAAACTTTTTCCACATCTATATATTTTGATAAATCATTTATATATAATAAAAATATTAAAGGGCAGAGAATAGCACCCTGTGGGACTCCCATATACATATCAAAATTATCAGAAAATGTGTCATTAACTTTTATGCAAATCCTACGATTGGATAGATATGATTTTAAAAAATTTAAGAAACAGCCTCTGAATCCTGTTACAATATTAAGGCCACAAGCCACAAGATATAAGGATTTTATTTTGTAATTTTATTATTAATTTGAAATTTATTTGGCTACATAGCTAAAAACATACACTTATCTGTTAATTTGTGTGTGAATTGTTATTGCTGAATTGTTTTACTGGTGCTATTAATATATTTGGAAGACGTGTTCATTCTAATGCAAAAAGGTTTGTAATGTGTTGGCTGGAGACATGACCAACAATCGCAACAATGACAGAAAGAGATGGAGAGAGTTATACACATGTTACACGGCCTTGGAATGAACGCACGGCAACACAAATATTTCTGTTTATATTTTCGGTAAAGAAAAAGGAACAGCGATTTGGCTTAATGACGAAACAAGGAGTAATAATATTGTATTCTTGTTATAACTTGATTCTGTGTGTGTTTATGTATCTGCAATGTTTAACAATAAATTCAAAAGAATAACAATATTTATTTATGGTAGTTAAAACCGAAGTACAAAACGCTTCTCGTATACCACAAACCTTAGATGAGGAAAGAGTCTACATGGTAGAGGTATAAAATTAAGAAAATTAAATACACACAAACTAACTTTTTCATTGCAACCCTAAGGCTGAAAGTAATATAGTTCATATCCAAACTACGAAGGCCTTAGATAAATCAAGATATAACAGGGCTACATGTTTACCCTCATCAAGGTTTTTATATACATAGTTGTTAAGTTCATCCTTAAACAACATGACTCTTTGTAATGAATACAACAAAAAATCTTATTGCAGTTTTGCTCTTTTTATAAGGGTAATCTCATAAGTCTGGTAATTTCCATGAAATAATGATAAATCTTTATTGCAGCTTCTATGGTTGGTAAGCTTAATTATTCAAAAGAATGTAAAAAGTTCAACTGCACACCGTACAGTTCATTGACACCCATCTGAAATAGTTAATGTGTCGACTGAGATTAAAAATATAGAAAACTGAATATTGTTCACTTCATTTGAAATTTGGACTGGCACAGAAATCAAAACAATTTAAACGTGGTCAGACAACTGGAGAAGAAGCCGACTAATATGGTAATGCAAGACAGCCGAATAAAACTTCAAGAGATTACTAAGACTGTAGACATCTCCCTGAGCAAGTACATAATATCCCACATGGAGAAGTTGGAATCTGCAAATTCTCACAGTCGACCAAAAGTGCATCCAGAACCTTTCAATACAATGTCTGGCAATATTTAATCACAAAACATACGATTTTTTGAGGTTATTTGTTACAGTTGATGAAATCTGTCAAGGAGTTCTAGATACAAAGTGTATTTTTTTTTTTTTTTTTTGCCTGTACCAACAAAAAATCCCAATGAGATAGCCAAGGTTTGAACAGTTATCTCACTCTCCATGCGATAAACAAGTATCCACAATTCGCAATAGGAACAATTAAGAGAAAAATCTGATGTGTTCCATTCACATAACTTTCTCTATATCTCTGCAACAAATTATTGTTAGAAAGCTTATGCTTCCATTTACTTAATGCTAATTGACAAAAAATTAGCAGAAATAGTCTTATTACTTACTTCCTTGTAAGTAGAAGGAAAATAAGGGAGTACCATTGGTTAAAGTGATAGTCAAAAGCTGGTTGCTATGTGACTGAAGATCCTTTTTTTGTATGGACAGGAGTTGACAAATTCCTGTATGAGAAAAGCTTGTTTTTTAAAGCTGAAATCAACAACAAAGAATATCTAAAACACGATCAACTCCATGAAAAAAATATATATAACAAACTGTGCGTTTTAACGTGCTCTACATTTTTTATGTAGTAAGTTTTTATCTAACTTTTACAGTTTAGGAGTTAAGCAAAATTTCGTAAATTTCATCCAAAATAAAGTAAGCTTCACAGGCTATTCCCAGAAAAATGAAGATCTACATTTTATTTGTCAGGTAAATATCTTTAATATACAATATTTTAATCAAAATTGTTAGAGCCATTTTTAAGAAAATCAAAATTTTCGAAAAAAGTTCCACGTAAGGGGTAGTTTGGGGTGGGGGGATTTTTCTCAAAATCTTTGTGTCGCATCCCTGGAACATACTAAACTTAAATACCATGTTTGGTAGTTTACCAATTTTTTGTTTTTGAGTTATTGTGTTCACAGACACACACACATGGACTTTTTTTTTGAAAATGCTTTTTTTGGATACAGGAGACCCTAAAACATATCAATTTTTTTGGTGGAGTGCAATATCTTCTCTATACACTATGTACATAGTATGTAGAGAGAAAGTAAACATAGGCACCAGGTTGAAAGATCATTTCAGAATGTTGTGTTATACGGAAATTTACAAGTTGGCTGTTGCCTATCATTATTGAAGAAGTATATTTGTTAAAAGGCTTATGGCACCACATTCAGTTGAAAATCTATGTGAGAAATGATTAATGAACTTTGAAGAAAATGCAAACCACCACCAGAGCAGATCATTTGTAATGATTTCTTATTGGGCTCAAAATACTCAACTCTAGCTCAAGATGTGGGAATCATGTTCTGTAAATACCTAAAATAACAAAGTTTAAGAGTGTCAATTTAATTGTTTTTTTTCACACAAGCTGTGTATAGGACAGGAGTTGGATAGGTGGAATCAGACTGAAAAATTCAATGCCATAGTCGAGATTTAAACCACGGATTGTCCGGTCTCTAGCTGGTTGCTTGCAACATTGTAAGTCACCATTGGGGTTGTCATCTCAAAATAATTTGAGATCACCTTGTGGTTTACTAGGAAACATGCGAGGCAGTTGAGGAATTTAATGCTGTGCCGGCATGTTGCCATGGTAGCTCAGTGATAGAGTATAACTGGCAAGAGACTGGGAGATCCATGGTTAAATCCCTGCGATGTTATTGATTATTCAGTCTGACTACCTAAGTTTATTTGTTTTGAAGCATTCCTTAGTTTCAGTACATTTTAGGTTATTGCTTATGATGGATGTGATGGAATATAATAATTATCGGTTTAATCTGAATATTCCAGTAGTTAGCAATGCATTAGTACACAATCCACCTAGTAGCAGTAACCATAACAGTGTAAATAAACATCAAAAAAGAGACCAAAAGGATATGTTGATAATGCAATGAAATAATTGCGAAACTAGTCCAAGCAAGGATTCCAAAAGATAAGTGAAGATTTGTTGCAACTATTATTTTTATATTAATATTTATTTAGCTAAAGCTTAAGAGTGTTAAGTTTGACTTATTTTTACTTTCTCTAGCATGTATGTATGCACAATGTAAATGGTTGCTAGAGAAAGTATTGTTTTCCTCCCAAAAATTTGATTGTGTGTGTGTGTGTGTGTGTAACTGAACTGTTTCACTAAATATTAAGTAGTTTCCAAGAGAAATGGGCCAAGAATGTGGCACATTAATATTGCCAGGATAAAGCCTTTATCACCCATGAAGTGCACATCATTGTATACAAGGTGCATTCTGAGAGAGTACATGTCTTGTCACAGGGCTGAGAGTTATTCAGAAAGGAAAGATAAATCTTAGCTAATAATATAAATTATACCAAGAAGGGAAATATAAATGTACATTGAAAATGGGAAGGGAAGAAAGGTTTCAAACACATGTAAGTAGCTGAGTGTCACCAGCCAGCGAACGACCCCGAAAGATATTGTTAGAGGGTCGGGCATTGAACCGAAGAGGTTGAGAAAACACTGCCCGAGGGGAACATAACGGGAAAAGATATGCCACTGCTGGTCAAGGGGACGTTTTTTGAGGCACTTGGCGCAGGACATTGGCAGAACCAAGATGTGATATTCAGGCGCATGGTGTAACCATTAGTTGTGATGCAAATAATTAATTTTAATACCAAATATTAATATAAAAATAATAGTTGCAATAAATCTTCACTTATCTTTTGGAATCCTTGCTTTGGACTAGTTTATTTACACTAAATAAACAACATCAAAAAGAGACCAAAAGGATATTATGTTGATAATGCAATGAAATCATTGCGATACTAGTCCAAAGCAAGGATTCCAAAAGATAAGTGAAGATTTGTTGCAACTATTATTTTTATATTAATATTTGTGTTATTCTTCACTGTTACTAGCTTCTTTTTGCATTTATAATTTTAATACCGACCAGAGTACGTACAAGATCACTGCATCAAAATTAATAAATAATTATAGTCATGGTCAGGTAAAGTATAGGTTCACAGAGAAAATTAGGAGGAATGCGTGCGTGTTCAACGGCAGAAAAAGGTCAAACTGACTGAATAAAGCACTTGTGTCATACTACACCCTGAAAGAGTTTCCATTCTAGTAAAAATCCTGAAATGGGCACCCACAAATCCACACCATTACTAATAACCTGCACCTGGGATATGAACCCATAACCACGTTACTGCTACAATCCAGAAAGTAATCCAATTGTTTTTGTGCTGGTATGTAATGCGATTGCAGAAAAACTATCAGCTTTGACAGTCTGCTCCAAGCAGTTGAGGCTTCATGTTTGCCTGTGTCATGAAATGCAATGTTATGTAAAAACTGAACAAAACTCTTGCGGATACCTACAAGCTATCAGGGGTTGCAAGTGTTTCAGGAACGTCAGGAAGAGGTGGGTGATGCCAACCAGCACAAACGACAACAATTTGGCCCAAATGCTGCCTAGTACATTAACGTGCTAGTAAGACTGTCCAACTTCATCTGTTAGTACCTGACAAAGCATAACATGATAAGGCTGACACAGTTCGGACTTGGCTCCAGCCAACCTCTTTCTCTTCCCGAGTATTAAGACAGCCCAGAAAGGAACCCATTTTGGGTAGGTTGCAGCCATGGTACCTTCAGAATGCATACCGTGCATGGCAGATCCACTGCAAAAAGTGTGTACATGCTCCAGGGAACTACTTTGAGAAATACTAAACTTTTTAAGATATGTACAATAACTGCATTAGTTAAAAAGAACTGCATTATTTTCCAAACGCACCTTGTATTTTATAACTGTTTGGAGCTTCAGTTATTTACTTACCTTCTTATCTTTCTTCAGAAGGCTTGGTGATATATACATGTGTAACTGTTTCCTGCAAAACGTAAAATAAATTATGTTATTATAGCATACAAACAATACAAAAAGCAGGCAATGAGATTCATCACAGCATCAGTGAAAACCTAACCAATAGCTGCTATGCAGATTTTAACAAAAATCAATCCAAATGAGCAAGAAATTAAAAAATCTGAAGTCTTACACTCACATGCCTTTTTCTAACTGTTCTACAAACTTCTTTCAAAAGACTCCTCTTTCTATACCATTCTATTGGAGATAAGCATTAGCAGAATGTTCTTATTACTTAGTTCATTATCAGTAGAAGGCAACTAAAGGAATGTGCTATACTAAAGTGATAGTCAAATATTTTAAAAGCTTTCGTTATGTCTTCTTTGCTTGGCCAGGAGTAGAACAACAGACACTTCCTGTCTGAGAAAAGTAAAAGTATTTTAAAATTGAAACCAATATCTTAGAAATGGTCTGCTCTGCAATAAAAAAGCATATGACATAAAATGTGTGTTTTAACAAGATTTTCATTTTTGTGTAGTAAGTTTCTGTCTATCTCTTACGGTACAACCATTATGCAAAATTCTGCAAAAATCAACCAGAATAGAGTGCTCTTTAGATCCTATTCCCAAAAAATTCAAAATATGCATTTTATTTTTGTTGTGTATATCTTTAATATACAGTATTTTAATCAAATTTGCCAAGTCATTTTTGAGAAACACAAGATTTTAAAAAATTTTCCATATAAAGGAGGATTTTCTTGAAAATCTTTGTATTGCATCCTTTGAAGATGATAATCCTAAACACCAGTTTGGTATTTAATGGTCCTTTAGTTTTTGAGCTATGCTGTCCAGACACACACAGGCCTTTTTCTATAAATGCTTTTCTTGGATTCAGGGGTCTCAAAGCATATATTTCCGGTGAAATCTCCATATCAAATGTTTGGGCACAATACAATACCTTCTCTGTACACTATGTACATAGTACATGTAGAGAAAGTAAAAATCTGAGGTGTTCCATTCACATGACTTTCTCTACATTTCTATAACAAATTATTGTTAATAATTGAATTAATTAAAGTGGTATTGTTAACACACATTTCACTTACTTTTAATGAGTAGGACAATTGTTTCGCGGACCGTTGCCCGCATCCTCAGCTGTTGAACCACTACTGCTTGGGTTTGGGTTCCAAGTTGTGGTTATGGTGACATCTGTTGGGTGGGCGATGAAACTTGTTAAGCAATCCCTAGGGGGGAACTCCATGTTCATCAGTGTGTGGCGGTATTTATGAATATAGATTAGCTGTTAGTTGAAACGGATTCGAAAGTTCTTTCAATAGTTTGATGTTCGGATTTATTTCTGGTGAGTTTCCCAAAAGTGATGTGCTACTGCAGATTTGTCTGGCTGTTTTGATTTGATGTGTCTTCTGTGTTCTTTATTGCATGTTTCAAGGTTTCTTATTGTCTTTCCAATGTATTTCTTGGTGCAGTCTTGACAATCAATGTCATATACTCCTGATTTTTTCTCCGTGGATATTTTGTCCTTCAGGGAGGAGCCCAGGAGGTTTTTTATGCTGTATTTGTTAATTGGTGCTAGTTTGATATTGAATTTCTTGAATACTTTCCTGAACTTGTTGTAGAGTTGTGGGTTGTATGTGATTTTGTGAAATTTGGGAGGTTTTTCTTTATGGGTTAAGGTGGTAATTTCTTTGATGTGTTTCATTCTTTTGTATTTATTTATCTTTTTGATGATGGTGGATGTATTGAAACCATTGTCTACTACTGCGTTCAGAATGTGTTTATATTCTTTTTTATATTCAGAGGGATTAAGTGGGATATTAACTAGTCTGAAAGATAGACTATTGAACACTGCAAATTGGTGTGGAATGGGGTTGAAGCTATTTCTTTTTATGTAGTTGTTGGTGTGTGTAGCCTTCCTGTGTATACCAAATTCTATTTCGTTATTCTTTTTGAAAATTTTGAGATCTAGAAATGGGATGTAGTTATCATTTTCTCTTTCTATGGTGAATTTTATTTTGGGTTCCTGTAGGTTGAGGAGTTTTGTGCTAATTTTCCTGGGATTATGGCGAAAATGTCGTCTACGTATCTGTACCAAATTTTGAAAATTTGCGGAAAGGCTTTGGTAATGTGAGTTTCAAAAGCACCCATGAACAGTTCTGCCAAGAATGGGGAAAGTGGGTTTCCCATAGCTAGGCCTGTGACTTGTTGGTATATGCTGTTATTAAAGCTGAAAGCTGACTGTTTTATGCATAGGTTGGCGAGTTTGATCAAGTCTTCTATTTATGTAGTGTAGGTCTGTGGTGTGTAGCCATTTTCTGAGAAGTTCTGGGAGTTTTTCTGTGGGAATGCTGGGAAATAATGATTTTACATCAAAAGATACAAGTTTGTCTCCTTTGGATATAGTTATGTCTTTTATTTTTTCTATTAGTTCTACGCTGTGTCTTCACCTTCTTGCTGCAAATCATTTTCACTAAAATGTATCACAAAAGAAGCATTGTCGTCTGACACATCCCGCAATCGAAATTTTTTCTTTTTGTTTGATGGTGTGTTGGACACATCTTTCCCACACATTTGGTACACATTCTCTCAATACTTTGCACATACAGTCACTTATATTCCGATTTCTTATGGCATGTTTAAGACGTGTCCATGTCAGCTCAGTTGGATTGAGACAACAGTGATATGGTGGTAACCTGACGACTTCATGGCCACAAAATTTTGCTATTTTGTCTGTTACACACTATGTGTATATTGGCTTCTTGAATTTTCTTCAAAAGCACAGCTTTTATAGAAACTGGACTGGGTAAAACTTAATTGTGTTTTCCCATGAATCTGATCATTTTGTCTTTTCCGCTGGACATGGTGAGAATTTTGATCCTTTGCTGGGAATGGTAATAGCATTATCTAACACAATAACACTCTTAAGAGGAATGTTTTTTTAATGAAACAATGAATATTTCAGCATTCATCTTGTGATACGAATCACAAAAAGACACAATTCAACCCTCATGCAAGATCATGACACAGGAGCTGGAAGGCAGCAAGAGCAACATTCACTATGTGATACCCCTCCCGCCTGACACAGTTTAGTCTACTCAAGTACTGATATCTCCTTGCTGATCCTATAATCATGTGCCTCTTATTTAACGTGCGAAAGCGGAACCCTAGCTTCACTCTCAACTGTCTAACCTTTTGTAAGGAAAACTAGCTGGATTATTTATTTCTAGCATCAAATTTAGATACCTCCCAAGGCCTCTTCTACATATTTAACACTACTTGCACCAAGTTCACAAGAAGACTACATAAATGAGATGAGTGAGAGAGGAAACAGTGAAGATGACGCTGTGTTTTACTCCACGTGTAGTTAACATCTGTCAATTGTGATTTCTATGCATTTATGGACTGAAGCGACACGAGCATTGGTGCATTGCAAAACGAAGACAAATTCCCAAATTAATCAGTGCATTATTTTTGTCGCATTTATAAATCTGAAAAAGAATGCATCTACACACAAATATCTGATACTGTACATAGTTTGTCATGCACTTACCTTTTCACATGCCTTGCTTCTATTTTCATACCATCCTTCAACATTTTGATTTGCAGTGCTTGTCTGTGAACTGAAACAAATAAATCAAGTTACTTACTTGTTTATTAAAATTCATACTTTAGATATACCATATTTATCTGAATACAAGACAAAGTTTTTCTTCCAAAATATTAATGTTCAGAACTGGGGGGATAGTCTTGCATTTGCTATACATGTTTTTCAAATATAATACGGGGAAAAAGTAAGTTCTGTAATTGTCAGTCACAAATGTGTAAATTTTTGTTCTCCTACTTTCTCCTACAAATTTCAATTAGGTCAAAATTTTTACAATGTGTTATATTAAGTATCTCGTCTAAATAGAACTTCTATCCAGCATCGTGTTAAAGCTATGCTGTTGCCAGCAAAGCACACATATTGTACATTTCCGTACTTCCCTCCCCTGGTCAAAACAGAATTTCTGCACAAATTCAAATTATTACTTTTGGTATAAATTTTTACAGCAGTTTGGGAGGGATTTGTTGTTAATGACACTCAATTGCCAGGAGAATTTTGTCCCTCAAGAATTCAACATGCCAGTAATTCTATTGGACATGGGGCTGTTGTTTTTTAAGCTCACATTAAAGCCTTCGATCTGGGCCAGGTTTGAGATCAGAAAGCCAGCACTTAACTGAGCTACACAGAATGACAAACTGTGTGTTTTATTAGGTATGTTGCCTGAATAGAAAATCTTATCAATTAGCATTGTTTCAGTTGTGCTGCTGCTATCACTTTCCTTGATTGCACACATACCACTACCACATTGTATGTGAAATGTATCATATTAATTTATTATTATTGTTTATGACATAACTAGACAAGTTGGAATATCCCATTGCATACAGACTGTAAAATTTGTTGACGTTGTCTATTGCTTTGTTAAGTTTAATGACAATAAAATATTTTTGTTATTATTTATTATTATTACAACAGTTCTGTTCCCCTCTCCTCCCATGTCAATTTCTGCACAAATTCAAATTAAGTAAAACAAGGGGGGAACTTAAGCAGCTGAAGTAACCTTAGTTTGTTCAAATACATGCCAAAACTTTAAATTTAATTTAAAAATTAACTTATGTGTTCTTTTTATATAAACAATATGCTAAATTCCAAATTAACTTCTGAAAAAAGGAGATTGTCTAGCATTTGATGTTATCTTGCATTCAGATAAATGAATGAATTTGCTTGCTGTTTCAACCTAAATTTTACAACGGCTAACTTGAATGTTGCCTACCTGAATCCGTGAATGACTGAATGTCATACGTGAGATCAACATTAAGATTTTCTGTTTTGGCGAACACAAGTCCTATAAACCACATGGTGCAGTATTTATCTGGTTCTGGTTCCAACTGAGAGAAGCACTCTGGGTTAACGTGCGCCAATGTGATGTGCTGATTCCTTTCCAGGTTTCCAATCAGATGGCGCACTTTTGACTCCACAAGACCACACCACTCAAGCTGATCTTCTGGAGATGATGAACTGGCTAGTAAAACTATAAAATGCCTGCAACGAAACCAACAAGCCTCCTGTAATCTAAACTCACAGCAAAAAATTTGGTTTTTAATACAAACAATTAACAATGTCAGTTTCAATCCTTACGTCTTTTACAGTTTTATACAAGGGCCATCCAGAAAGTGGTAAACAATTTCTCATAACTGAACAATAACAAAAGATATCATCACAAAACTTTATTTAAAAAGTTACACTACCTTACTCCATTTCTCAACGTAATCATCATTGCTATCAAAGTATTTATTGTCACTTGGTACACATGTTATACTCTTCCACATCTGAGCCAAGATGTTGAGGTCTTCATGGCTGGGAAATCTTTTCCTCCAAAAAGTCATGTACGGTGTCCAAAGTAAAACACCGTTTTTTCTGAATTCTTTTATGAACATTTGCTTTCAACGGCTCCATAATGATTGATGAACTTCCACTCCGGTCTTTATCGTACACACTGTTATGTTCCTCCTTGATTACTCATAAATTATGTGTCATTTCCTCATTGAAGACTTGTTCAATGCATTATAACTATACACTTGTGTTATTTGCCTATAAAATTTGATTGGCCAAACATTTTGTGCATTAAAAAGCATGAATAAGTTATTTGGCAGTAGAAAACTATAACATCGCCATTGAAAATGGCACCTCATGACAATAAATACCTTGATAGCAATGATGATTATGTTGAGAAATAAAGTAAGGTAGTGCAACTTCGTAAATAAAGTCGTATGTTGATAACTTTCATTATTATTTAGTTATGACAAATTGTCTGTCACTTTCTGTATGGCCCTCATACAACTCACTATGGTGTGGAGGTATTGTAGCATTTATTTTTGAGAATACAAGGGTCACTCCTAAAGTTTAGAATGGATGCATTAAAATATTAAAACATTTAGACCTAACAATTGTATCTTTTCAAAATACAGGGTTATTTATACGTCAATGTCACATTTCAGAAGTTGATGTGAAATAAGCATTTGACATATCAGGTGAATGACACACCAAAAGAAAGGCAATCTCTCAAAATTTGTTTTGTGTACCTTAAAAGTGTTCAATATGAGTGGGGAGGCATCCATCCACACGATCATGTCACGGTCCATCATTGTTATTGCTGCTGTAATGTGATCTCTGAGAGCCTTCAAGTCAGCTGTAAGTGATGGAATGAACATATCCCCACAGAAAGAAATCACATGGTGTTAAGTCTGGGGATTGAGCAGGCCACCGAGCAAGTCATTGTAAGTATTTCTCAACCCAGTTACCCGCACACGAGTCAATGGAAGTAGGGTAGGGCCTGGCCCTGCTGGAAAACGAAGTCACCTGTCAGTTGTGGTATAAGCCATTGTTTTAACATGTCCAGAAAAGAGATGCCAGTCACATGCGGGTGTTGGGCTCCCCAAATGTGCACATTGTTACAGTTTATTTTCCTTCATTGCTGAAGACAAACCTGCCATTGCAGCCCGCATGATGATGGCAAATTGTCACCATCTGTGAGCACCTGCAACTGACACTCTTCCTGGTCGTTTGGGTGGAAACTGACAACCAGTGAGCTTGAACGTTTCATACCACTTCTTGATGGTTCTGTGATCTGGCACATCCTTCTAAAAACGAACAGACACAGTAGCCTCTGTTTTTGCAAAATGCTCTCTCATTACCTGTTAACACCATATACCCCCCGCCGTTGAATCCTTGCACTTGACAGTTAGGAGTTAAGGTGGTACACCCGCAAATAACAAACAAAAAGCTTTACCAGTTTGACTTTCTGAACCAATCACAAAGCAGCATTCTGGTCGGTCAGAGAAGGGAAATGGATCTAGATGCCACACCGTTGCAATATCTGGCTATTTCCAACCTTGTGCTCAGTTTGTGAACTCCTAATACGTGCATTGAGTTGTTCTGTACAACCTACATATTATTCGTTGTTATTTATATTTGTTATTGTTGATAGTTGCAGGAAGGTGTTGCAAGGATGAAAGAAGAAAGTGGATCATGTGCACAAAATAATACAAAAAGCACAGGAATCAGACGGAATCGTCAGTGAATGTGAACCACTAATGATATGTCTTGTTGATGAAGTTTCCAAGAATGATGACACCGGAGACTTGGATGAGACTGAATCATTAAAATTCTAAACTGGTGAAAATCCCATTGTTATACCGTTCCCTGATTATAATAAGTAATTTTGCATTAATTTGTTCTATATTCTCGTAAATACGTAATGTATGCTACATATGTTATAGTGTCACTGATATTTTCATTAATATCAATAATAGTGAATTGCTTTCATTATTCATCACCATTCATTGACTGTGTACACTTTATAATCATCTTTACACACGATAGAGACATTTGCAATCAGCTGTTGTTGTTGTTTACTAGTTACTCTGGCAACACTGCAAAGTCAACATAGCCAACCTTACGTCTGTCAAGCCCAAGGATTCTGCAGCCACATCACACACCATATGCACTTTACATGATACAAGAGTTTCTATTTCCATATGCACATAATTTGGAACTGCAGTTTTATACATCATGCACAAAATGTTTTCCAAATGTGACACTGACTTATGAATAACATTATATTTTCCACTGTTTCAACCTTTCAAACTATTTTTCAAATGCTGAATGCCAATCTTATTTGGAGAGGGTGCAAATATATTTTTCATAGCCAACTACTGGCGACTCAAATCACTGACCTTGAAATGCAACTAAATTCCACGTAGACCACTCTTAGGATGCCTGTTTTACAGTTCATTGAACACTTGTACATATTTTGTGGCGTACAATCTGGCAGTAAAAGTATTTTGTCCCTCAAGCAGAATCACCACAATGTGGCTCTTACTGAGAAGAAGGAACAGATCATCTTCTTGCCAACACTTCTTGTTTGCTTCACTTTTTTGGGGGGGATCTTCTTCTGGGAAGACCCAGTTTAATGATTACCATTTAGTTTCCGGATCATACTGGTAAATCCAGTTTTGTCATCTGTTACAATGTTAAATACATTTTTGGATCTTCCTCTAACAAATTTTTTGATCATTTCCTGGCACCGTTAGACACTTGCTTCTTCCTGTTCATTTGTGAGGTATTGGGAGATCCAGAAACTACAGAACTTCCTGACATCAACTCTTTCCTTACGGATTGTTTTCACGAATTCCAAACCAATACTTTGGGCTTCTTGAATCTGATCAAATGATCTTCCCACAACATGCACTCTGCTTTTACCACATTTTTCATCCATTGTTGCTGTAGTTGGCCATCCTGCTCGATCTTTCCTCTAAAATGGAAATGCAGTTTTATTTATGGAAGCTTTATAATTACTGTGGTTCTCAGCATCCCATTCTATATTGGGCGTGAAAGACAGCTTAATTATGCTCAGAGGCCTCTTTATCAGGCTTGTAGTTTTTTAACGTGTCATAAATCTACAACGGCTTTACTTCCCTTCCAAAGAAAGCCATGCTAAGGAAAAATCCATTATCCTCCACTGGGTTTGAACCTTGGGGTATGTGAAGCTAACCACTACACCAGGGAGGGCAATTTCCTCTTCTAAACTCTGCATACCATTGATAAATAGTGGGTTATGAAAGGCAAACATCTCTAAATGCATGATGCAGTCTTTCTCTCCTAAACAGGCTTTAAGGTAATAGAAATGTTCTCACTTGGGATCCATCCTAAAAATGTAAATGGCGTGTTATTTATGGACGCTCTTTAACTGCTGTGGTTCTCAGCGTCCCAGCATATGGCATACCAACACATACAGATACCCAGTGCTGATGCTGCACATGTTGCTATCTCAAGATAGGAAAAGTTGCTTTGGGTTACCACCACTAATTGTTGTGCAATCTCTAAACTTTTGGAGTCATCCCCAAAAGAACATCTTTTACAACTAGAGATCTATCTTTAACACAGTTTTACTCTCTCTGGCAAGCACATAGATACAGAAAGCACTGTTTTTCACCAAAAAGTAGGGTATTACTGGAAATATTATTTTGAGGCTCCCTGAATATAAAAATCTGTTCCATCCACTATTCTTATTAAAGCTAATGTTTCTATTACTCCATTGCAATGGAAATAAACATTAGCAGATATGATTTAAATACACATTTCCTTAGTGTTAATTTAACTTGTTTTTTCATGCAAGCCATGTGTAGGACAGTTTGATAGGTATATTGAGACTGAAAAATTGAATGCCATAGATTGGATTTGAACCATGGATCTCCTGTAGGCTTACCAACTTTTGAAGTCTGAATTGCGGGAGAAAATTAGATATAACAGTTAAGTTGGAAAATTTGATAAAAAAACCAATCAAATGAACTTTTCCAGGCATTGTTAAACATGCAATATATGTCTTTCATTGCTACTGCCAATGAACTAGCCATTACAATAACCAACTTACGACTACAACCAAAGAACTCAAAGTGCAAATAATTACTGATTTTGTGATTTCTCTTTGTAAATATACCAAGATGTTGGCACAACAATTGGTTTCCCTTCTCCCTCCCAACTTCAACAATGCCGGCCAGCACACATATCAAAACCCTACTATTTCCTTCTTAGCACTGCCAACCCTTGCATATAACACATGAAATACTTGATTTTATTAACGTATAATATAAATAATAATAATAATAAAGCAATAAGGAGATATCACATAATTCCAGGAGATCCCATTCAATTCCGGGACAGTTGGCAACCCTAACCTCCTAGTCTCTAGAGGGTTGCTCTAATCACTGAGCTACCATGGCAACATGCCGGTATAGCTTTAAATTCTTCAACTGTCTCAAATATTTCCTGCTAAACCATACAGTGATCAAACTATTTTGAGATAAACTACCCCAATAGCAACTTACAATCTCATAAGTACTTTAAGTCCCAGGCTATATAGTCCAGCCAACTATTAGGTCAAATTAACAACAAAAATTTGTTATGCATAAGTAATTTGGATAGGGGGGGAGAATTTTTTTTTTTTTTTAAATCTTTGTGTCATATCTTTGGAGGATGCTGAATTTAAATATTAAGTTTGCTATTTGACTGACTTTCTGTTTTTGAATTATGCTATTTACAGACACTTGGACCTTTTTCTACAAACTTTTTTTTTATATTTGGGGAGTCTCAAGGTTAAGGTTTAGGTTTACTAAGAGTTCTTACTTGTACTTAAGGAAGAAATTCGGTGGTTCAAACAGTCTGTCCCAAGTGGATTTGCCCACCATTATGTCCTCTGTTATAGCAAGTCCTTGCTTGAACTCCTCCTGCATGATGGTCCTTGTTGAGAGCGACACATTGAAGGTGGAGTTCTGTTGAGGATATGCTGGCGTAATGATAGGCATTAAATGATATCTATCAGCTACGTTAACCTGTAAACAAAAGTGTTATTAATTATCTTACACTTTCAGTCTTCAAATAGATCCTATGCTTTACTCAAATTAGGGTGCGTACAAATGCACACACACATTCACAAAAATTTTATGCATACATCCACATTAGTTTCTCTACCCATTCTTCAGCAAACCAATATAAAAAAAAATCTGATGTGTTCATTCATATGACTTTCTCTATCTGTTCTGCAAACACACTATTCTTATAAAGAAGTTTAGTTCACTTCACATTTCTAGAAGAAGAAGGAAGAGAGAGAGAGAGAGAGAGAGAGAGAGCAAGAGAGAGAGAGAGAGAGAGAGAGAGAGAGAGAGAGAGAGAGAGAGAGAGAGAGAGAGAGAGAGAGAGAGAGAGGTGAAGCAAAAGGTGACCCCATTTGAGAAGATATGCAGTTTAAAATTGAAACCAATAACAATATCTTGGAAATGGTCAGCAAAAATGTATGTGATATAAATTGTGTGTTTTAACGATATTACATATTTTGTTTATCTCTTATAGTTTAGTAGTTATGCAAAATTCAGCGAAATTCATCAACAATAAAGAGGTTTCCAGAAGTTATTTCCAGGAAGTTTAAAATGTACATTTTATTTGTCATGTACATAGCTTTAATGTACAGTATGTTAACAAAATTGTTAGTGGCCATTTTTGAGAAAAACAAAATTTTTATAAATTTTTCTATATAAAGAGTAGTTTAGGGAGGCTAGATTTTCTAGAAAATCTTTGTGTCATATTCTTAGGAGGTACTAAACTTTGTTATAAAAAAAAACACATAACACTTGGCATAATGAAACAATTCGTGAAAGCAGTTGACAAAAGTTGCCTTGCTTCCAGTACTTATGCACAAATTTCCCATCATTGTCACAAGCTAAAATCAGAGAAGGAACATTTGATGGACCAAAGATTAGGAAGTTGGTGAAACATCTTAGTTTAAGCAACTCTATAAATGAAATTAAAAAAAATCTGATGTGTTCCTATCACATGACTCTGTAACAAATCATTGTTAAAAAGCATATGCTTCTATTTACTTCACGCTAATCAAGAAAAAAATTAGGTCTTATTACTTGTTTCCTTTTAAGTAGAAGCAAAATAATGGAGTACCATAGGTTAAAGTGATAGTCAAAAGCTGGTTGCTATGTGACTGAAGTGCCTTTGTTTGTATGGGCACGAGTTGACAAATTCCTGTATGAGAAAGGTATACGTTTTTCAAAGCTGAAACCAATAACAAGGAATATCTCAAATATGAACAACTCCACGAAAAAAATGTATATAACATAAATTGTGTGTTTTAACGTGCTCTACATTTTTTGTGTTTTAAGTTTTTGACAATCTCTTATGGTTTAACAGTTTTGCAAAATTCTGTAAAATTCATCCAGAATAAACTACTCTTCAGAGGCTATTCCCAGAAAATTCAAGATATACATTTTATTTGTCAGGTAAATATCTTTAATGTATGATATTTTAATAGAAATCGTTAGAGGCATTTTTGACAAAATCAAAATTTTCAAAAAAAGTTCCACGTAAAGGGTAGTTTGGGGTGGGGGGAATTTCTTGAAAATCTTTGTGTCGCATTCTTGGAAGATACCAAACCTAAATACCAAGTTTGGTTTTTAACAAACTTTTCGTTTTTCAGCTATGCTGCCCACAGACAGACACATGTGCCATTTTTCTAAAAATGCTTTTTTTTTTTTTTTGGATTCACGGGATCTCAAAACATGTATTTGGGGTGAAACCTCGGTATGGCATTTTTGGGTGCAATACAATACCTTCTCTATACACTATGTAGAGAAAGTAAAAATGATGCATGGCCTTTCTCTCCTTTGTTACTCCCATGCTGTCTGCCAATTCCCACTCGAAAATGCATTGTCACCATTTCTGTGTTACTGAGTGAGGTGCTTCTGTCAATCTATACGTCTGTTGAAACTAAAACCTTATTGCTATACACGAGTACAAGCATTAAAAGTAAATGACCTGGTAAGTGTGTGAATTAATTGCAATTGGTTTTCCCAATCTGTGGAAAGAGGTCTCCTTGACCCACAACTTTTGTTTCACTGGGCTCCAGCGAGTGAGTGACAACATTTTTAACAGATATGCTGCTTGTTTGAGAGCAGAACGTCAGCATCTATTATAAGATAAGGCATTTAGTCCGCATCTGTCCGCAGTTTTTCTGACAACTCCCAGCTCTCTCGTGGATTGTTAGAGAGCGAGCGAGTGGGTTACCATATAAAATAATGACCCTGTATTTTTGCAAACTTTACAATTAGGAATGATTGGGAAAATGTATATTTGGAAAAACAAGAACCGCGTTTTGAAATCCCACCACATGAGCTACTAATGCAGAGGTTCATCATGCTGGCAGTCGACTAATAGAATTGACAGTTGAAGCACACGGCTTCTGAAACATGTTTTCCAATAATAAAAGTAAGTGATGTAGTGCTACAAAATTCTCACTAATTAATTCAATTAATAGAAGACATCAGCCACAAAGTCCACGATATATCAATAATATACAATTATAATTTCATTGAATATTGTCATATTGCCAAAACAAGATGTGCTATGGATAATGGAATGCATTTTTTAATTATGTGGTCCAAAATTAGTAAAAGTCATCTATCCTTAATTGTACCACAGAAAAAAGTTTTCATTCCTAGAACACATCCTCATACATTATAGTGGCTCCATAGTGTGACATCTATGCTTTACTCTTGCACCAATGTACAGATACAATTAAAAAACTTTCACAATACAAGGTTACTACAAATTATTCACTCATTTTCAAAATGCTATATTTTTTAAAGTATTATACGTCAATTATGGTTGATACATAAAAAATCCATAATCTTAACAAACTTCTCTTCACAATCTACAAATGTTTTGTGTGTTCCCCTTGGTTAACACAACATATGTGTAAGTAGCAGTTTAATTTATTCCATATATACTGTTACTCTTCTGTATTTTATGAAGGCACTACACTGGTGCAGACAATGTAAACATGTTGTGGAAGATGTAGCATTCTGAAAATGAATGAATCATTTGTAGTAACTCTGTACAGCTAACATGTGCTTATATACGGAAGCTCAATACTAAAGTGACTTGTAATGGTGTTCTTACCCGAGGGTCCCAGACAGGGAATCCAAGGTTGACGTTATCCGGGGGTTTGAGTAGAACGGGCTGAGGCCACTTCCACTGCGAGAAAACCAGGAAGAACTTATGGACAAGTGTTGCAGCCACAGCATTTGGGTATAACTGACAAGTGCGAGCCACCAGCATTGCCCACGATACTCCACCCAGATATCCTAGTGCGTTGCTATAAATACCATGTTCTGAAACACAAAACTTTCACTTTTATTTCTGCTCTTCACTAAGTAAGAAAACCTTAAAACATTCACTTCACTTTTCAACATTTTAGGTGATTAGGTAATTTCTGAAAACTCTTTAATTATTTTAAGCAATAAGCAATCTACTCTCACCCATTTTGGCAGATGTTTTCATGAGCACATTGCAAATCAGAAACGTAATAGGTTTCCCTTGGATGTTCAAAACCTGGCAGTGGTATATCGATGGCATCTTTGCTATAGTGCCAAAAGGCACATCAATGATGCACTAAAACTTTTGAACATCCAAGAAAAAAGTAAAAAATTCACAGTAGAAATAAGAAAAAGATAACCAGTTACCATTTTTAAATATGAAAATAGAATAAACTTCGGTATTTACAGGAAATCTACTCAGACAATTATATAGAAGCCAATAGTTATAATCCAAGGGCACATAGACTGATTAACTTGCCACTTCTAGAAACTGAATACAAGGCAGAATACTACAAAATAGTCAAACTGCAAATAAAAATGGTTTCCTAGGATCCCTTGTAGACATTTGACAGGCTTTAAAAATTTTCAAAAAATACAACGTTCAGCTAGCACCAGTAAACCGTCACAGCATAAAAACTTAATTAGGCTCAAATATCAAGGACGTCATCCCAACAAAGAAAAAATCGGGCATATACAAAATGGAATGCAAGGATTGTAATCAGATTTATATTGGAAAAAGAAATCTAGAAACAAGATCCAAAGAACACTTCAGAAACATAAATCAGAAACATAAATCAAAAACAATTGGAAAAATCAGCAGCTGCCATCCACTTTTGGACAAAACAACACAATATAAATTCAGAACCAAAACAAGAACTGGCCACATGAGAAGACATCTTAATTATAAAAAATGGAAATTTTCAATTTCGATGTTCCACAGAAGGATGTATTTAACAAGTTCATCAGAGGAGACAGCACTTACAACATCACCAGCTTCACGGCAAGGAATTAGTCAATGTCTGGTTGAAAAAGAAGGAAACTAGGCCTTCGAAACATGTTCTGGCAAAACTCCCTAGTAAGTGTTGTTTAGTGTAATTAATCAACTCATCGTCAAATAAATTCTTTTCTTTACTTCATGTATGCTAAAATGTGTTTTAACATATACCCTCGATGGCTTTGTGTAATGTTAGCTATATTGTGGTCCCAATGTTGCTGATTATTCTCCTTTCTAACGTGTCTCAAGTCACATATGTCATGTCTGATGAAACTAACAGACATTTAACCCAATCAAGGATTCATAATAAGATTGTGATTAGGAAGAATTATATTAAATTTGTATTTTAATTTATTTAAACATTACAGATTAATTATTTTTACAGGTTCTATAACATTATATATTTAAAATAATAATAAATGTTTGTCCTTGGAGGTTCCACCCCTTAACTATACCAGTGTGGTCAGTTTCCACAGTATTAGTGCTAATCACAATCTAATTGTGCGACAATTGCCAATCTTGTCAGTTAAATATCGTTAATATATGATATTTTAATCAAAATCGTTAAAGCCATTTTCCAAAGAAGTTCCACATAAAGGGTAGTTGGGGCTGGGGGGTTTTCTTGAAAATCTTTATGTCGTATACTTGGAAGATACCAAGCTTAAATACCAAGTTTGGCATTCAACGGTCTTTTCATTTTTGAGCTATGCTGTCCACACACACACACGCGTGGACCTTTTCTGAAAATGCTGATTTTGGTTTCAGGGGGATCAAAAACATGTATTTCCAGTGAAATCTCAATCACATTTTTGGGTGGAATGCATTACCTTCTGTATACACTACGTACATAGTATGTGTAGAGAAAGTAAAACAGATTTAATCAACTGAAATGTCCCTTAATTTGATCAAAATTGTATTTCAAAATTAAGTTATCATGCCTTCTTATTATGTAGATAATATGCTAAATTCCATAATTTAACCCTTCATTGCATTAATTATTTTGCACATATGCCGTTCTTCCTGTAATTAACAAAGCAGTATTTAACCGGCATCACAACTGAAGTGACTTGAATAGCATGATACGAAATTAACTGGCCATTCATTCAAATCAGAACGTTGTGAGTTTGAGTGCCAGTGACTGCAGTTAAACTTGTGTGGTAAAGGAAGGGGAGGACCCAGGTAAAATAACCACACTTGGATACAGACGGGGTTACATTTCATTGCAGTTGCATGGATTTTTCTCTTTTATTAAAAAAAAAAACACTATGATTTTATTGCAAAAATATTCAGCCATAATTAGTATAATTTTATTGTTTAAAGTTAGCATAATACGAAATTAGAAAAAAAAAAGTCCACTAAAAATACTAAAAGCTTTGATTAATTCATGTTTGTTGCTAAATGAAACACCTGCAATAAAGGGTTAAGTTCTGAAGAAAGTTGCCCAGCTTGTATTTTAGGTTGTCTTGTACATGGATAGTCGGCTTACCCTCCCCCTAGGACTTACAAGCAGATATCTAGGGGAGTCAATAGCATGCAACCACAGAATGTAGAACCTGGAATGAGTGGTTGGCCCATAGCCAGGCATGAGCATGAGGAAGTGGATGACATGGAAGGCGATGATGAAGCAATTGGTGGAATGAGTGGAAGCAGAACCTGGAGAAAACCCACCCAGATGCTGCTTTGTCCACCACAAATTCCACCTGCACCACCTAGATAGAAGGCAAGCAGTCTGACCACTTGGCCATGGCGCCACCATTTGAATAAACAAGGTACCTAATTTTAACTTCTAGTTATCCTTAGGAATAAAAAAATCACTTACTTTTGGCCCAAAGTTTAATAGCTCTGAGAGCAAGACGAAAGTTTTCAATATTTGGAACCAGCCTAAGGATTTCATCTGTAACTCTGCATCCATTCAAACTTCTTACACACTTCTGGTCCAGGTTTTTTAGCAAGCAGTCATCCCGCAGATCCTATAAAATGTAATAAACAGATGGTTAATGGTGGTTATAAAGAGACAAACAGAAGTGAATAAAATATCAAAATCAATTACCATTGTATCTGGAATTTCTTTTAGCGCCAGTCTTGCAAACAGCATATCGATCTCTATTCCATCAAAATTCATCTTTATTACGGGGACAAATGCTTCTTCAACCGACTGCAACATAACAAATGCATACACATGAATTAAACTATTAAATAATCTAATACAATAATATTGTTGATTACCAATCCTGGTTTTTAGGGTGTCACCTCAAAATAATTTCCGATCACCTTGAAATTTACCGGGAAACATGCAAGTCAGTTGAGGAATTTAATAATGTGCCGGCATGTTGCCATGGTTGCTCAGTGGTTAGAGCAACCAGGAGATCTGTGGTTCAAATCCCGGCAGTGGCATTAAATTTTTCAGTCTGACTCTACCTATCTACACTCTTATTTTAATCAAAATTAAGTCATTAATGAAAATTTTTGAAGCCATTTTTTGAGAAAATAACTTTTTTTTAAAAATGCTCCTGTAAATGATAGTTTGGGTCAGTGGAGTTTCTTGAACATCTTCATATCTCATCCTTGGAAAATACTGAAATTAAATTTCAAGTTTGGTACTAAAACAAATTTTTGATTTTGAGCATGTGCACACACAAGGACATTTTTCAAAAAATGCTCTTTTTGGATTTAGGGGACCTTAAGGATACTTGGTAGAGACAGAGGATGCTGAACCTCAATGAAATATATATTAAGGGTTTCTAGAAAACTATATAAGCTATTCATAATGAAAATGTTACCACTTATTAAACAACTTCTAATTAAGAAACCATACTCAAATTATAGCTTAGATTAACCACTTGAGTGATGGCCATTTAAATGCTACATGGCCGGTAATGGATACCCAATACACAATTCAAGGCATTTAAATTGTTAAATGTAGGTAAATATGCTTCATAGATAAACATTTGTATCTTTGGTATTTATTAAGATATTTTAATGAAACAAAAACTGGCTTAAAGCTCATTAAAGGCACTATACATCTATCATAGAAACAAAGAGAGGCTGTATTAACAAAAGTTTAAATATCACTAATTTTTTCTTTGTAGCAAAAGTAATTCTGTACGCTTGTGTTATGTGCGATACGTTTATCTAGCTAAGCACAATGGGTTTATCATTCTCTTTAATGCTACGATGCAATTATGTGTGCGAGTTTGTGAGGAACACCCAAGCTGCAAAGAAATCAAACCTCTCTGTCAGCGTTTCTATTTATGCCTTAGAATAAATACACAGCAGAGATTTATAGTAGAGCCATGTAGCTACGGGGTTCACAGTTTTTTACTTCAGCTATCAGAAAATCACATTTGAAAATGTCATATCTCAGTTCTAACCATGGCTTCGACTAGCAATGTAGCTAACAAATTAGCTTGTGTAGGCAGTGTATGGGCTTCATAAATTATTTCAGATAATGAGGACTTTTTGCTATATGACAGTGACTTAGATATTGACAGCGAGTTTTCAGATTTTGAGGGGGCATTGAGGAAGAAAGTGACTCTCTTCTTTCAGGTGTTCATGAAGAAGCAACATTGTGGGGTAGTCAAAATAACTCCAAAACAACTAGACATATCTTCACGAGCACAGCCTGTGGTGTACAACCCCAAGCTCAGTTGACTTCTGACAGCCAACCAATTGACATTTTCACAAAATTTTAACTGTTGACTTAATATCTCTCATTGTTACAGAAACAAATGCATATGCGACTAAAGTGAAGGAAGACCCGACTTCTAAAGGCAACTTAGGACCTAGGAGTAGAATTCAGAAGTGGACAGAAGTAACACAATGAGATTTACAGGCTAATTGGTCTAATTACACTCATGGGTGTTACTCGTAAACCAACTTTAGACATGTACTGGTCTACAGATGACATGCTAGCTACTCCATTTTTTGGCAAATGCATGTCAAATGAAATGGACTGTTATTTATGGACGCTCTTTAACTGCTTTGGTTCTCAGCGTCCCATTCTATATTGGGCGTGAAAGATCGCTTAATTTTGCTCAGAGGCCTCTCTTATCAGGCTTGAGGTTCTTTTACGTGCCGTAAATCTACGACACGGGACCCACAGCTTTACTTCCCTTCCGAAGGAAGCCATGCTAAGGATTTTTACGCCCGAAAAAATTCATCGTCCTCCGCCGGTTTTGAACCCGCGACCTTGGGTATATGAAGTTAGCATGGTAACCATTACACCATGGAGGCCGACTAAATGCATGTCAAATAACAGGTTTACTTTCATTTTGCAGTTCCTTCATTTCACTGGCACAGAAAATGTACATGATAAACTATACACAATTGGTCAATTTTGGAATATATTATTTCAAAATTCAAAGAAAATTACGTGCCCGGTGATGAAAGCTTGATGCTTTGGAAGGGCTACTTAGGTTGGAAGCAATACATCAAAACAAAGAGTTTTGATCTTTGTGAAAGTAAAAGGGGATATCTTTACAATAGCTGCATTTACACTGGACAAGGAACTGATAATACTGGAGACAAAGATTTGGGGTTATCTGGCTCCCTAGTAATGCACCTGATGGAAACTATACTTGACCAGGGTAGGACTGTATATTTAGCTAATTGGTACAGCTCCCCTAAATTATAAATGACCTTATACAAAAGGAAAATAAATGCAATTGGAACATTACATTCAAATTGTATTGGTTTGCTGAAGTATGTGAATACAAAGACTCTAAGGAGAGGAGAAATGCAGGTGCGTCAGCTCCCACCCTTGACCTACATTACTTGGCAAGATAGGAGGGTGGTTACGGCACTGTTCAATTGCAGCCCTAAGATTTTGATGATTGACACTGCAAAACTAGATGTCCACACCAAAATGTCAATTTTCAAGCCTGATGTTTTTCAGGAATACAATATGCATATGGTGCAATCATATCCTTCTTCACGAAAAACAGTTAAATAGTATAAAAAGGTATTTTTGCACCAGCTGGATATCACCATATACAATTGTTTAGTAATTTGGAGAACTCTAAACTCATGCAAGACGATGCCCTACCTGGACTTCTGCATATCAATAGCTCGTAGCCTAATTGAGCACTATAACATTCAGAGGCGTCTTCATACAGGGGGTAAGAAATCTACAACCCCTGCACCCCCAGACTTGAAGGAAAGCACTTTCCTAAAAGGATACCACTGACAGCAAAAAAGTTGCGTCCATTTTGAAGGTGTTTGGTGTACTGCAAAAAAAGAGTTCATAAAGAGACTAACATGATATGCCGTGAATGTGGAGATGTGCCCTTATGTGTCTATCCATGTTTTGAGACGCAGCATTCAAAAAGGAACCTTTAAAGGTAAGACTTTATTTATTCTAGAATTTATTTAAATTTATTATAAAAGACAAAAATTAAAATAATTAGGGTTAAATAAGCATTAAATGCATGCATGCATAGGACGTCCATATTGGTTCTCCTGCATTTTAAAATTGACGCCATATGACGTCCATATCTGCGAAAAGATTAATAACTGCTAACTTGTTGATTTCAATAAACAAAAAAAAATTGCAAAATGTTTAGTATATTTTCTTGTTTAGGTGCATTTTTGTTCTAAACAATTAAAGTGAGATAATTCAGACTTCGTAGTCAATTTAAAAACATATTTACATAGCTGGTGAAAGATTAAGGTATTTTAACAAAAAATAGCAATTTTGAAAAATATATAATTTTGTACTCTATATATTTAATTTTCTTTTTAGGTATTTATAATTTATTTTAGGATTTTCATACACAGGTAACATAAAAGATTTCATTGTCAGTGTAGAACAATACATGTTGCATGTGCATAAAAAAAAAATCTGATGTGCTCAATCATATGACTTTCTCTACATCTCTGTAACAAATTATTGTTAATAAGCTTGTTGTTCTATCTACTTCATGATAATCGAGATAAACATTAACAGAAATTGTCTCATTACTTGTTTCCTTGTAAGTAGAATGCAAATAAGGGAATATACTAGGATAAACCGACAGCCAAATGTTTTAAAATGTGGTTGCTATGGGATTGAAATCAGTTTCTTAGGGCCAAATGATAACAAGTTCCTGTATGAGACAGGTTTAAATATTTTAACACTGTAATCAATAACAAGAAATATCTTGAAAGTGGCCAACTCTGCGAAAAAAAATGTGTATAACATAAATTGTGTGTTTTATCGTGATCTACATTTTTGTGTGATAAGTTTTTGTATATCTCTTACTGTTTACCAGTTACACAAAATTCAATAAAAATCATTCAGACTAAAGAGGTCTTTAGAGGCTATTCCCAGAAAATTCAAGATATACATTTTATTTAGCATATAAATATCTTGCACATAAAGAGATTTTAATCAAAATCATTAGAGCCATTTTTGAGAAAATCAAAATTTTCAAAATTATTTTTATGTACAAGGGGGATTTTTTTTTAAAACGTTTGTGTTTGGTATTTAACAGCCTTTTCATTTTTGAGCTATGTTGTCCACAGAAACACACAGATCTTTTTTAAAAATGCTTTTTTGGATTCAGGAGGACCCAAAACATGTAATTCTGGTTAAATCTCAGCATTGAATTTTTTGGTGGAATGCAGTACCTTCTCTATGCACTATGTACATAGTATGTGTAGAGAAAGTAAAAATTTGACGTGCTCCATTCACATGATAAGAAATATCTTTAAAAAAAGAAAGAAAGAAAAAAAATGTATGATATAAACGGTGTTTTAACAAAATCTACATTTTTTGTGCAGTAAGTTTTTTGTCCATCTCTTACAGTTTACCAGTTAAGCAAAATTCGTCCAGAATGAAGACATCTTCAGAGGGTATTTCCAGAAAATTCAAGATATACATTTTATTTGTGTTGTAAATAGCTTTAATGTGCAGTATTTTAATAAAAATCATTAGAGCCATTTTTGAGAAAATAAAAATGTTTGAACATTTTTCTGTGTAAAGGGTAGTTTAGGATGGGAGTTTTCTGGAAAATATTTGTGTTGCATCCTTGGCAGGTACTTAACTTAAACACTAAATTTGTGCATATCTCTCTCTCTCTCTCTCTCTCTCTCTCTCTCTCTCTCTCTCTCTCTCTCTCTCTCTCTCTCTCTCTCTCTCTCTCTCTCTCTCACCCTCACCTTTTTTCTAAAAATGTTTTTTTTTTTTGGATACAAGGGAAACATGTATTTCTGGTGAAATCTCGGGATTAAATTTTTTGGGTGGAGTGCAATACCTTCATTACCTACATACCATGTACTATGTGACATCAATATGACAATGGCCCCATATTAGGTGAACACTCACCCTAAGATCTGTGACTTCTTTCTGTTGTTTCAGAAGCTCAAAGAATGACGTGAAGTAATCTGAACGATCTATGTGTCTAGGAGCCACACACAGGGCATCAATATCAGCCCCCTTGTGGTGAACTCCCAAACGATACGAACCAAACGTGTATATTTTCCCTCCAACTTGTTCCGCTACATTTGGTGGCATGTTACGCTTTATTGACGCCTCACATATCCACTCTTTTACTAATGAGTTCAGCTTACTGAGGATTTCCATCCTACAAACAAAACAGTCACACACATAAGTAGGGCCCACATTTTTACATACATATTCTTCTTTCTTCTATCCACATCTGCTTGAAAAAAGTCTACATTAGATGGCAATTAAAATATATAATAAATCACCACAAAATCTTAGGAAAATACATAACCCAAATTGCTTTAAAAAATCTATAAAACATTTGCTTATTAACGAAGCATATTACTTAATTAAGGAGTATATGGAAGATTAACTGTGATCCTGTAAACATTGGATAGCATTACATTGTATATAATTTTTTTAGACAGACACTGTTAAAAGTAAGCTTTTTAACACAAAACAGTCAAACTAAAAATTGTTCTTTATAACTCTAGATTTATAAAATATTTATAACACTCCAACTTAAGTTTTGTTACTATCACTGCATCCGTTATATAGAATATTGTGGTTTTGAAACAGTTACGTTGCTAATGGAGTCCGATCGATATAACATTATTTTTAATGTACAGAGAACTCTACAGAAAATAAGAAGATAGCTACACTCATCCCTCCAAACACTTCTGCTGACGTTGCAATCCCACCTGATAATAGTATCATGTCTGAATTTAGCAACACAAGCACACCAAGTACTTCATCACAAGGAATCAACAATTCCAATTCTAATAATTGTACAATAAATATCACACTTTCATCATAATTGCATAGTTAAGAACTTTATGTTGCCTATTGTTAATAAGAATTGTATGTGTTTGTTTTCTGTTATTTATCTGTATAAAAATAAATGAGGTTATGTTCCTGAGAAAAAAAAAAAAAAAAAAAAAAAAAAATCAATAATAGTAGCACCGCCTTCTTTACTAGTCCGTTCTCGTGTCTGAACATGCTCAACTAGATAATTTTCTTCGACTGGCAATTTCAAACATATAAAACGTGTTTGTTGGGTATTTGGTTGTAACATACCCTAGTTTATCATTTAATAGCACAAGGAATGGAATTATTAATTTATAAGATTTATGGTAAAGAGTAAAGAACTGACATTACTACATCGATTACCAATCTATTTCCACATACAACACATGCCTCCAAGCAATAGGAATGTTCAACCTTATATTATAAACTTATTGATAAATCTAGAAATATTGTGCGGTCTAAAAATAGTGCATGACATTCAAGTTTAAGTGTTTTTATTTTGCTCGTAGGATTGCTACACTCAGCCTTACGGCAAACTTTCTTTCTCGCAAAATAAAACTACACAAATAACTATTATTGACAATTTGTTTATTATACTTTTATCACTTCTTATCTAACGAATCACCAATTTACAAGCATTAGCTTAATGTGTCAGGTGATGAATCATCAAGATTAACATTAGCAGAAATTGTCTTATTACCTGCTTCCTTGTAGTGGTTATCTTCATCAAATAACATTTATTGCTCATAAATTGTGTGTTTTAACAAGATCCTCATTTTTGCCTTCTCTATCCCATATCTACATTACTTTTTTGTTATGGTATTAATTTGACAAAGAAAGTCCCCAACGAATGAGGTGTATTGCTCACATGCTAAGCCGCGCACTGTGGTGTGTTCACTGTTCTTGTTGCACTTTTTAAAATGGTACAATGAACTCCTTTTAGTGAATTTGTTTCTGTTGGCCCATGGGATTTGAACCCAGAACCTACCGAATACAGACCACAGATGTTACCACCTCAGCCAACCCTCTTGTTTCGCCCAGGTTTCTACCAAAGCCCACCTTAACAGGTCTCAACTTCAAATCTTACTTAGAGAGAGTTACCTTATCCTGAGAAAACGAATGTCATTTAAGCATCATCCCTCGTCTGATATGACCAACCAGGTCATGTACCATATAAACTGCAGGCAGTATCAATGCTGAACATACCTATGGTTAAGCTCTTCATCCGTTTCAAAAACATTGTATGGTTTAAGCACTTCTTGCAACTCTTGCGTCCTCTGAAAATCAATTGGTTTTGGTCCTGCCAAACTGATAGCAGAGGTCATGCCCAGAGTGCGCAGATTTGGTTGCGGCTGCTGCGGTTGCTGCTGCTGCTGTTGTTGTTGCTGTTGCTGCTGCGCCTGGGACTGCATCTGGGCGGACCACATTCTGCAACCAAAAGCAATCTAATTCCCGCAAGTCTTTGGAACTCCTCACTTCACAAAAAATCAAATCAAAACTATAGGTCTTAAAGTAACGCAGCTGTGAAATTCCTAACTCCAACAGTTTTCAACAAATCAGGCATTTATGTTGTACAGTAGTAACATCCTTTAAACTTTGGTTTATGTATCAATGGTAGTTTTTGAGTTATTAATTTTTAATCTGGCTCAAAATTCAAACCGCTCCACACGATGAAAATCATGAAAATTTAATTTTTTTATGTTTCAAAATATGCATCTAAGTATCAGGAACAGAACTGTCTTGACTTTATTATACCACAATTAGTTCAAGAAGTAAAAATGTTAAAGCAAGAAGTATAGAAAAATTCAAGACATTTCATAATATCATTGGAATTTTAAAAAATCATATAATTGAAACCCTTTTTTGCTCATCAAGAACCTATCCTAAAAATTTAAGAGAACTTGAATAAAACCTGCATCGTGTGGAACATTTTGAATGGCAAAAAATGTTGAAAAAACTGTAAATGAATAAATCTAAGTTGCATACCTTCAAACAGTCTAAAACCCTTCAAACACACAAGGGACCCTCCTTCCTCTTCCTTCTCTCCTCTGCAGCAGTTTTCTTCAATTTTAGTTTAGGAGTAACAAATTACAATATGAAGTTTATAATTTAATTACACAAGCACTGGTGATATTAGAAAAAAAATCACCTCATCAATTTTCTTTTGTACTATTTTTAATCAAGCATAAGCATTTTCAAGCTTCTGTTTCGAAAACTGCATCGTGTGGAAAAATTTAAAGTTTTGAAAACTGTTTCTTTGTAAGTATCAGAATGTCTAATCTCCTGCAGAAATTTTTAAACCAGGAAAATCTGTCAACTCTCATGGACTGATTACACAAATTCCCCAGGAATATCTAAAGCAAAGAAAAACTGCAAGTCATTTGGTCCGAGTCAAGCTGCACTCTGCCGCCAAAACAGTCTCTATTTCACGGCCAGAAATATGCTGTTGGTGGGGTGTGGGGAGGCCCACCGGGTGCTCTATCTCACATGTGGTTCAGGATGGGGAGGGCCCAGGTAATATAATCGGTGGTATGGCATGCTTGGATGACGTGGCAGCTAGAAGCACCTGGTGTGAGACCTGTTTTGAAACATATTACTATACTCACTTTTTATAGTTATTAGTGCAAATTATTGTATTTTCAACTTGAAATAGGCACATTTAAGGCCAAATGTTATTGGCCAAAACCAAATTTCAGATTTTTATCAATTTTTCACCATAGTGAAAAGCTTAAAGCACCACACCCACTTACAGTCATCCATTTAAATTGTCACGTGATACGGTTTAAACCATCACATGGTAATAACAATGACAGGAAATTGAACTACAAGCATTACACTATTTAATTAGACAAAAAACCATTTTTTGATAAAATTTCACAGATGCGTTATCCCACAAGTTTATATTCAATCCTTTAATAACAATCAATGCTGGTATGTACATTCTGTCACAAAATATTAGTCCACAGTGACACCTTACACTGCAGATTTGGGGAGGGAAAAGACTCTAATCCTCCTTTACTCACTCCACTTGTTTTCCTCCGGCACTGTGCTAAACTTATCTGTTCGCAACCAAGGACATATATCCTAACTTCAAGCATAATCTACATAAATATTTGGATAAGCTAGTAACAGACATGTCAAACTTAAATTTAAGAGAAGGTTTGAGTTACAATAGAAACACTTCCATCACATTTTTTGTTGCCTGACTGGTTTAAACTTAAAAACCACGTTTAACCCTTTCAGTGCCAGCCCAGATAACAGAATTCTGTCTTAAAAGTGATAAGCAATTTTAGAGAAGAATGCAGAGCTTTAAATTATTAATGATAAACTAAGTACCAAATTACACATGGAGCTGATTTTTTTTATTTTTAGTAAACTCATTTCTCTATAAAAAGTCTCTTCAATGCTTTTAAAAAATTAAAAACCAAAGAAGTATTTGAAAATTAAATTAAAAGTCAAAATCTTGGTCTTGTGTTTTATTTTTTAAAATACAAAAAAAGAATTTGCATAACCTGTAGGCTGGGGAGAAAGAAAAAAAAAAAAAAAAAAAAAAAAAAAAAAAACCACCAAAACACACAACTAATAATGAAAATTGCATAAAGCAATAGGGTATAATGTAAATAGCTTACTGCACAATTTAGCACATTTAGTGTAGCTGAATGGTTGATTCACATTGTATTCATCCATTTTGATAACAACACTGATTATTTGCATGTGTGCAACGTCCATTGTTATTGGATGCATTTTCATCACTGAAACTAGAATATACATCTTCCTCTTTTACATCAATGTCAGAAACTCTTTCAACAAGTTCTGAAAATTCAAAATCACTCACTTTCTTCCAATACATCACGAACTGCAGCTCGTATTTCCTCTTCGGTTCGTAACCATTGGCTAGATGACACCATTTTTCAACTAATATAAACACTAGCTAGAGAATTTAAATTTGGAACTAAATTATCGCTTTAGAGTGTAAAACTAATGCCTTGAAACACTCCAGAAAACCTCTATGTCTATTACATAGAAAGTACACAGACTTTCGCTGGAAACGGTTAGATGGTGAATGGCAATGGCAATTCTCACAGAGTTTTCGGATCGTGATTGGCGGCACTGAAAGGGTTAACTTACCATTCTGTACAATATCGGGCATTTGTGTGTTCTGCATTTCTGATCAGAGTGATTATATCATATGTTTTGGAGAGAGATGCCTCTAACTGAAAAAGCTGTCATGGTTATTTGTGCTGAACTTGTATGAGGAAAAGAAAGCTCAGAATGAATAACATCTCCTAGAAGCTGCCAAACTTCCACCATTCCGTGAGTGGCAGAACAGAAACAAAGGCTTAGGATAGTGATGCTACTTTACTGCTGAATCATCAGAATCTGATGACAGTGAGAGTGCCTATATACCAGCTTTACCGCACACAGTCCTTTGAATAATCAAGCCTACCAACCATAAAGCTGCAACAAAAATGGTCTATTCTTACCTGGAAATTTAACAGTCTTACGAGTACCTGACCTAACAAAGAAAACAAAAATTTGGGGGAAGAACATCTTTATTTCTCTACATTGTCTCCTTTCAGCTCGATACACTTTTCCCAGCGCTGTTCAATAACTTTGATACCCTGTTTATAGTGAGAACTATCGAGGTCTGCAAAATAGCCATCAACTGCAGACTCCACCTCTTCATTGTTGGCAAATCTTCTACCACCAAGTCATTTTTTCAAGTTTGGAAACAGAAAATAATCAGAGGGGGGCTAAATCTGGTGAACAGGATGCATAAGGAAGCAATTCGAACTTGCCATGACCTTGCCTGCAGATGGAACCATCTTTGCCTTCTTTGGAGTAGATTTCCCCTTTCCAATCCACTGCTTTGATTGTTCCTTCGTCTCCGGTGTGAAGTGATGGACCCAGGTTTTATCCATTGTTGTGAATCACTACAACATCTTAGCTTTATTGCAGCGAAATATTGACATTCAACTGAAACATCCTCACGAAGCTGTTTTTGCTCTATTGTGAGCAGACACGGCACCCACCTTGCATACAACTTTCTCATATCCAAATTTTCAGCCAGTATGCGATGTACAGAACTTTTTGAAATGCCTACAATGTCTGCTAGCTCACATGGATTTTCTTTACAATTTCTGGACTGGTAACCTCATTTGGTCTACCAGTGCAATGTTCGTCTTGGCAGCTCGTATGGCTGCACTTAAACTCTGTCACCCAATAGTTCACTGTTGTAAACGAAGGAGCAGACTCCCCCAAAGTAGAATTAGCTCAGCTTTAATATTAGTTGGACTAAGACCTTTCAAATGAAAGTATTGTATCACATATCGATGACCAGTTTTATCCATGTTTACAATTTCACTGAGAGCATTCAGCAATGATGGCCGCTAAACAATGTAAAATCGTCAAGCTTCAAACTTAAGCTTTCTAAGGTTGGTACTTTTTACCATTGTTTTTATTTGAAACAAGAACCACTACCTATACGTCGGGTCGGGGACTTCTGCGACAGCTACTGTATCAATCCACTTTCAAATATACGAGGAGTATTCAAGAAGTCCTTAAAAAATACAATAAATTACACTCATAGCATCGAAAAAAGTTTATATTTAGTAACCATTGCCTCTTAAAATTTCAGTTATAAACATCATGTGGTTTCGTTGCCATAGATGATTAAATCAACAATCTTGTGCTTCTTTGGAAAGATGGAATAAAATGAGTTTCGTGCGGTGATTAAACATTTCTATTTAAAAGACTTAACACCGAAAGAGATAAAAGCCGAGTTGGATGAAGCTCATGGCACATCAGCTCCTGCGTTTGTAACAATTTACAATTGCATAAATGAATTTAAACGTGGCCGTACATCCACAAATGATGAACATCGTTCCAGACATCCAGTAGAAGCTACTTCCTCTGAAATGGTTGACAAAATCCAGGATATGGCTTTGAGTTAATTACATTCATCTGCTGCCAGTATTTCTTGTTAAGTTTTTCATGGGAAGTACAAAGTGAAGATGAGACAGTGAGGAAAGAGACAAAGATGTTGCAACAGCTGAAGCAGTGCAAACCTTTTCTGAAACTTTGAGGGTGTTTGAAATTGCAATGAAATTGTATCATGACAATGAGGGAGCCAGCAACAGAATATATTGAACAAAGAAAGTTCATTGTTTAACACATTGAAGCCCATGTGTTTCAGTAGTTGAAGTGCCAAGAAACCCAGGGTTTTTACGCCTACTTTGAGTTATTATTTACAGTACATCAATTAAATCTGCCGAAAAGTATTGGGACAATCTAAAAGTATGGCATTCAAGGATTTCTCAACAAGTAAGAAAATAGTCACAACTTCTGTATTATTATTTTCTTTTAAATTTACAAGTATCAAATATGAGTTTGAAAAAAAAAAACTGTGTAAAGCTGCTTAAGTTCAAAAAACTTTCCCTCGTAATCAGAATTTTCCACAGCTTCATTTGTATCCTGAATTTCAGCTTCAGTTTACAGAAATCAAGGAAAATGCAACATTTTAACATTTAAGAGCACAAACTTAACAAACAGATCACCACCTTCAAAGAAAATGGCGCGACTACCCGAGAGCAGCCAATATTACTAAATCTCCTAAAATCCAATAGTTGACTAAAGCAAGAACAGATGGCAGCACAAATCAGACAGCTAAACTATAACTGATGTATGCTCTTTGCCTCATAGTCTAAGACCAAGCTACGGTCGTGGAATCGCATTAAAAACATTAGAAATACTAGCTCGGCGTGCAAAATGTTCATGAGACCCATGCTCGAGCATAATTCGGGCCTAGTGTTCAGAGGCTTTTCCAGAAAATTCAAAATATACATTTTGTCAGGTAAATATCTTTAATATACAATATTTTAATCAAAATCGTTAGAACCATTTTTGAGAAAATAAACATTTTTGAAAAAAGTTCCATGTAAAGGGCAGTTTGGGGTGGGGGGATTTTTTCAAAGTCTTTGATTTGCATCCCTGGAAGACACTAAACTTAAATACCAAGTTTGGTATTTTAGCAACTTTTCGTTTTCGAGTTATCGTGTTCACAGACACATTAACCTTTTTCTGAAAATACTTTTTTTGGATACAGGGGACCCTAAATAATATATTTCCAGTGAAATCTCAGAATCAAATTTTTGGGTGGAGTGCAATACCTTCTCTATACACTATGTACATAGTATGTGTAGAGAAAGTAAAAATATAATGGCAAAGTTTAGGTTCTCTGACAATAACATGAGCTTTATAAATTTCCATATGAATAACTATAAAGAGTACAATAATTTGCCTTAAATACACTCAAGCTTCACAACATAATGATAGAAATAGTAACCAAGATTGCAAGCAGAAATAATTTCAGTACATTACCATCATGTTGCTATTTTACCTGTATCTGTGAATAGTGAATATGCCCAAACATCATAGTTCAAATGTTAAGATGAATAAACTATTTAATGATTTCTGCCAATAATGTCCCCATTCCGAGTCCTCGCCATCTGAAAACAAACACACAAAATTATTATCTACAATTAATATAGAAAGTGAAACTGTTCATGAAAGCTGACTTCTCACCCGGAGGTCCCAGGTTGAATTCCTAGCTAGGGTGGGAAATTTTTCTTTAACCAGAATTATTCCCAATCCTTCACAGAGTATGGAAGTATGTGAGAATGAATGTGTTTTTGAAGAAAATAAAATGATATAAATCCAACTTAAAGAACCTACAGACAATGAGTTGTTTCTAATACAAAGTCCCTGATATGACCTTACGTGTTATAGGGGAAAAAACACTCTTAAGTTAAAAAATGTAAATGGCGTGTTATTTATGGACGCTCTTTAACTGCTGTGGTTCTCAGCATCCCATTCTAAATTGAGCGTGAAAGACCGCTTAATTTTGCTCAGAGGCCTCTCTATCAGGCTTGAGGTTCTTTTACATGCCATAAATTTATGACACGGGACCAACTTCCCTTCCGAAGGAAGCCATGCTAAGGATTTTTACACCCGAAAAAATCCATCGTCCTCCGCCGGGTTTGAACCTGTGACCTTGGGTATATGAAGTTAGCATGGTAACCATTACACGACAGAGGGCGACTAATCTTAGGTTGATCCATACAAAAACAGACCCATTGCCAGTGCACCATAGTACAACACAGTAGCAATGCACACAGAAAAGTAAACCCATGCTAATAATCTTAATTTCTGAATGGTTTTGTTCATAAATGGTATAATATTCTATACAAAAACCTAGAGTTTAATGCGGTCTTCCAGTACTAAACAATGAATTTTTTCAACGGTCTCTGCAGTTGTCACTTCTACAGGACATCCAAAGTGAGGCTCATCACCAGTGCTCGTACATCTCATTTTAAACTCTGCAACCCACCTTTTAATCATTGAATATAAAGAAGCTTCCATTTCCTCCTTTATTCTTTAGGTGTCAAGCCTTTCAAATGGAAGTATTTCATCACTGATCGTTTCCCCAAATGCTCTATTTTTGTGAAAACTCTAAAGTTGTCTTGTTTAAACTGCTGTCATTGGAAAACTAAACAAGCTATTGACCTGTAACTATGGATACAAGCTAGTCTAGAGTTAAACTATATGATGCCACCGTCTAACTGGCCTAGTGTGAGACCCGAGACTTATCAGCCGACCCTCATACATGATCAGAAATACAACAGTAAGAGAGGAGTTGGCTATGCTATCTACAATACAAATATTAGCACAAAGACAACTAAAATGGTTTGTACATGTATTACTATGTTGGAGGATAGGAAATCCAGACAATATCTGGAAGCAAAATCAGAGGGTAAAAATTCAAGAGGAAGTCCACGAAAACTATAGGGTCATTAAATTATAAAGTAGTCGCTCTCGCGCACTCTCTCCAGCAAAAGCAACTCTTGGATCTCTACCTTAAATAAATGCTGATCATCTGCTCCCAAATAGACAGTATAACAAGCTAAAGAGCAGCAGAAACTTAAGAGACAAGAATTCCTGCTGCCAAGCTTAGACGAGTGCTGCTGTATGTAAATATTTCCATAATTTATCTTAAGATATGTATTTTAGTGTGCCTTTGTCGGCATCTCTTGGATCTCTCACGCAGTATAAAGAGGCTGCAACAGGGGTTACCTTATAATTTAACAACCTAGTGTTACCATAAATACTGTTACAAAAATGAACCTGAGCCATTTGCACAGTTTTCAAAATAATTTAATATCCTTTTAATACAGGTCACTTACATGTATTACAAACCCAGAGCACCAATCATTTTCAAAATGGCCACCTTTGGCCTTCACACAGGCCCCAAGTCTCTCTGGCCACGCATCAATAGAATTACGCAGCCATTCCCATGGTTTTCCTTTTCTTTGTAATACATTATCTTCTTTATTATATGTTGATAAAATGACTCTTTTGATAGAGTGATAACTTATTGGATCAGATGAATTTGATTTGTGGTTGCAGAAAGACTTTTATTACTAACAGGGAGAAGACCCTTTAATTCCTTTAACAATTAACTGAAGGCTTGAAGGAACCAACCTGGATAAAAGCCTAATGTCCAATTCCTCACCTTCATCTGTTAGTAGTCACATATCAATTTTGTTATAATAGAAAGGAGAGCCTTTAATTGCTTCTTGAATTTGAAGACTTGATGAACTAAAGGGAAGGGCTGCTCTGATATCTTTTACCTTTCCTATCCAGTCTTGCTTCACTCAACTCTTGTTTTCTTTGACCCCAATGATGGTATTAGAGTATTCGAGGCCTAGGGGATCATTTCATTTTCTTTCCTGTCCATACCTTTCTTTACTTAGGTGATGTAACCACAATTTATGGTGCCTAATTTTAAACGGTTGCAAAAAGTAGAATAAAAACATTCCAGACAACATATAATATGGAAATAATTAACAGCCAGTCATTTCTGAAAAGTCCTGACCAAGCTTTCTCTCGGGTTTTATTGCTTTAGAAATATGCGGATGGAATCAAGCAGAATTTATGATAGTGTGAGAGGTGAAGGTGATATGTTCTTACAGATGACAATAGTTTTAGAAATGGCTTGTTTAGCTAAATGATACAGAAGCCTGTCTTCAACTATTATTTGATGAGAACAAGAATGTAACATCATCCTGCATTCAATTAAATGATGAGAAGCACAAATCCTGAGTTTTGCTTCAAATAGGACAATGTTAAAATAAAGCTGTACTCCTCCAATTTTTGGTATGAAGAATTATTTAGTAATTAACTATGTTTATTATTCTTTATAGAACTGGACATGAAAAATCTGATGTGTTCCATTCACATACGAGGGTGATTCAAATATAAATGGTTATTTTGTTAAAAATATTTATTGATTAATTATATACACAAGTGACTTCATCAGCATTTCTCAACAGAGGGTCCTTCACACTCTACACATTTTTGCCAACGTTTTGGAAGCTTGAACATTCCTTCTACAAAAAAAGTTTGAGGGCGTGTCACCAACCAATTGTGCACATGCTCCTCGACGTCCTCGTTTTCAAAATGTTTCTCTCCAAGCGATTCTTTCATGGGTGCAAACAAAAAATGGTTTAGCAGGGACAAGTTTGGACTATAGGGAGGGTGTTGAAGGGTTTCCCAGTGCATGTTTGCCATTGTGTCCATTGTCAAATTGGCAGTGTGAGTAGTAGCGTTGTCTTGGAGAAGGATGACATCTCAGATGGGTATATGACGCCTTTTGCTTTGGTAGGCAGCTTTTGCAGACCTTAACAATTGGCAATAGAAGCTGCAGTCACTGTACGTCGATCATGAAGAAAATCAACCAGCAAAACTCCTCTGTAATCAAAACCTGTGAGACTTGACCTTGGGCGTCGAGCATGACCTTTGTTTTCCACAAATTCTCAGCAACCCTTAAATTGTCTGGCCCAAGTAAACACTCGATTCTGCAACAGTGTAGTGTCCCCAAACTGTGCCCTTAAACAAGTTAAAATTTCTTAATCCCTTCCTTGGTTAAAAACTTGATAATAATGCGTTGTGCAACAAACGACAACTCATGGCTGTACTGACGTCAGAACCTAGCAAAGCAGCTAACAAAGCTAGTTCCCCCTCCCTAACATGCCGATCTTCAACCCCCCCTCCACCGCCCTGCTATGAACTGATTCCTCTGTGATATGCAACAATTCCTGTTTATATTTGAATCACACTTGTAACTTTTCTCTAGTTGTTCCATATACAAACTATTCTTACAAAACATTATGCTCGTATCGAAATCATGCTAATCGAGATAAATATTATACCCCATAACTGAATCCTAGCACTTGACAGTTAGGATTTAAGCTGGTATACCTGCAAATAACAAATGAAAAGATTTACCCATTTGACATTCTGAACCAATCACAAAACAACATTCCGGTTGGTCAGAGAATGGAAATGGAACTTGATGCTGCACCATTGCAATATCAGGCTATTTAGGAGCATTGAGCTGTTCTGTACAAGATACGTATTATTTGATATTTATATTTGTTGTTATTGTTCTTGCTGTTTGTTTGTATGTGAGGGAACATCACAAGACTTTCACAATTGTAGAGGTGGGTAGACTTTTGTGGGAAGGTGTGGCGAGGATGGACGTGGCTTCGTGGAAGAAAGTGAATCATGTTCACAAAATACGAAAAGCACAGGAATTAGACGGAAACATCAGTGAATGTAAACCACTAATGATATGTCTTGGTGACGAAGGAAACTTGGATGGGATTGAGCCATTAAAATCTAAAGCCGGTGAAAATAACTTTGTTAAGTATAACAAGCAGTTTTGTATTAATTTGTTCTATATTGTCGTAAATACGTAATGTATGCTACATACATTATAGTATGACTGTTATTTTCATTAATATCAATAATAACAAATTGCTTTCATTATTCATCGGCATTCATTTACTGTGTACACTTTATATTCGTCCTTACACATAACAGACCTTTGCAATCAGCTGTTGTTGTTTACTAGTTACTCTGGCAACACATAGCCAACCTTAAGCGAAACCAACCAAACTGTCAGGTGCAAGGATTCAGCGGCGCGGGTTTGGCATAATTGCTCTTATTATTTGCTTCCTTGAAAGCAAAAGGGAAGTAAGGGATTGCATTAGCCTAAAGTGAGTCAAATCCTTTAAAACATGTCACAATGTGAAACAATTCATATTCAGTTTACTTTGTACAGTCCCATTTGAAAAAGTATAACTATTTTAAAGCTGAAACCAATAACAAGTAATATTTGATTGACGTATGGATGACGGTCAAATTATATGTTATATTAATTTGTTGAGTTGGTTTTTTAACACTATGTCACTTACATTCTTATTATGAGGGACTAGTTTCGGAAGCCTATGCTTCCATTTTCAACCCCACGGGTCCAACTACCGCTGCTGGCTGCGTTTGCTTGTGTTTTCTTCTCTGGTGGAAATATGATGAACTTCTTAACTAAGCTGTCTACTGGTGGGATTTCAAAGTTTATTAGGTGATCTTTGTTTTTCCATATGAGGATGTTTTCCCAGGTTGTGAGTTCTGTGTGTCCTGACATAGTTTTTAGCAATTTGGATTTGGATCTAGGTTATGGTTTTCTTTCCAGAAGTGAAATGTTACTGCCGATTTATCTTCTTGTTTCAATTTTAGGTTTCTAAAGTGTTCTTTGGATCTGATTTTTAAACTTTTTTTTGCTTGTCCTATGTAGAACTTTTCACAATTTGTGCATTTAATTTGATATATTCCTGATCTATTTTCAGGTGGAATTTCATCTTCTATTTTTGAATTTAGTAACTTTATGACAGGAAATCTGTTTATTGGAGCCAGGGTGATGTTTTGTTCTTTGAAGATCTTTTTGAATTTTCTAAATGCTCGGGGGTGGTAAATGAATTGTTTGAATGTGTTGATATTGTTTTTTCCTGTTGTTAGGGTAGTTATTTCTTTTATGGTTTTTTTCCACTTTGCTTTATTGAGTTTGTTGTAAACACGGTTCTTGCTGTATCCATTTTGTTCTGCTGTTTGAATTATGGTTTTTAACTCTTTGTTGAATTCGGTTGTGCTCATAGGTACATTCTATGTGTGAGGCTGTTTATTACTGAATGTTTGTGTGGTAATGGGTTGTAGCTGTCATTTTTACTTTCTCCACACGTACTATGTACACAGTGTATAGAGAAAGTATTGCACTCCACCCAAAAATTCCATACCGAGATTTCACCGGAAATATATGTTTTGGGGTCCCCAATATAAAAAAAAAAGCATTTTCACAAAAAGGTCTGTGTGTGTGTGTGTGTGTGTGTCTGTGAACACGATAATTCAAAAACGAAAAGTCGGTAAAATACCAAACTTGGTATTTAAGTTTAGTATCTTCCAGGGATGCGATACGAAGATTTTGAGAAAAATCGCCCCACCCCCAACTACCCTTTACATGGAACTTTTTTCGAAATGTTTGATTTTCTCAAAAATGGCTCTAACGATTTTGATTAAAATTTCATATATTAAACATATTTACCTGACAAATGAAATGTATATCTTGAATTTTCTGGGAATAGCCTCTGAAGAGTAGTTTATTCTGGATGAATTTTACTAAATTTTGAATAACTGCTAAACCGTAACAGATGGACAAACATTTACTACACAAAAAATGTAGAGCACATTAAAACACACAATTTATGTTATATACATTTTTTTCATGGAGTTCGTCATTTTTGTGACATTCCTTATTTTTGGTTTTTGCTATGAAAAACGTATACTTTTCTCATACAGGAACTTGTCAACTCCTATCCATATAAACAAAGGAACTTCAATGACATAGCAACCAGCTTTTGACCATCACTTTAACCTACGGCTGTCCCTTATTTCGCTTCTACTTACAAGGAAGCGAGTAATTAGACTATTTCTGCTATTTTTTTCTGATTAGCATAAAGTAAATAGAAGTATAAGCTTTTTAAGAATTATTTGTTGCAGGGATATGGAGAAAGTCATGTGAATGGTACACATCAGATTTTTAATCAGTTTTCTGATTGAGTTGGTTTTCTATAGATTCCAAAGTTTACTTTTGTGCCATTTCTGATGATTTTTAGGTCTAAGAATGGGAGTTCTTCATTGGTTTCCGTTTCCATTGTGAATTTTATTGCTTTTTCTTGTATGTTTAGTAATTTTATGGCATCGTCTAAATGTCTGTTTGGCACTACTGCAAATATGTCAACATAGCGGTACCATACCTTGAAAATCCATGGGAATGCTTTCTTCATGTGTATTTCAAATTTGCTCATAAATAAATTTGCCAAAAATGGAGAAAGAGGGTTGCCCATAGAGAGTCCTGATTTTTGTCTGTAATATTTCCTATTGAAGGTGAAGTAGTTTTGTTCAATGCACAAACTTGTTAGTTGAATGTAATCTTCTAATTCTGCCGGTTCTACTTCTGTTGTATTTAGCCAATTTTTTAACAAGTCTTGCAGTTTTTCAGTTGGGATGCTGGTGTATAGTGCTGCAACATCAAATGAAACTAATGTGTCCTCTGTATCTATTTTTAGGTCTTTGATTTTTTCAACTAATTCCAAAGAGTTTGCTAAGTTAGAACTTTCAAATTTTGGGAATGAATAAAATTTATTCAACAACCACTTTGCTAATTTATATGTTGGGGAATCAATACTACTGGTGATGGGTCTCATTGTTTTTCCTGTTTTGTAGATCTTTGGTAGGCCATTAATTCTGGTTAATGTTGGATTGTCTACTTTTATTTTATATGTTTCTGTGTTTTTGATAATTTTACTTTCTTTTACTGCTTTGTTTAATGCCTGGATGCAAGAGTTTATTGGGTTGGTTTCCACTGTGATGTATTGGTCATAATGTAATAAATTTTCCACTCTGTTTATGTATTCTGTTTTGTCCAAAATTACCATGTTGTTCCCTTTGTCTGCTTTAGTCTCTCATAATAAGAATGTAAGTGACACAGGTTAAAAAACCAACTCAACAAATTAATATTTATTTATGCTAAGCTTTATACAGGTGAATATGACCGGTGTTCAGCCCTGGCTCTTTACTGGTCATACTCATATTTTACAATAGTTTATTAATTCTAGTTTATTACACCATTTTGTGTATTTACTGTCCATACCCATTTATTTTTCACTTTGTATAAGAATTGTCCAATCTTCTTACTATCTTTTTGAAACATTCCAACTACTGCTACATTTCTATCTATTTTAAACCATTTCTTATTAATATACTCTTTTCTCCAAATTTCAGTCCCTTTACATTTAAATAAAATGTGTTCCATATCTTCATTTCTGCCACATGTAGGACATTGGTTTTGTGGAATACCTTTCCTTAAACCTTTTAATCTCCATACTCCTGCTTTCAGCCATGCAATACCTTCTCGCTCCTCTTTATTTGTCACATCTGTGTACTTTTCCCTTCCCCATGAGACTTTCATTGGTATATAGAAAACTAAAGATCTCTTTTCAGTTATCTCACTAAATATTTTTTTGTATTTCTACATCCTCAAATCTTTCCCTTGCCAACTTCCAGAAGTTATTCACATTATTTTCTCTTCTTCTCCACATTTCCCCTAACCCACTACTTTCCAGGTTATTTCTGAGACAGTCTACCCATCGCTTGTTCTTTAAACTTTTCTCTTGATATACTAAACACTGCTCAGATTCCTTTCTTCCAATTTCAATATTCCATGCCAAAATTTCAATGCCCTTTCCATAATCTTTCCCTTGCTTGCCACTCTACCCAGCTCTATTTGTACTACCTGCCTAACAGTTGCATTTGGTATTTCTTTGCAAAATTTCCTATGCACCTCATCTATGACTTCCCATCCTCCTAATCCCCATATAGCATTTTTGCCTCGATCACCATATTGTACACTTTTTCTAACCATCTAATATTTATATTAGGTGCTTTGTATTTGCAACTTCTAATAGCTGATAAAGCTCCTTTTGCTTTTGCCAATGCAAATTTCTTTTTTTTTTCCCAATTGCCACCATTATCAATTTTAACTCCTAGATAAATACATTCTCTCACTACCCTGTACTCTTTTTTATTCTCATTCTTCCATTTTTCATACTTGCTCAATTTCCCCCCCCCCCTTTTTTGAACACTACAATCTGCGTCTTGTCCTGGTTCACTTTTAAACTCCATTCTTTACAGTAATTATTTACGCTTGCAAGGATTGTTATAAGCCATTCACATGTCATTGCACCTATAACTAGATCATCTGCAAACAGTAATCCTGGAATGTGAATATTATTAATTATTAGCATAGAGTTATTATTTCTCCCAATTTCTGTTAATACATCTATATATAAATTGAATAGGACTGGACTTAACTTACATCCCTGTCTAAGGCCTTTCTCTTGTTACAACCCCTTCCTCCACTCTTATACAAAAAGTATTTTCCTTTTATAATGCTCTAAGGGTGTCCACCATTTGTTTACTCACTCCTTTAGTCAACAACTTATGCCACAGCAATTGAAGCTCTATCCTATCGTATATTTTCTCTAAATCCACAAAAGCCATATATAACTTTCCTCTTTTGTCTTTCAAGTATTTATCTACCAGTGTTTTTATAATAAATAAATTATCAACTATCCTCCTCCCTTTTCTAAAGCCCATCTGAAGTTCCGAGAGGATATTATATTCTTCAACCCATGTTTGTATCCTGCTTGCCATAATACCAGTAAAATGTTTTCCTACATTTGATAATAATGCAATGCCTCTATAGTTGTTTGGTTTGTCAACACTACCCTTGCCTTTGCATATTGGATGTATGATTGCTTTCCTCCACTTATCTGGTATGTAACCCTTCACTTTAATTGTGTTAAATAAGTCTACTAAAACCTTAACTCTATTTATTTCAGTGCACCATTCCTTAAGGAATTCTGTCGGGATTCCATCTATTCCAGTTGCTTTATTTCTCTTCATTAATTTCACCTGTTGAATTATTTCTTCACTTATTATATCGAGTATATCTACATAGTTATTACCTATTTCCCAATTTCCTATCTCATTTTTACTCTTTTTCTCCCCATACAATTTTTTAAAATATTCCATCCATTCTCTTGGTTGTATACTTGGTTTTGTTACATATTTATTATACATTGATTTCATAACCTTCCATATCTCATTTGCATTTTCATTTAGGATTAGTATCAAATTACTTTCATATTTTTTCATCCAGCTTGTTTTCTTTTGTTCCAGTAATGAATTATATAAATCCCTCCCTTGCATATACTCTTTCTTTAATCCTATGTATCCTAATTCCCTTCACTTTATGAGCAGCTGTTTGACTTGTCTTTTAGTTACTCTACATTCATCAAACCAGCCCTCATCTCTTTTGTAAACCTTCTTTCTCATTTTCATTTCCTCCCCAGCCCTTAGCATAATGGTATTTAAGATATTCATAGCACTTTCAATTTCTTGTTCCTTTATCATAAAACTTATTCCACACTGACATATCTGGCCATAATTAGAATTTAGTGTCTGCCTAAATTTATTGCAATACTCCTCCTTCCATTTGTATCTACTGTATTCTTCTATGTTACACTTTTCCTCCCTTAAATTATAGACTTTTGCTCTGTGTGTGTTTTTATGTCTACTATCAATGGAAAATGTCCACTGTTGGAACTTAAATTTAGTACCTTAAAATTACTTAAAATATACCCCATATTAATTGGCCATAATACATAATCACACTTTGACCATTATTACTAACATACGTATATTCTCCATTCACATCTTCTCCATATTTCCCATTCAAAATATCAAGGCATTCAATTCACAGAATTCTATGAATTTCATATACCCTTTATCAACTACTCTCTTTGCTGTATCTAATCTTCTCAGGTTTCTCTAATGTATCATTACTCATCCAGCTATTCCTTCCAACATCATTTTCGCCAATCCTAATGTCAAAGTCTCCCATTAATATAACCTCAGAATTACCATATCTCTCTTTTAAATTTTCTATTTCTATCTCTAGGTGTTTAAGGAGGTCCGGATTATGAAAGCGCAAAGGAAGAGGAGGATTGTATACTATACCTATACATATAACATTTTCAACTATTTGTTTCTCCTCTAATACAATCCATAGTATTTCTTTTCTCCTTGACCTAATTTCTTTAACTCCTTTACTTAATGTCTTCTTTACAAAAAAGCCTATGCCTCCAGATGCCCTCCCCTTTCTTGCTACCTTATCTCCTTTTATCCCTACAAAATCAAAATCCTTTACGTAAACCTGGTCCTCTTTTAGCTATGTTTCAGCTACCACGAGATAATCAAGTTTCGTCAATAATTGATTTAAACTCCCCGCATATATTTTGTTTTTAACTCCCTCACAATTCCATAATCCAAGCCTCCTTATATTCTCCCTTCCCTATTGTGAGCCTGATCTAAATCTAAATGTTTCTAGTGTTCTTTTACTCCTTAATTGTATCCTTCTCTGGAAGGAATCACTTTATTTCTGTCTAAAACTAGAATGCTGCCATGTTCAGATGATATAATGCTGTCTTCTTCCCCTTCTGTATTCTCCCCGCTACTCTGTTGCCACGCCTGCTTTCCCTTCAAAGCCAAATTACATGCTGCTATTACTTCCCCTCTTCTCGGTGACACTATTTTCTTGGGTGACGTCACTCCAGTGGCTCCTCCTCCTGTTGCTTCCTCTGTTGACGTCATTACTTCATCAGCTGTTGCTTCTCTCGTAAGGATGTTGGATGACGTCCTATCTGCATATGCCATTCTCATATCCATGCTGACAGGCGAATTTCGGTTCAAACACACACTTTCCCCATCTTCATCCACATCCATTCCTTTTTGCTTGGACTTTGATCTTCCTGTCATACTTCCTAAAGTTGGCGTTGACATCTGCTGAGTAATTTCCTCTGTGCCTGATTGGGGTTCTCTTAGCGCCTTCTTGTCCAGATGCGATGTCTTTTCTCCGTCTATCCACAATTGGAAATTTCTAATATAAGCTTTTCTTCCCTGGGCTCTTGCTTCTTTCATTTTTTGTACCAAATTTCTTTGCAGAGCTCTCTTCTTAGGTGATAAATCTTTATTAATAAAAATGTCTGTTCCTTTTAATTTCTTAGCTCTTTTAAGTACTTCATGTACTAATTGGGATGTTGCAAATTTCAAAGTTGTCTTCCAACTTGATAAGCTTCAATAATTTCCCATCTATACAATTCCAAATCCAGCTTTTCCTTTCTTATTTCTAATATTTCTTCTGCATACCTTCTTTCCTTAACTCCTATGAACACTAAATTAAATCTTCTCTCCCTTTCTTCCAATCTTTCCATTCTTTCCTTAACCATTTCAACTTCCCTTCTTGCTTCCTGCACCTCAACTCCAACATCTTCTTTGATATCTGTTGCCATCTTTTCCAATTGTTTAAAAAAATTAATATAACAAGTAATATCTCAGAAATGGTCTGTTCTACAACAAAAAAAAGCATATATGACACAAATTATGTGTTCTAACAAGATATACATTTTTTGTGTAGTAAGTTTTTATCTATCTCTTACGGTTTACCAGTTACACAAAATTCATCCAAAATAAAGAGCTTTTCAGAGGCCACAAAAATCCAGGATATTGGTAAGAGGGCTTTCCCAATCTGACGTATAGATAGCAGTTGTTGTTTCAAAGAACAACAATAACAATGGTAAAAAGTACCAACTTCAGAAAGCTTAAATTTGACAACTTTACATTACTAAGAGCTGTAGCTTTCCTGGTGGCATAAATCTTTGAAGTTCTCTTGAAGTAGGAAACCTTCAAAGATTTTACATTGTTTAACATTTGTTTGGCAGCCATCTTTAGTGAATGCTCTCTGTGAAATTGTAAACATGCATAAAACTGGTCATAGTTATGATACAATACTTTCATTTGAAAGGTCTTAGTCCAACTAATATTAAAGCTGAGCTAGATTCTACTTTGAGAGAGTCTGCTCCTTCGTTTATAACAATGAAATATTGGGAGTCAGAGTTTAAGAGCAGTCATATAAGCTGCCAAGATGGACGTTGCACTGGTCGAGCAAATGACGTTACCAGTCCAGAAATTGTAAAGAAAATCCAGAAAATGGTATTGGCTGACCAACTGAAAGTGCACGAACTAGCAGACATTGCAGGCATTTCAAAAAGTTCTATACATTGCACACTGACTGAAAATTTGGATATGAGAAAGTTGTATGCAAGGTGGGTGCCACATTTGCTCACAATAGAACAAAAACAGCATCGTGAGGATGTTTCAGTTTTCTGGGACATATGCAGGATAATTTTCATTGGTTATCTCAAAAAAGCAAATGTAATCAATGGTGACTTTTATGCGAACATGTTACAGCATTCGAGTGATGAAGCTAAGTAAAAATAGCCACATTTAGCAAAAAAGAAAGTTTTGTTTCATCAAGACAATGCACCTGTTCACACGTCCATTATTGCCATGGCCAAAATCAATGAGTTAAAGTTTGAATTGCTTCCTCATGCACCCTATTCGCCAGATTTAGCCCTCTCTGATTATTTTCTGTTTCCAAACTTAAAAAATGGCTTGGTGGAAGAAGATTTGCCAACAAAGAAGAGGTGTAGTCTCAGTTGATGGTCATTTTGCAGACCTTGATAGTTCTCATTATAAACAGGGTATCAAAGCTATTGAACATTGCTGGGAAAAGTGTCTTGAGCTGAAAGGTGACTATGTAGAGAAATAAAGATGTTTTTCCCCAAAGTTTTTGTGCTTTCTTTGTTAGGTCGGGTACTTCTGGGACAGCCCTTGTACATATTGTTTGTGATGTAAATATCTTTAATATATGATATTTTAATCAAAATCGTTAGAGCCATTTTTGGGGAAATAGAAAGTTTCGAAAACTTTCCATTAAAGGGTAGTTGGAGGTAGGGAGATTTTCTTGAAAATCTTTGTATCGCATCCTTGGAAGATACTGAACTTAAATACTTAAGTTTGATATTTAACAGACTTTCTGTTTTTGAGATATGCTGCCCATAGACAGACATTTTCTAAAAATGTCTTTTTTTTTTTTTTTTGGATTCAGGGGGTCTCAAAACATATTTCCGGTGAAATGTCGGTATTGAAGTTTTGGATGCAATACAATACCTTCCCAGGGACTAGAGAAAGTAAAAAGGCACATGGACTTGTGCAAATCGTTTTGCTCATCAACTGCTTTGCTTACAACAGTCGGCTCACAGATAGTGTCTGCCTGGTTCAGCTACTGCTGTACGATGTGCACGTTTCCAACAATATACTGAGAGAGGAAAGATTGGCAGTCTTGTAATTGAAATGTAAAATAGGACAATACAAATTCCATTGGGGGCGCATAGCAGAAGGCAACTAGATCCATGGAAACAAATGAGGTGTCTGCCTCACATTCAAGAAGTCACAAGTTCCAATCTCACTTAGCGTGAGTTACCAATATATGGGTTTTCTCGAGTTTTCCTGAGAAGAGGAATGTTGAGTAACTTTACACTCCATGGGCCCTGAGATCATTTCACCAATCACCAAATCATCATAATTTAGGGACAGACAGTGTACATAGTTATACACTTATTAATGCAATTTATTGATGAAAACAGACTGTTGGCAGCATTCCATTAATCCTATTTTATACACCAGAGTTACATTTTGCCATCTAGCTGATAAATAGCCACCTTATTGTGAGTACCTGCTTCTGTTTTGTTGAGTCATAGCAACTGTAGCACCAACAGGTCCAGGGCAACAAAAGGTTATTCTTAGAACTGCACCAGCTGCATACCTTATACACTGCCTGTCCACTCATGTAAGTAATATTTCATGTCGCGGCTCATATCGTAACCTAATTCCTTGTACTTTTACACAAAGCAGTGGGGGGAAGTTGTATTTTAAAGATGTGTTTAAATAATTAATTGTTACCAACATTTTGTGTTTTTATTTTTAGGGCAAAGAAATATTTGACAGAACAGGAGTTAGAACGCACTCTTTTAGAGGTACTCGCTGAAGAAGATGACTGTGGGGATATTGATGATTTGTTTTCTGACAGAGATGATGAAAAAATACCATTGAGTGATCATGACAGTGACTCTGAAATTGACAATGATGAAGAAGTGCTTTCTTTTGATGGTAAAGATGACATTTCTATAGGTAGGAACAAAGATATGAAATGGATGAAAACTAGTATGCATAAAAACATCCCGTCTACCAACCAAAAATATTGTGAAGATCTTTCCAAGCCCTAAAACGGTAGCACGAGGTATTGTAGAGGAAATTGAATCTTTCTCAAACTGCTGTTCTGTATGAAAAATGTAGTATGCTTTCACCCGAGGTCGTAGGTGACTAATTTGTAATGTAACTAATTAGTTAGTATACATATGTATAAAACTCCTATGAAGTATACGATTGGATGTCACATATAATTGGTCGATTGATGTAGTGTAAATTAGTGTAATAAACAGTATAATAAATAGTAACAGAATACCAACCTAGCTGTGCTGTGAGCGCCTGAACACTAATGAGCGCTCCTCCTCTAGGGTTAAGTGATGCATGATGGGTAATTTGGCTGCACTGCATTCCTCAGTATGAGCACATGAGAGGAAAATAAAGAACTCTAACTGTTCTGCAAAGTTACCTTGCAAAAGCATATTCTTTCATCTACTTCTTGCTAATCAAGATAAACATTAACAGAAATTGTCTTATTACTTGCTTCCTTGTAAGTAGAAGGGAATACACTAGGCTAAAACAATAGTCAAATCGTTTAAAGTTGGTTGCTATGTGGTTGAAATCTGTTTCTTTACATTGCCAGAAACTGACAAATTCCTGTACGAGAAAAATTTTAAGTATTTTAAATTGAAATCAATAACAAGGACAGCTCTAGAAAAAGAAAATGTACATGACAAATTGTGCATTTTAACGAGATCCACATTTTTTTGTGTGTCTTGCAGTTTACCAGTTATGCAACGGATGTTCAGAATGAAGAGGATTTTAGAGGCTATTCCCAGAAAACTCAAGATACACATTTAATTTATCAAATAAATATCTATATTTTAATCAAAATCATTGAGCCATTTTTGAGAAAACCAAAATTTTCAAAAAATTTTCCATGTAAAGGGTAGTTCAGGGGATGCAGATTTTCTTGAAAATAATGTCGCATTCTTAGGAAATACTAAACTTAAATACCACCTATGGTACTTTATGGATTTTTCATTTTTTAGTTATGCTGATAGTTACACAATGCCTTTTTTATTCAGGGAGTCTCAAAACATATATTTCTAGTGAAATCTCAGTATCAAATTGTTCTAAATGTATAATTTTGAAGCTGCTTACAGTGAAGGTATAATCAAATTGAATTAATTAAAGTGGTATTGTTAACACACACTTCACTTACTTTTATTGAGTAGGACAATTGTTTTGTGGACCGTTGCCCGCATCCTCAGCTGTTGAACCACTACTGCTTGGGTTTGGATTCCAAGTTGTGGTTGTGGTGACATCTGTTGGGCGGGCAATGAGACTTGTTAAGCAATCCTTAGGGGGGAACTCCATGTTCATCAATGTGTGGCAGTATTTATGATTGTAGATTTTTTCCCATGGTGATAATTGAATCAGTTTCAATTATTACATTCATAAATACCGCCACACATTGATGGACATGGAGTTCCCCCCTAAGGATTGCTTAACCAGTCTCATCGCCCGCCCAACGATGTCACCACAACTAATACATCCACAACTTGGAATCCAAACCCAAGCAGTAGTGGTTCAACAGCTGAGGATGCGGGCAACAGTCCACGAAACAATTGTCCTACTCAATAAAAGTAAGTGAAGTGTGTGTTAACAGTACCACTTTAATTAATTTAATCAAATTGTTCATTGGAATAAAATATCTTCTCTATGTACATACATGCTAGAGAAAGTAAAAACGTTATAGCTGTAATTCAAAAAATATTCCACTCACAGCATATTTAGAACAAATTGCATATTCACTTGTGGAAAAGAAGAGCCAAAATATTATGTAAAACTGTTGAAAGAAAACAGCTATGGAAATACTCTCTACCCTTGCAAATGCCAACAACTGCAATTTTAAGCTTGAAGATAAATGAATACTTCACAAGGGAAATCGGTCATATTACTTTTAACAAAGTAGCATTTTCTCAATTTGAGCTTTATCCTTTCAGAATGCCTGTGATGCAGTTACATCTGCACTTTCACTTGGCATGTGCACATCCTTCAAAGGATCAAAAATTCTTTTTCTCCATCAATAACAAGTGAATGCATACCTTGCAGCATACTTATTAAGTTCTGTATGTGTAATCCAGAAGGAAAACGTTTCTCTCATTAACAGAGGTATTAACCTGAAATGCTTGAACATATTGCCAAGAAACTGTTTTATTCTTGCATGCAAAGTGCAAAAAGAGTTTTAAAAATTAACAAACACTGTTCTTTGAGCTAACAAGTTAACCTATCATGTTAAATGCTGTTAATTTACTGCTTAATTAGATTAAGTTTTACTTAGTTGACAGTCCAGTTATTTATTAAAATCGGTCAATGAAAATGTTTACTAACAATGTCAACTCTTTTCTTTTAAATGGAAAATCTAACAAGTCTCCCACCCCGCCTCCAGTCATTGGCAAAAACTAAGGCAACCCTTGAGTATTTGTGCAGAAATATAATATTTCTATTACAAAATAGAATATATTGTTATTAATAAAATACCATTCCAAGCTCACAATCCTGGAAACTAAATCACATCCTATGTTTACCTACCTTTAAGAGAATGTGAAGACTTTTTCCTAAACGCTTAAGGCAGCATTACGCACTTACCTTATCATGATACACATCGAGAATTGGTTATATTTCAGTCTATTTAGAATGACGTTTGCTATAGGATTTACAGGAAACCCATTATTTCCCATAAATGTACCGTTACACAACCACACACTACACAGCAAAGCAGTTTTCACACAAATTCTGCATAACTGCCTAACAGCAACAAACATATTTGTCAAATATTAAATGCACCCTTTCACCCCAAACGACACCAAAACATTACTAATGTACTGATGTTTAAAGTATAGTACCATAATTTACATTTCAGTACTGTAACTTGCATCGATATTAATGTTGGGTTTTAATTATAGTTCAAACAACATTTACCTTTCACCTTCTTTGTTTAAAAAAAACGGATGCTGTGATGAATACCAAAATTCGTAAACTACAATGAAGTTAACTCATACCAATATGGCGTCACCATCGTTGTCGATTTATATCGAATGAGACCAACTTGTTAAAACCCAAACAAGAATCTAAATTTTGGTATTTTGAAGCCGAAGGCCATAATTAAAATGGGTTCACTGAGCATAATGTGTCATAGAAGAACATTTCCCTGAAGTGGACACCGTTACGGAAGTTATTTTTTAAATATATATTCAATCACGATAAGCTCGTGCACACACAACAGTCCGTCGATGGCAGCCGACATCAACCAACCAATGAACAAACCGCACAACCCGAATCCGGTAGAGCTGGCCACGTGCAAGATTCTCTATCACGTACGAGCTGGTCTCAAGTGTTACTGCATTCCACATAAATTAAATGTTGAAATTTCACCAGAAATATATTTTAAGACCCCTGAATAAATAAAATATGCATTGAACTATGTAGTTCAAAAACAAAAAGACCGTCAAACTAACTAGTTCAGCATTTTCTAAGGAAACTCATAGTTGTATTGTTTCGAAACAAATTCGAGTATAATTTCTATATAATCTGTGTGATGACAGCCCGCCACTTTTCTTTTCATGGCTGGCAAACAATTTAAGAAAAATCGTGTCTTTCCAGTCTATTCGTCTTTATAAAACCGCTGAAGAAACTTGTAGCGCAATGAAAGTGAAGCATGGCATCCTTTAAAAGGCACACGAAAGCAGGATTACCCCAAGTGAAATGCAGTTCATACGCCAAATAGCAGACTATATCAAACTGCCATAGAAAAATAAATAGCAATATACTAAATGAACTCGCCATAGAACGCTCCAGGATTACAACCCATCAGTATCCAGAAAACTGGAGAGAATATGTTAACGGAATGACCAGATAAACAATCCTCAAGGTAACCTTTAGCTATATGTTAAAAAAAGAAACGATTATTGGGACAGAACAGTTTAGTACACCATACTGGTTATCTTAGGATAATAAACTATCATGATGTGATGGTGTTAGTGGAGGACGATGGATTTTTTCGGGCGTAAAAATCCTTAGCATGGTTTCCTTCGGAAGGGAAGTAAAGCCGTTGGTCCCGTGTCGTAGATTTACGGCGCATAAAAGAACCTCAAGCCTGATTGAGAGGCCTCTGAGCAAAATTAAGCGGTCTTTCACGCCCAATTTAGAATGGGACGCTGAGAATCACGGCAGTTAAAGAGCGTCCATAAATAACAGTGTTCGCAGTGGCGATCCACCAGGAATAAGACACAGAAATTTTAAAAATAGTCCCCACACCTCAAACTACCCTTGTATAGAAACGTTTCGTTATTTTATATTTTCTCAAAGTGGTTCTTGTGATTTTAATTAAATAACATACTGTGGAATCAGCACGAAAAAAAGCTTACATATCAATCGAGTTTTCTGAAAATTTTGCTAAACTATAAGAAATATACAAAACTTACTACATAAAAGTCCGATGATTTTCTCTACATCACTGCAACAAGTTTATTCTCCTATTTACCTTATGCTAATCGAGACAATATTAGCAGAAATTGTCTTATTACTTGCTTCCTTGTAAAGTAGAAGGGAAATAGGGAGTACACTAGATTAAAGCTGGTTATTATGTGATTGAAGTTCCCTTGTTTGTATGACCAGGAGTTGGCACATTTTCGTATGAGAAAAGTATAAATATTTTAAAACTGAAACAAATAACAAGGAATATCTCAAAAATGGCCTATTCCACGGAAAAAAAAAAAAAAAAAAAAAGTATATGACATATATTGTATTCTAGCGAGCTCTACAGCTTTTGTATATCTCTCATTGTTTGCTAGTTATGCAAAAATCATCCAGAATAAACATGTCTTCAGAAGGTATTCCCAGAAAATTCAATATATACATTTTATTTGTCATATAAATATCTTTAATATACGATATTTTAATCAAAATCTTTAGTGCCATTTTTTGAGAAACTCAAAATATTTGAAGTGAAGAGTTGATGGAGGGGGGGGGGAAATTTCGTGAAAATCTTAGTGTTCCATCCTTGGAAGATACTGAACTTGAACACCAAGTTTGGTATTTAACGGACTTTTCGTTTTTGAGCTATGCGGCCCACACACACACACACGGACATTTTTTTTTAAATGCTTGTTTCTAGAATCAGGGGGTCCCAAAACATATATTTCCAGTGAAATGTTGGTATCGAATTTTTGTGTGCAATACAATATCTTCTCTATACACTACGTGTACAGAAAGTAAATTTACAGATGTAGTTAAAGTACAAAATTTATGTTAATTAATGTAACGTGCCCTGCGGCCGTACGTGTGTGAAGGGCTTACTGATTTTTGGCATCCATTGTCACACCTGTACCGGCGGCAAGTTCTTTTGACATCGCGCTGTGGTTGTTACACCTCTGCGAGTGAAGGTTCTTTGACTTCGAAGCGCGGCATTGTTACACCTGTCGTGTTTTGAAGTGCGATGGCTTCCAGAAATTTCCAGGCATGTGATCGAAGGGTAAAAAAAAAGCCCAGAGTGCAGTGAATTCCGTCTTTAGACACGGCCGGGTTCTCCCTATCTGGCAACTTTGCTCAGCGAGTTCCATGTCGTCCTGCTACCTCTGTTAAGCGTCTGAAAACCTACACAATGTGTAACCCTTGCTTCTAACACTAGATCTTTATATAAACATATGTATATTAGTTCTATGTCCAAAGGCTAGCTGGCCAAACGAACCTTCAGAATACTTCTAATCTAATCCATTGTGTAACGACAAGACATTAGCCACAGTGTGTCAAGATACGAAGAGTGTAAAAATTAGTGTTAAAATGTATAAATAAATATCATTTCATTATGTAACACTGACGATAGTTTTCTAGCTGGCATCGACATAATAATCCGGGTGTAACCAGTCGACCACGGCCCAAAGTCACAGTATTAAGTAAGCATTGCGGAAATTGGGAATACAAAATCTGATGTGCTCCATTTCTTTCATGCTAATCGAGAAAAAAAATTAGCAGAAATAATCTTATTACTTGCTTCCTTGTAAGTAGAAGCGAAATAAAGGAGTACCGTAGGTTAAAGTGATAGTCAAAAGCTGGTTGCTATGTGACTGAAATTCCTGTTTGTATGGACAGGAGTTGACAAATTCCTGTATGGGAAAAGTGTTTTTTAAAGCTGAAACCAATAACAATATCTCAAAAACAATCAACTCCAAGAAAAATATGTATATGGTATAAATTATGTGTTTTAACGTGCTCTACATTTTTTATATAGTAAGTTTTTGTGCATCTCTTGCGGTTTAGCAGTTATGCAAAATTCATTCAGGATAAAGTAGTCTTAAGAGGCTATTCCCGGGAAATTCAAGATATACATTTTATTAATATTTTTAATATACGATATTTTAATAAAAATCGTTGGAGCCATTTTTGAGAAAATCAAAAATGTCAAAAAAAAAGTTCCTTGTAAAGGGTCGTTGGGGGTGGGAGGATTATCTTGAAAATTTTCGTGTCGCATCCTCGGAAGATACCGAACTTAATTACCAAGTTTGGTATTCAATGGTCTTTTCGTTTTTGAGCTATGCTGCCCAGATATTTTTCTAAAAATGCTTTTTTTTTATTCAGGGAGTCTCAAAACATGTATTTCCGTTGAAATCTCGGTATTGAATTTTTGGGTGCAACACAATACCTTCTCTATACACTATGTATATACTGCATATAGAGAAAGTAAAAAACAGTTGGAGTATAGTAAAACCCTTTTTCTTTCTTTGCAGGAGATCCATTCCTGCATACTCTAAGCAGCTGAGTGTTGTTCCGGCCTTATCTAAAGACTGGCAACGTTGTATCCTAGTTTAATACAGCTATTGGAAGGTGGAAGAGCGCAGGCACCACAGCCGTATGAAGATGGGGAAACATTGAAATATGCAATAATCTGCCTCCTTCACACATATAGAAATATTGATGCTTATTCTCTTTCTTTCCTTTACTCCCATTTTCCACATCTTACTTCCTTTTTCAACCATATGCAAAATAGCCTTATAAATTACATAACTTCAAAAAGTCTGGTTGGACTGTGTTCACTAACAATGAAACCCAGGTGACTACACTAAAAGTAACAGATCACACTACTTATTGTTGGAAATGAAACTGAGATTACTTACCATTGTCACAGAAGATGTTGAAACTGATGTCCTCATTCCGGTAGGCAGAGTTCAACTGTTTTGCCCTTATTTCGGGACAACTGTATTTATATGGATGCAGTTGTATTTTCTAACAGCTCTATGTTCTGAATGCATAGAAACAGTTGTTCCTTGTGCTAACATTACATCCAGTTAGCCTATTAAAAGTTTAAGACCTACCATTAAAGGATCATTCTGTTTCACTGAATTTGGAATTTAATCTCACACAGAATAAGGATAAATCAAGATGTACTATTATCTGACTCTAAAGCAGCTATTATATTTATAACATCTGATGTAACACCTAATAACATAAATATTGCAGAATGCCGCAAAATCATAAAACACCTAATGAATTTAAATAAAAGATTAATACTTCAATGGATACCAGTGTATTGCAGTATACAGAGTAATGAAACAGCTGACTTTCTAACCAAGAAAGGTAGTAAAATTACATCAAATTCATCTGAACCAATAAGTTATCACTCTATCAAAAGAACCATTATATCAACTTATAATAAAGAAGATATATTACAAACAAAAGGAAAACCATGGGAATGACCAGAATCACTACATTACCAAGAAAATGCTGTGTAGCAACTTTTAGACTCCTAACAGGCCATGACTGTCTCAAGATTGGTATAGTGAGATCTCCTCTGTGTCCTTTCTGTACACTTAAACAGGATATGAATGGAAACCGACTGCGCTGCCCAACCTTTAGTCAACATGATAATACTGGAATGCATGAGAGCGAATGGCTTCACTGCCAATTGCTCAACATTAGATACCAATTAGAATCATGATGAAGACACGCAGAGTATGAAAACGTTCACTAAATTTTTTTTACATTTTGCGAAATCTTTATCACCATTAAGCCTCAACTAAAACGCTCTTTGTCGACAAATGTTAACATTTTGACTGGACTTCAGCACTTGAAGTAACACAAACAATGCTCCTCTGCAGCCACAAGCATCCGAGAGTACTTCAGAGACTCTTGATATACCTGTTACATATATTGAAAACAATATTTTAATCACAATTAGGCAAAGTGTATTCTGGTGAAGGAATATACTTCATACCTACAATTTTTCTTACACTGCTAAAAATCTTACAACCATTTTAAATAAAGTATTAAAAAAGTTGAAAGCCATTACTACTATAATTCAGTTTATTTTAATTTCACATTTACTCATTTTGTTTGTTCAAAATTAAAACCATTCTCCCTGAAGTCATTTGAGACAGGAAAACTTGATAAATTAATAAACCCATGTTGGGGATTACAAATTAAAAGTGATAACTGAAAAAATTTACTTTTTGAGCTTTCTTTGAATTTTCCATGTACAATAAGGTAAAACTGTCCCACTTAAGATTTTGGTTCATAATACACAGAAATAACATTTGTCTCAGACTGATAATGCATTTCTATTACCAATAAATCAGCATCATTATGCATAATAATAATCTTTATTCACCTTTCGATTTGTACATAAATGTCAGTATATATACTTACAAGTAACAATATTTATAAATTGTTGAATGTTGAAGGGTTAGTGATATAGACCAGTTGTTTACTATGTCCAGCAGGTAATATATTGTAGAGGTTGGGAAATGCTACTGCATGGCAGAATGTGCTATGTGTAAGGTTCAAACATCTAGTTTTGTGTGCATTATACATGTTATTTGTGTGTTTCAAGTATATATATAAATATATAAGGGAGAGGCAAGATATTTAATTCCTTAAATACTGTTTTGCTTGATGTTTTCACAGCAGCAACTTGCCTTATTATTTTTAATATTTTCTTTTGTATTTTAAAGATAGCTTATACATTTGTGGACATGCCTCATACTGGAATACCATAGGTTAAAATGGAGTGAACATATCCAAATTACATACATCTTAATACACTTTACTTGGTACTCTGAATGCATAGCAGACAATCTGTTGGCTAGATAATCAACATGTTCCATTTTAGCTCTGAATTTATTTATTGCCTTTGTTTATGCGAATCTGTAGTTACCTGGGCTAAAGATTATAAAAGTTGTCTTATCTACATTTAAGTGGAGCTTTATTTCCTGCTAGCCAATTATATGGGTATTGAAGCTTATCACAGGCTCCCACAAGAGCAACAATTAGTACCAAATGGTATAAATGTATAATTACAAAATGGCTAAAGCTAAAAGCTTTTTGAAATATAGATGAATATCTTAATTACTCAGTGGATGATTTATTGTATGTGATAGTAGGAATTAGGTAATTTACAATCATATAATTCTGGTACTTTTGTTAAACTTTAGATTTATTATATGACAAATGTAAATAGGTTATAGGAATAAGACAAATATTGTAAATAGTGACCGCGACGAAGACAATGGAGAATAAATTCTGGCATTACAGATTCACAGTACCATGCACTTGCTCTTTCTTTGTCTGTCCTTCACCAATTGGGACGACATAAGACACTGATGGTACCTGTACATACTGTACTGTAGTAAGCCAACAATATAACACAGGTATATACTATATTGTTTAATTTTTTTTATATTCTCTACATGTACTATGTACATAGTATATAGAGAGGGTATTCTATTGCACCCAAAAATTCCATACCATGATTTCACTGGAAATATATGTTCCGAGATCCCCTTAATAAAAAAAAAAGCATTTTTAGAAAAATGTCCATGTGTGTGTCTGTGGGCAGCAAAGCTCAAAAACAAAAAGTCCATTAAAAGCCAAACCTGGTATTTAGGTTTGGTATCTTTCAAGGATGCAACACTAAGGATTTTCAAGAAAATCCCCCCCCCCTCCACCTACCCTTTATATGAAACTTTTTAAAAAAAAGTTGATACTCTCAAAAAATGGCTCTAACAAATTTGATTAAAATATTGTATATTGAAGATATTTACCTGACAAATAAAATGTATACCTTGAATTTTCTGGGAAGACTACTTTATTCTGGATAAATTTTACGGAATTTTGTATAACTGCTGAACCGTAAGAGATGGACAAAACTTACCACACAAACAATGTAGAGCACATTAAAAATGCAATTTATGTTACATACATTTTTTTCATGGAGTTGATCATTTTTGAGATATTCCTTGTTATTGGTTTCAGCTCTGAAAAACTTATACTTTTCTCATACAGGAATTTGTCAACCTGTGTCCATACAAACAAAGGAACTTCAGTCACATTGCAACCAGCTTTTGACTATCACTTTAACCTATACTACTCCCTTATTTCCCTTCTACTTACGGGAAGCAAGTAATAACACAATTTCTGCTAATTAGCTTTTTAAGAATAATTTGTTGCAGAGATGTGGAGAAAGTCATGTGAATGGAACACCTCAGACTTTTTTGATTTGGGAATGAAGCGACCAGATCTGTGGGCAGTAAAAACTTGGCAGCTCCATCATAACGCACCTGCCTATTTTGTGAATTTGATTCATGCTTTCATCGTCAAATACAACATTCTTCTACATCACACTGAAAAACTCAATGACATAGTCAGGATTGTAAACCATGGATCTCCCAGTTGCTCTACCACGGAACTACCATGGCAACTTGCTGGCATTGCATTAAATTTCTGAACTGACTTGCACATTTCCCAGTAAACCACAAGGTGATCTCAAATTATTTTGAGATGACAACCCCAATGGCTATTTACAATGTTGCAAGTACTTAAATCCCAGGCTTCACAGTATAGCCAAATATTATGGTCTATTATTGTTGATTTGTTTTTTTCGCACAGGCCGTGCTTAGGACAGGAGTTGGAATGAGTAGAGCCAGACTAAAAAGTTTAATGCCATAGCTGGGATTTGAACCACCAAAATGGTAGCAGATTATTTTTGGACTCAAAACCATAATTTTCACAGCGAGCCCAAGTTATTAAAATTAGTGCAGAATCCAATTGGATTAACAGCTTGGGAAAAATTTATTCATTTCAAAAAACAAAAACAAGGTCATAAATTTTGACTTACCACAAACAAATGAACTCATCTCAAAATTCATCTATCCAGAACGGAGACCTCCACAGGCTGCTGTGTGAATCTGGTTGAAAATGGTGGCAACAGCCACCGAAACATGTCCGAAGTAAGTTACTTTGTTTCAAGAGTAAAGTTTGAGTGTATTCTATGTTTTTACTCTTAATTAAGTACAGCTTTTTTAGCAAAATTTGGAACTTCTTCGGGAATATCCATTTTCATTCATGGACTTCTTTGTTGCAGTTTAAACAAGCAGAATTGAAACTGTTTATTCTGGCAGGGTTTCAAGCAAAGCACTACTAATGTCACAACTAAAATTCAATTCCTTGCATTCACGACTAATAATATTAATTTTATTAAGGATATTTCAGTTAATATTAGGATAAGATAAAATGTATATTACATGTAGCTTATTAGACTATTATTTGCTCATAAGAAATTAGAAAAACATCCTACTCACAAATAATAGTATAATATAAATAACTATTATTATATGGTGCCATCTCTTGTACAACAAATGTTTCCATCTGTACGGAGCTATAAAACTAGAAAATGAATTAGTGCATTATAGTCACAGTATCAAATTTCTGGGTGTATGGATTCACGAGCATTTGAAATGGAGCACATAGATTGAGAAACTGGCATCTAAGTTGAGTCAGCTTTGTTTTATGCTTAGATCTATAAAACATCCGAGGAATCTATACTTTGCACATCTCAACAGTTTATTAAAATTTGGCGTGATATTTTGGGGCAACTATGATAAAAAAAAATATAATCTTCAAAATTCAAAAAGGAGCAATTAGAATAACAATGGGGAAGAAATAAAAGCATTCCTGCAACAATTTAATTTGAACACTCCACATATTAACACTTCCTTGCCTGTATATATTAGAAATTGTCACTTTTATTAGGAAAATCTGGTATACTTTCAGGCAAACTGTGAAAAGCATAGCCATCACACAAGAATAGGCACAAATTGAGCTTAACTACACATAACACGCCATTATTTGGCAAAAGCATAAGACATTCTGGGATTACATAATATAACAAGTCACTTGATAATATAAAACTTACCACCTCAGAAGCTACATTTAAATGCAAAGTAAAAGAATTGTTATTGCAGCACTGTTGTTATTCAATTGAAGAATTTGCAAATTCTTTTAAATAACTATGATACTTTTAGCTTTTAGGGTGTGTAATTTAACATATTGTAATTAAGTGTATATATTTATTATCTTGTTCATTTACTGCTTTTGACGACACCATGAATTCTTGTAATTCCTACGGTTGACAAATCTAATCTAGTCTTTTATGAATACCCATCAAGTATACTCACGACCTGCTGGTATGGAAACTTTTGTCACCAAATGATTGGTAATCATAGCATTGTTTGTTTTGTTACCTATTGTAAATGTTTCAGGAAAATTATGAACATTATTAAAAAGAAAACAAAGCATTTCAGAAGTTTATTCAAAATACAATGCAAAAAGACATAATGTATGGCATATACAATACTCAATTAAAAACTATTAATATACATTCATAATTTTAATATAATATTGGAAAACTATGCTATCTAGATTGCTAGCTAATGTGTTCCTGTACACATTATGACACCTTATAATATGGTACTGAGATCACGAATTTCATTTTCTGAACCTTTTTACTTTACATACACGTTTACTTCTATATAAAGATTAAAATATCATTTACATTAAAATGTTGTCATGTTGTCCTTAAGCCTCCTGTACACATTGCTTCTCTTACGTACTGACGAGAGGCATAAATATATATATATATTTATATCTATGGGTTTAAATTGTACATGCTTGCCTATGCCATATAAACAAGGACATCAAGCTCAAAATATTTAAAAAGCAAACACTCTACATAACTCTTCCTTTCTTGAGCAGATTTTTAAAGGCCAATGAAATAAATGCAAATATGCATTGCAATTCTAAATGCAAAAAATTAGACCATTTTCACCGAGTGAATAGGTACTCATGTAAACAAAGCCACATGCAAAAAAGCGAATGACATGTACGTCCATCAGCTGATGCATCGGTTACAAAGTTAAGTATAACAAAAACTACTTTTATCTCCTGTGTATTACGTCACAATGGTATGTTGAGCGTGTCATTATGTCAAGTTTCAGCGAAATAAATCTAACGTAAACATTATAATTTGACTAAATTAGAAAATGAGCAAACAGGATGCGTAGCTGCCTTCTGCTGGCTAACTTTGGAAACGGGAAGGTGAGGCCGTTAGTACATACATAGAATACATAGATAACACATTACAATCTGTAGATCCTATTATGAGATAAGAATCAAAGCCCAAACTCTAGGATGTAGATCATGTCAACAATTTCATTTATTTAGAAATAATAACTGACAATGAATTTTCAGAGGTGTCAATTTTGCATAATTTTCAATTACTTGTCTGTTTCTAAAAGCTTACTCGTACACTTGCAATCTTAGAATATTCATGTTTATTATATTTACAATATTATATTATTAACAGTTATTATTTTGATTGAATGAAACCATCATAGCCAAACAAATTCAGTTTGTAAAACATCGCAGAAGTAAGCCTTTAAACGAGTTGTGAGAAAGGTATCATTTTGAATTTTTTCACAAACTATGTAAAAAAAATATCCCACATTGACCATCAATGGCATTATTAACGTGCCAGTGAAGTTTACAGGTGTGTATGTGTGCAGTGAAAGGTTAAAAACACTCAAAATAACCACACCCAGAAAATCAAGGAAACTTAAATTCAGCATGACAAATGCAGTGCATCAAAAAGTTAATAACATTAATGAGCCACTTACAATCAAAAAACTACTTGTGCTTATGAACAGTGACTTTGACCTTAATAAGCTTCAAACAAACCTCTTTTTATAAGCTGTTACTAGACATTGATTTTGTATTGCGGTAAAGAATATCATTTAGACACAATAATATATTATTTATTGTAATTCTCGCAGTGTGAAGCAAGGTACATTCATTTGATGTTAACACTGTTATGCTTCACAAACCTTGTTTTCCTTTAGGACACTATGGCCGAATGGTGGGATTCTTGGAAACATTTTGGACTGCAATGGTGTATATTGCCAGAGCAAAACTTGTGGAATCGTGACCCTGACCATCAACCCAGCTGCTGAGCCTAGCTTATTTGAGTTTGTGATATGATACTTTGCTTACTTAAAGTCACAGCGAGCAAACTTTGTACAGTCCGCATATGTTTGTATTCAAAGTGGGCAGTAAATAGTGTGCTTGAACCCGCAACCTTGGGTAACCAGGGTTACTATATTTTCTGCACTAAATATAGGTAACAAAGGTCACACAATTCCCAGGTATGGTAGACTCCACCATTAAGGGTAAGACAAGCAGAAGAAGATGAAGAGGAGCAGATCTCTCATCTAGATGGAATACAACCTCTTTAGATTCAGAGTAGGTGTTTTTAGCATAATGATTTTTATATTTTGTATTTATATCTTTACTTTGGAGTGGTATACACAATTGTCATCTAATCAGTTGCATGTTTCTAAACTATCCCGCGAAGGAAAGCGATGACAGCTCCAATTGGTTATGGAAGTAGTACCAGTACATTTTGTGCTTTGTTTACACAAGAACAAATTCATCCGATGAAAAAGCGTCTAGTACGTGAATGTCTTCTTCACAGAAACCAATCTAGAGAAGTAAACTCTATGGAATGAATACACAGTGCAATGCAAAGGGATATTTTTCTTTTCTGTTTCCACATGCACACAAATATGGCAGTCTTATCTTCATTGTAAATCTACGTAGTACGAAGGTTTAGTCTTTACGAGTAGAACACTAGGCCCACATACTTCAATGTCCACTTTATAATATTGACACTTCAATCCAACAGTTCACATAAATATATTTCAGAGGAAACGGTTCGATGTACTTGGAGAGGGAATTCATTGCACATTAATACTAATGCCCCATTCACAATTAGATGCAGTGTAAGCGTAGCACTTGTGTTATTCACATTGACACATACAACATGCAAGAGTTTGCACATTCCAAAACTTTATGGGAAATAATTGAGTTTCACACCCAAGCCCAGAGGTTTTACAAGCGATTCTTATATCCAGCGTAATCCTGAAGGAACACATTAGGCAGGAAGTTTACTTACAACTTGTCTAATGAAAGAATGCAGTTATGGGAGGCCGCTGTGTAGCATGGCACGTTTAGAGAAGGCTGGAATATAGTGTAGTACATCAAAACATCTGCACAGAATAAAGTCAATGATCCACAACAGGTTAAGCTTGCTGTTTTCTTTATCACTAATGAGTATTAATTTTCTACTTTGTGAAGGTATGACTACGCACGGCGGTGTTTGATTCAAACCTGTCCACTGTAACAGACTCAACTGCTGCATTCGTACAGGCTATGCACCAGGAGTGATGGCGTAATACTGCTTATCTGTTTGAGTTTATGCAAGCTTCCACTCGTGGCCGTCTGCATTCATTCTTCAGACAAGTAATATACAGAGTGTTAATGAACTACATGGAAATAATTTGCAAGATTGTGCACGTCACTGATATAAGTAACTTGAGATCGGCGATGCATGGTCCCAGATAAACATAACGTTAAACGTGTGGATATCAGGTGCTGATAAATCGGTGTTAAAGCAAATCAGATTGAAAAAATGGCTTAGAATGTCTTTAAAACTGCTGCCCAATTTTTAGCAGCTCGTTACTAGCGTTCTCAAAATTTAATGTCACAAAAATCTGCAAAATATCGAACTTATCACTTGACAATGCGGCATTGAGCATTCATTAAGTACATTCTTGAATCATGTAGCCTACTCTGGAATCATTTTTTCAACTCCTCCGGTGGCTTAATGTATAACGCGGGAAGCTGCTATCCCAAAGGTCACGAGTTCAATTCCTATCATTGAGTGAATATTTTTTATTATTATTTTTTTCATTCCAAACGAAGTATCACAATATGTGGCATATTGGCACTTCAGAAACTTACAGCTGTTACATTGAAATTTCAATAAACAGGCCATAAGTCTCCTATCTCAAATTACTTATTTAAGTAATCAACACATTCTGTGAAAATATTTTGGTGTAGTTCATTAACAGCCTGTAGATATGGCAAAGTACCATCATTATCAACTACATTGTCTGTTATAAATGCCAAAAATAACAATTCAAAAATTCCAAGGATGAAAATGTAACTAAAATTGAAAATCTGTCATTTTTGGTAATTTTGATAAGTTTAGGCTCCATACATGCCTACGCCATGGATCACTGGGTCCCTAGGCTATCTTATGTTGTTACTTCACAAATGCGGCCTTTGTCTCTCCTGACAAAAAACATCCCTCTGCTACGTGTTGCGACTTAGAGCTTGGCTATGCTAATGTTCAGATTGGGAATACTGGTAACATGTGGAGACACAACAAAAGAAGCAAAGTAGCCTAAGATGGCAAGTCCATTATGTTTATGAACGAGAGTGATGCACAACAGAGAAAACTTATTATAAAGACATAAATGAAAAATAGAACTAAATTCTACGTTTTGGTATTGAAATAATGTGTAATATGATGGAAATATCAATTTATAGCTGTCCTCTAGGTTCAAGAGTTTATCTAATAATTCTTTGTTTTACACTAGCCTTATGGAGTTGGAAAGGTAGGGTTAGATTAGAAAAAGGATTTGAACCACGGAGCAACCATAGCAACCAAACATTACACTCCCAACTAACTAACAAGAAGATTTCAAAGATGTACCACAATGAATGTATTTAGTGTCATAAGTACTTTAAGCCCTGGGTTTCATAGTTTAATCAGCTATCCAGTCAATCACTTTATGTTTGCATTGCGAACTTAGAGGAAGAATTCTGCATCCTTTTCTCTATACATTGCCTGCTGTTCAACAGCAGACAATTGCAATGTGAGCTTTTATAGGGCCTAATGTAATATATCTGCTTTTCTGTTTGGCTATGCCACAAATTCTCTCACTTTCCTCAACAGGTTATGACAGTCTCTTTTGATTTAATGGATGTACCCATTCTTTTCTCTCACAAATTGTAAGGTGCACAGAGATATTTCATTAAATGTGCAGCTTTATCAATTTCTGCAGTGTCCATGCTTTTTTCCAATATTTTGGTGAAACAATTGTGACATCACTGCCATGAGCTTCAGTTATGTGTATGTAAGTTTTATAACCTATTTATTTATTATATGATATTATTGGTTGTAATTCAAGTTGAAACTTGCAGTGCACTAGGAAGATATACCCTAGTAATTTATGATACTTTTTGCATTACGGTTATGAGAATGGTCTACCCTCACGTCTGCATCTTATTGTGAATGAAGCTTTACACAGCAGGTATTAAGCATTAAATTATACAAGAAAAAAATGAAAAGCTTTGCTAAAAGAATATCACACTCGTAAGCATACCCCAATCACAATAACCCAAGTAAAGAATGAGAACCAGAATGTATATCCATAACAAAGTGGAAAGTCAATTTTTGGGATGTCATTTCTTTGTAAAAGACAAAATCTTTTCATTTACTTTCTCTACTGCATACAGTAAGTAAGGGAAGTATTGTATTCCACTCCAAATATTGATGTGTTTGTCTTCATATTCTGCAACAAACAATTCTTTCAAAAGCTTATTTGCTTATCAAGATAAACATTAACAGATATAGTTTTATTATATCATTTCCTTGTACAAAGCAAATAACGAAATATAAGGTCATTAAATTATAAGGTAACCCCTCTTGTGGTCTCTCTCCACTGCACAGGAGAACCCAGGGTCACCAGGAAAATTGTGCTGGCTACGACACACTAAAATCCTTGCCTTACAGTGCTGGAAATGTTGACCTTCCCAAATATTTTTGACTATCACTTAGCCTAATGTATTCCCTTTTGTTTTCAAGGAAGCAAGTAATACCATTTTTGCTAATGTTGATTTCAATTAGCACAGAGTAAATAGAAGAATAAGCTTTTTAACAATTTGTTGCAGAGATGTAGAGAAAGTCATGTAAATGGAACACATCAGATTTTTTCCATTAGAATGCTTATATTCCTTCTAGTTCTGTTAACAACTAACTAATTATTTTGCTGCACATATCACAACCTTGGCGATAATCTTTACCACCGGCATACCCGCAAAGTTTGAAAGTTACTTTTCCCACAAATGCAAGATAACCCCCAGTTCTCATTATTACTATTTTGGAAGAAAACACTGTCTTGTATAAGGATAAATATGGTAAGCTCTGGCTTGTCATATCGTTCAATTTGCAATCTTAAGCTACAATATAATCCATAGCATTTAATGCTTTATGGTGAAAAATTTCTTTACACTTTGAATCTGCACACACAGCTGTAAAGTTATACAAGGGTTACCCAATAAATAATGCCCCACAATTTGTTTTGCAGTGAAAAACATTTTTGAGAATTGTACAAATCTGAATCCTTGCACTTGACAGTTCGGGTGGTTTCACGTAAGGTTGGCTGTGCTGCCTTTGCCAGAGTAACTAGTAACCAACAGCTGATTACATCGTGTGCAAAGAAGAATATAAACATGTAAATAATAAATGAATGCCGATGAATAATGAAACTGATTCGTTATTATTGATGTAAATTGAAAATAACAGTAATACTATGATGCATGTAGCATACATACGTATTTATGACAATATAGAACAAATTAATGCAAATCAGGTTGTTAAAATGAGAGAAAAGTATAAGAAAGTGATTTTCACTGGTTTTGAATTTTAATGACTCAATTTCATCAAAGTGACTGTTGTGATTATTCTCTGAAACATCATTGACATTGTCAACATCGAAGTTGTAACCAAGACATGTCATTACTGGTTCACATTCACCGATGATTCCGTCTAATTCCTGTGCTTTTTGTGTTATTTGGTGCACATGATTCACTTTCTTCTTCCATTAAGCCGCGTCCACTCTCGCCTCACCTCCTACAATTGTGAAAGTCTTGTATGTTCTCTCACGTACAAACAAACACCATCAATAATTACAACAAATAATATGTATCTTGTACAGAACAGCTCAACACACATGTTCGGAGTTCACAAACTGAGCATGCAGTTGGAAATAGCCAGATATTGCAACTGTGCGGCATTTAGATCCGCTTCCGCTCTCTGACTGACCGACCGGAATGCTGTTTTGTGATTGGTTCAGAAAGTCAAACGGGTAAAGATTTTCATCTGTTGTTTGCCAGAGTACCAACTTAACTTCCAACTGTCAAGTGCAAGGATTCAGCAGCGGGAGTATAAGTGAAATTTACTCCATTTCAGTTTCTTCCGAAAGAAAGCGTAGGTGTAGGAATGTTTTAAAATGACATCCATCATAAACAACGTGCTGTGATTGAATTTATCATAGCAGAGAAAGAAACTGTGGAGGATATTCATGAACATTTGTGCAAAGTCTACGGAAAATCTGCAGTCAATAGGAGTAATGTTGGTTGCTGGGACCAGAGGGAGGGGCTGCACAGCTTCAAGATTTGCCGTGGACATGTTGCAGCGTGCTGATGTTGTCATTTGAGAGGATTGACAATTATGACTTGGCAATTGGCACTGAAGCTGTCGGTAAGCAAAGAAAGTGTGGATGTGTTTATCGATGGGCTTGGATACACAAAACTGTGTACAAGATGGGTTCTTTGGTTTCTTACTGTCCATCACAAATTCCAAACAAAAGATATAACTTCCGATTTGCTGCAACACTTTGAAGCTGACAGGGAGGCCTTCTTCTCCCAGATTGTTACAGATGCATCACTTTGAGCCCGAAACAAAAAGACAATCGATGGAATGGCGTCATGTATGATCTCCACAGAAACAAAAATTCAAAATAGTTCTTTCAGTCAGAAATGTCATGATCACAGTGTTTTGGGATTGTGAGGTGTAACTCTCACTGATGTGATGCCAAAAGATGGGGTTACATCAACGCTTCCAGTGATTGCAGTGCCATGTCAACCCAGGGGAGGTTTTCACTCAGCACACAAGTTTGAGCAGTGTTACCCCATCCACCCTACAATCCTGACTTGGCTCCCTCATATTTCCACTTGTGAAGAATGCTGTTCATGGAGGGCATTTCTAAGACAGTGAAAAGGTCATTCACGAAGTTGGTATCTAATGTTGAGCAGTTGGCAGTGAAGCCATTTGCTCTGTTGTATTTCGATGTTATGTTATCATATTTCCATCCATATGTTCTTTATCACTATACCATCTTGAGACAGTCATGGTCTGTTGGGAGTCTAAAAGTTGCTACACAGCATTTTCTTCGTAATGTAGTGATTCTAGTCATTCCCATGGTTTTCCTTTTGTTTGTAATACATTATCTTCTTTAATTTTGTTATTATATGTTGATATAATGATTCTTATGATAGAGTGATAACTTATTGGATCACATGAATTTTATGTAATTTTACTACCTTTCTTGGCTAAATGTCAGCTGTTTCATTACCCTGTAATCCGCAATGTGCTGGTATCCATTGAAGTATTAATCTTTTATTTAAATTCATTACTTGTTTTATGATTTTACGGCATTCTGCGATATTTAAGTTATTAGGTGTTACATCAGATGTTATGGATATAATAGTCGGATAATATTACAACTTTTAAAATTTATTTATATGATATAGCAGTTTTTGTAAGCTCTGAAGTGTTGCCGAAATGTCTCCATCAAAATTTGTGGTATTTAAACTTAATCTTTTATAGAAAGAGAAGAGAGGGCATATTGCACTTGCGCCAGTACCACTGTTATTTGGTAAGCTAGAACTGTCAATATAAACATTCATTGGTAGGGTATCTTAAATTTATTATTTCTTATGTCATTTGTTTCAGAACACACGAAGAGGTTTCAGATTTTGTAAATTCTTCAGCTAAGTGTAGATCATATTCAATATCAAATAGTTCTAACGGGTTAACATTTGCTTGTATGTATTCCTTTAAGTAAGGAAGTTTGACTTTAGTGAGGAAATTGTGCGTTGTGATTCATGAAGTGAAAACCTGGCTCTGCAGACAGAGTAAAGATTTTCACTCCTGTCTCGCTGGAGTAAGACCGTGCAACTTGAAGGTGGTTATTTTGAAAAATAAAGTCAGCATAAAAAACATAATTCTTTCATATATGTAAATTTCATTTCTGCAGAAAAAAATACTTTTGGGAAGGGGGGGGGGGAGCATTATTTATTGGGCAAGCGTTGCATATGGATCAATACGGTAAGCTCTAACCTATCATACAATTCAATTTGTGATCTTCAGTTACAATATAATCATAGCATTTAATGCTTTACCATGTCCAAGGTGAAAATGTTATGGGTAAGGTTCTGTGCCAAGAATGCATCTCGACTAGCAATAATTAAGTAATGCACAAATGTTCTGCTGTTTAGTGCTTTCAAGAACACTGAAAATCCAACGCTCCTATCTGTTTATTGTTTTCTTTTTTCCTTGTTTTAGCATGAAAAGACAATATAGAAGCAAGTTACTCAGTGCATTTTATTTGACAAAAGTTTCTCTGCATGCAATAACAATACACTTTCGCTGATAATTCACACTTTGTGCTCTAGGGAATAAATACAAATCTGTGCATTTTCGCAAAATAATAAATATATATATATTTTTAAAAACTAAATTGCATATTTACATTTATTAACAAACTTTTTCCTAATAAAAAAAATTAAAATAAAATGTGCATTTCCAAGAGTTACAAGGCGTGTTTGGAAAGTAAATACCATTTTGTTCTATCCCTGCAATGCAAGTGTTACAGTCCCACTCATCTCCATTGATACCATTACAGCCTGATCAGTTTGCTTTACAGTTATTAGCGATTGTTCAAAATATTAATGACAATTTCCCACTGACTGTGAAGCGAGTTTTATAAAACAGTTTTTGAATACAAGGAATGTTAAGCAGCTGAAATTCATTGTCAGCTACTAGAAATTTATGCCCCATTTACAATGAGATGTAAGCGCAAGACTTTGCACCGATGTTATTGAATGTAACCATTCACATAAACACATGCAAGGTGCCACGCCATGCAGTGCCATCTAGTCTCCTTGAAAATCCTTTGATTTGGACAAACCCAACGTCTATGGCTAGATTTGTTGGCTCACACAAATTGCAAGGCACAAAGAGATAATTCACATTTTAGTAAATGAGCTGTCACTTCTGCAGTCTCTATACTCGCTTATTTTCAATATTTTTGGGTAAATAATTTTGTGATGTCACTGTAAAGCATCAATGGTGAGTATGTAATATTTATAGCCTATTTATTTGTAAAAGATTGAGTGAATTTTCTTATATGGTAGTGTTGGTAGTGCTTTTCAATATGAAACTTGGAAGCATGTAATTTACACATCTTTGCCAACTTCTTGTGTTACCCTTATGACTATATGGTAAATGGTCTTCCCTCACACCTGTGCTTATGCACCTGAATGTGGCTTCACAGAGAAAATGTACAGATGGAATAGTGAGAAAGTGGGTTAGGCAATTCAATGATGGCCCATCTAATGTTCATGAGCAAGTATGGAGTGGGTGGCCTTCTATTGTCAGTAATGGTTTGGTTGAACAAGTGAATGAGGCAATTCGTGAGAATAGACTGTTCACAATAAGAATGCTTTGTGCACAGTGTTATGGTCGATGATAAATTCCTTGTGACTGACACTTGTGGGGTGTGTCGTCTGCTGGCAGGGGCTTCTCAGGTTGCTGACCAATCTTAGCGTAAGAATGCATAACGTCAGAGAGATTGTGTCATTTGCATTGCAACATCTACGGGTTCAGTGGAAATTTACATGCTAATTCTCATGCATGACTGATCTGATTGTTTGATTTCAGTGTGTGAAAAGTTTGGTTGTGTTATACATATGAAATGGCATTTTATTTATGGATGCTCTTTAACTGTTTTGGTTATTAGCGTCCCATTCTATACTGGGCATGAAAGACCGCTTAATTTTGCTCAAAGGCCTCCCTATCAGGCTTGAGGTTCTTTTACATGCCGTAAATCTATATGGGACCCACGGCTTTACTTCCCTTCCGAAGGAAGCCATGCTAAGGATTTTTACGCTCGAAAAAATCCATCATCTTCTGCCAGGCTTGAACTTGCGACCTTGGGTAAATGAAGTTAGCATGGTAACCATCACACCATGGAGGGTGATAGTGATTCTGCAAGGATTTATATTTATATTCGTTACTACCTTTTATATATCACAGACATTGCTTTTGTTCTCATTTTAGAACTACCACAAGTGACACTGTGATTTGAAAATGTCTGACAGCTGTGACAAACATGTTGAGGTTACGTTAACTTTTAGGTTTAGTGTAGTACAGGACCCAGCGTTAAAAGGAATATATGAGGTAACTAATGAGAAATGGGGAAAAGTAGTTCAACATATGAGAAGTGTCATAGAAAATGCATGGAAAGAAGGCATTTTAGAGGAAGCAGTGGAACAAGTGGTGCTGCAGACAGACACTGAGTAAATATGGCGACAGCGTACCGAGACAGCCACATGTCAGCAGGAATGTCAATCATAAGGTAATTTCTCACCAATTTTAAGTAGTGTCTGTCTTCACTAGCAGTTGATTCCCTGTTATCACAAATATATTGAAGAATAGGCTAAAGAATCTGTTTTATGTAAAATAAATGCTGTGAAAACAAACATTTTATGCCTTTTTTTCCAAACTGTTATTTACTTTCCGCACACTCCTCTTATTTCATAAACATGTTTTTCTTGTGAGAGGGGAATAATTAATGCTAAGATGCAAGAGCTTTGGCAACTAGTCAGAGAACGATGGAAAATGGAATCGCATGCACTGCAGTTGTGTTCGAGATATGCAAACTTAACGTAAAAGCAGGAAATGGCGCAAAGATACCAAACTGCAGTGTGCACACGATTGTTTTCTTTAGTTCCTTCAGTCTTGTTGCTGTAGACGTTTGTTCCACTTCTTGTGCTCCTGGGGGCTCAAAATTCCGTCCTTAACATCTACTACATTACACAAATATTTTATTACATTAATGTGAAAATAAATAGAACACCATAAGTCTACAACAACAGCTATAAATACATGGCAATTCTTTGGAAAGGTAGGACATCGTTACCTTAGTAAACAGATATAAATATGTATCAGCATTAGTTATATCTTCTTTCTTAATGCTCTGTACATATTCCTAGGGAATATACGACTGTTACCCCAAAATGGCCATGCCATTCCACTTCAGTTTTTCACACAAATGAGAACTTGCTGCACTGCCTCTCTTAATCACACAATTATTATAATCTTTCTATTGTTATCAAGAAATGTGCTGTGATCAAAGTTCAACTCAGAAATGCCTAATTCAAGAGCAGCAGGATCAAAAATATTACTGAACTTAAGTTTGCCCTGTAGAATATTTGTGTAATGAAATTCAACAATTTGGATTTGTACACTACAAAATTAAGAGCTCGGAACACTTAAATTATGAAAAGAATCAATGTCAAGCACTCATATTGCACTACCCCACATTCTTGATAGCTGGTGGTTTCTTCCCTCAGTATCTGTAGTGTTATCTGGTGTAGGGTTGGTGAATTTAGATGTTGACCTTACTGTAAAAATGAAATTGCGTTTTATTTATGGATGCTCTTTATCTGCTGATGTTCTCAGCGTCCCTATCTATATTGGGCGTGAAAGACCACTTAATTTTGCTTGAGGTTCCTTTATGTGCCATAAATCAACAACACAGGACCAACAGCTTTACTTCCCTTCTGAAGGAAGCCATGCTAAGGATTTTTATGCCCAAAAACATCCATAGTCCTCCGCTGGGTTTGAATCCACAATCTTGGTAACTGTTACACCACAGAGGGCAACAACCTTAATCTGTAGGTGTCATAAGAATTACTGGGCTTGACGGAGAAGGGAGTGTAACGGTAATGTGGGTGATAGATACTATTTTCTATTAAGACAACATACTTAATATGTATGCAAATTTACTTTTCACCCAAAATTCAAAAGGATTTTTTTAAAGACTTTAATATAACACTGGCCCCTCAAACTAGATATAATATTCAGAACTTGTTAAATCACCCTTTGAAAGGTACCACACCAAACACTTAAAAATTAGGGATTTATAAAATGAGCTGCCGAGACTGCAACAAGATTTATATTAGGAAAACAAAATTAAATTTGGAAACTAGGATGAAAGAACACTTGAGAAGCATTAGGTTCAAGACTGCAGTAGCACATCATTTTTGGTCTGAAAATCATAACATAAAGTTGATAAACTATGTAAAGAAACCTTGGAACTGCAAATTTGGAAAAACATCTTTATCACCAAGAAAGAATTATAAGTCCCTACAATGGATGATGCCATCCTATTGAAAAGAGTAGAGGGCAGCACACAACCACATGTTGTACAGTGTCAGCCAACCTCGGAACTGAAGATAAAGTTAAAGTACCCTGAAACCAGTCTTCCTACACGAAGGCAAAGTGGAGCAAAAAGTGTACAAAAGTGACTCAATTCATTTAAAATATCGTTTTAACGTTTTACCTAATTTATATTGCGGGTGGCACAGAGAGGCAAAGGGTACTGGTATAACAAGAGGGAATGCACAACTTTCTGTCCGACTGTTGGCTTCCAATAAAACATGAAGCCACCTAATGTGCAAAGATGACCTGTATTTTTTAACCAATGAGAATGCTCATTAACAGCTAATTTTTGGCACAAAATGAAACGCACAAAATCTGTCGCATACGCGTCATGACCTTGGCGGTAATCTATATTATTTCCCCCAGGCTCTGACAAAGCCCCCCCCCCCCCCCCAGGTCTGTACATTAATATTTTGGGGAAAAAAAAAAAACAATATTGTCTTGTACTTGGATAAATACAGTATAAGCAATGTGATGTTGAAAATGAGTCGGAATAGTAACACTCACCTCACTTATATGTAATTGTTCAAAACATATGTTTCAAGGGCAATTGCCCTCTTCTTCAGTTGAAGTCCGACTGATGGCTGCTATTTGTGCTCTGTGGTCTATTACGGTGGAGCCATCTGGTGTTCTCAGTAGAAGTTCAAAATCATGTGGCGGTATTTCAAAATTCATCAGTTGGTCTTTTTGTTGTGTAATGAGAATATTCTCCCAAACTGTAAGTTCTGCCGGGTTGTTTACAGGTTTTAGCAATTTTATGTCATTTTGTATTTCATGATGTGATGTCCAAAAATGGTATGCTACTGCCGATTTATCTGTTTGTTTCTGTTTGATATGTCTGAAATGTTCCTTTAGCCTTGTTTCCAGTCTTCTTTTTGTTTGGCCAATGTAACATGATTTGCAGTCCTTGCAATCAATTCTGTAGATGCCTGATCTCTGGTTTGTAGGTATGGGGTCTTTAATGTCTGTTTTCAATGCATTTTTTATGTTGAATTGGTTACTTGAAGCTAAACTTATATTGTATTTCTTGAAAATTTTTTTGAATTTCCTATCTGCTGTTGGGTGATAGGTGAAATTTTTATATATAACTTTCGGTTTTTGTATGGACAAAGTGGTGATTTGTTTTAAGGTTAATTTCTCCTTATGTTTTTTAATTTTTTGGTCAATGATGTCTGGGTTAAAACCATTGGCTGAGGCTATATGTCTTGCCCTTGAAACATATGTTTTGAACAATTACATATAAGTGAGGTGAGTGTTACTATTCCGACTCATTTTCAACATCACATTGATTAAAACTTCACTTGTCTCAAACTTCTGAGTTATTTAACAGTATAAGTACTTTATTTCACTGTAAATTATTTTAACTCCTTTGGCAGCTCCCATTCTTTAAATAATGAAGTTCCTTGTCACATAATTCCTTCCACTTGAGGGGTAACAAACTAAGTACAGTTTTTTTTAGCATAATCTAAAACTTCTTCGGGAATATCCATTCTCATTCATTTATTGATTTGTTTGGTGCAGTTTAAGCAATTAGAATTGAAACTGTTTATTTCAGTGGGGTTATGCAGCAACGAACAAACAAAACACTACCTACGTCACAATTCCTCGTAATAACGACTAATAATATTAATAAATATAAGAATATTTCAGTTAATATCAGGATAAGATAAAACATTGTATATTATATGTGGCATATTGGACTGTTATTTGCTCATGAGAAATTAGAAACATTCCACTCACAAACGGTAGTCCATTTAACCCACTTATAATATAAATAACTATTAAAACTGAAGATAGGCAAAATATAAGCTTCAGAATGTCCAAAAAATCAAAATAAGTGTTGATAAAGAATTGGATATTATTACATTAAAGGAAGTTGAAACTTAATTATTGATAAACTTCACGAAGAATTTAAACTTTTATTTGGAAAGAAACAAAATTGTAGCTCAGTTTCATTATGTAGTTTCAACATCTAAATGCTACACATAAAAAATAGAATTGAATGAAGTTTGAAATGTCCAAATTTACCAACCCCACATCACCAGAAGAGCAATAAGAGTGCTCATCACTGTTTGAGTGTGTGAAAGTTGCTGCTATACAAAGTGTAACGGCATATTATATACGGTACCTGTGCGCTACAAACTCAAAATACTGCTTCTTCTTCTTTCATCACACTAATCTAACCAATAGCGAGCGCAGCACCACGGAGAGAGGCATGCGAGAACATCTAAAGCATCAGCCCCCGCCACACTGTCTTCTCTATTCCTAGGAACTAGGCACGTTCTCTCCTTACAACCTTCAAGATTATCTTCGCATCTCTAATCTGATTGCTGCAATCACAAACAAAACATGTGTCAGCATAACCAAGTGGCTCCATCATATATATATACACAAACAATGTTTTGCAAACAATTATTGGGATTGGATTAATTGTTTTGTCACACAAGCCATGTGTACGGCAGGAGTTGGATAGGTAAAAATGTAAATGGCATGTTATTTATGGACACTCTTTAACTGCTGTGGTTCTCAAAGTCCCATTCTATATTGACATAAAAAACTGCTTAATTTTGCTCAGAGGCCCATCAGGCTTGAGGTTCTTTTACGTGCCGTAAATCTATGACATGGGACCAACGGCTTTACTTCCCTTCCAAAGGAAGCCATGCTAAGGATTTTTACACCTGAAAAAATCCGTCGTCCTCTGCCGGGTTTGAAACCAGGACCTTAGGTATATGAAGTTAGCATGTTAACCATTACACCACGGAGGGCGACTTGGATAGGTAGAGACTGAAACATTCAATGCTATAGCCCAGATTTGAACAACAGATCTCCCAATCGCAATCCAATACCAATTGATCATAATAGTTGGGTATACTATGAATCCTATGAATCCTGGGACTTAAAGTACTTACAACATTGTAAGTCACCACTGGGGTTATCATCTCAAAATAATTTGAGATCACCTTGTGGTTTACTGGGAAACATATGAGTCAAGTGAGAAATTCAATGCTATGCTGGCATGTTGCTATGGTAGCTAAGTGGCACAGCAACTGGCTAAAGACCAGGAGATACGTGGTTCAAATCCGGGCCATGGCACTGAATTTTTCAGTCTGACTCTACCTATCCAATTATTGGAACTGCCGAGATCAGCACCAAGAACTTGGGAAAACAACAATGAGTGGAATAATAATGGAGAGAATAATGACATTTTGGTTTAAATATTTGCTAAAAGAAGATGGAGAAATCTTAAAGCTACCCATGCAATCCCAAACTGCTACATTGTGCTGCTCAGACAGTGAGTATTGAGCTGATGGTGATGATGTGTGGTCTGTACTTAGTCACAAAGTGTATTATAGCTAGCATTTGTTTTCTACTGCACAGCGAGTATTCAGTCATTCAAATGTGTATTGTGACTCAACAAGCACATACTCCTCTGTGCGGAATATCCCCTCTCCCCTAAAATAAAATTATTGTAGATTGTTTTTCTTTGCAAAACAGCAATAACGAACCTGCTGCAAGACAATGAGTGCCATTTCCATTGTTTAACTGATTACAGCTTGAACAACAGAGTGTTTCCATTGCCTGTTCAATGTAAATTAAAAACAAGTTCAGTTTTTCTGATGTTAATCAGCATGTAAGTGTCAACGAAGCACATTAAAAGAAATTTGTAAAAGAGATAGCGAAGAAATGAGGAAAAACTTATGTTGACAATAAAACAAAAATTAGAATTAACTAAAAGATTTGAGAAGGGGAAAACTGTTGCAAAACTAAATGGTGATTATGGGATTGCGATGCACACTGTTTGGGACACTGAAAACAATAAACAGAAAGTACAGAATTTTATGAGGATCTGCGATTCTAATTCTGGACCATCTGCATGAAAAAGTATGAAGAGAATGCTGCTCTTTTACAATGGTTCAGGCAAAATCGAGAAAATGGTGTTCTTTTTTCAGGTGCCATGTGTGCCAAAAAGACTACTTTTTTTCAAGAAGCTCTATGGTTAAACAGGGAATTTAATGCCTGGTTAGCTAACTAGATTCAAACATCTTGGGATTCATGAACTTACTGCAAGAAAAGTTCCAAGTGCTGTGAGAGAAAATGTCAACTCCTCTCAGAAGCAGACCAACATCATGCACATTTTAAGCAATAAACAAGCCTACAATATCTATACTCAGAAGTAGAATAAACTTTAGAACAAAGAATATGTGTTGAAAAAAGCTTCTGAAAGTAATTTCTCATTTACATATGTATGTTGTACCTTAAAAGTATAAAGCCGATGTCCCAGGGTCAAAATTTGGTCCAAAATTTTTTATGTAACGTGAACATTGTGTACAATTTCTCCATTCCATTCCCACAGGAGTGTATATTGATCCAAATATTTCTCGCATGCACATGGACAGCTGATAGAAAATGGTGGAGGTTGCTGATCCACAATTATTTACGTTTGCAAGCTTAGTTTATGTATCCATTGTAAGAGCAGATTATAATAGAAAGACAAAATCAATCAAGAGGGGTTGGTGGACTAGACTATGGCTGGAACATAGGAATGCAAGCCAATGTGCTACAAAATGAACTTGTTGCTGACCCTGTAAATTATTTTAACTTCCTTAGAATGGACAAAAAATTGTTCCTTAGTTGAGGCAAAAATCACTCGCCAAGACACAAATATGAAGTCATCCATACCAGCAAATCAAAGGTAGTGTTTTTATATTTTTGTTGAGGAAAGAAGGTTAGGTATAAATGGATCCGATAAAATACATTTGCAGGGGTTATAAATACCCAAGTCATTATTTCATAAATGTCTACCACACAAAAAAATGTGTATTTCAACAATTGCTCAGCTACTATAACTCTTATTATTTAGGACAAAGTCTAAAAGGTACAGCAAAGTTTCACACAAACAATCATGTTGGCAGGAAGTAAGACCCAGCGCTAGCTGCTATCTTATTACATCATTACCACCAGGTTGTTCATTGGTTGATTTCATACGTTTGGACCAAAAATTAGAAACCACTGTATCCTGTTGTAGCAAATTGGAATTGGACCAAAAAATAGGGCAGAAATTGTATACAATGAAATTATCTGATGTACCACAATCCAATTTGCAGTTTGAAGAGTATTGGACCAAAATATTTGATCGTGGGACATCAGCTTTACATTGCAGGTTTCTTGATTATTCGTGTTTCTTTTCCCCCACATTACTCCAGATAATCAAGAGTATACGGTATAAACAAAGCAACAAAAGAATAAAACCTTACCATCAATTATGTCTTGCTTCATTTTTGCCATCTCCTTCCTCATTTCTTTAAGAATCTCTTGTTTTAAAGTGTCTAAATCTGTAACAGAGGGTGTCCCATCAGGTAAGCCATTCAGTTTAGGGATCTGCTCCTCACTGGCAGAGCCAAATCTCTTTCTGGATGGCTTCGGAGACTCTGAGCCTGATCCATTGCCACCGCCACCGCCACTGCTGCCTCCTCCAGCACTAGGAGTGCTGCCCCCAAATTTACTACCGTTTGCACCCCCTTTATCACTCCACAGTTTCTTTTCTTGTGCAGCATCTGCATCCTGCTCAAACATGCACAAAAATCTTCATTAGTATCAGATGTACCACTAACGTTAATGGATATTATAATAACAACAATAATAATAATAAAAGAATGGCTACACAGAGAATCTAGTAAAGAAGCCCTTACTTAGAAACAGAAATTAGGATTCTAAAAGGAATAAAATGAGAAATTAGCTTCAAAAAATGTATCTATCAGCCTTTGGCACATCAAAAATTGTAAAAGATTCATGCTAGTCCAGATAAACATTAGTAGAAATGTTCTTAGTTGCTTTCTTGTAAGTAGTAGAGAAATAAGGGAATACACTATACCCCTGCCGCAGAATCCTTGCACTTAGTACTTCCGTTAGTTTTTTGTAAGGTTGGCTATGCTGACAGAGTAACTAGTACACAACACCTCATTGCAAATTTCTCTGTCTTATGTAAAAACTTTTTGGTTTTGAGTTATTGTGATCACACACATAAGGAACTTTTTCTATAATGGCCTTTTTGGATACAGGGGAACCTAAAACGTGTATTTCCAGTAACATCTTGAGTGCACTTTTGGGTGGAATACAATATCTTTTCCACCTACTATTCATTAACATAGTACATATAGAGAAAGTAAATATTGTGAAATTTATGAAAAAAGCAATTATAATAGTAAGTTGAACTATGAAAACTTAAAACTTTTACGAGGGTGATTCAAATATAAACAGTAATTTTGTTAAAAGTATTTATTGATTAAATATACACACAAGTGACTTCATCAGTGTTTCTCAACATAGCCTCCTTCACACTCTACACATTTTTGCCAATGTTTTGGAAGCTTGAACATTCCTTCTTCAAAAAAAGTTTGAGGACGTGTCACCAACCAATTGCACACATGCTCCTCGACGTCCTCGTTGTTTTCAAAATGTTTCCCTCCAAGCGATTCTTTCATGGGTGCAAACAAAAAAAAGTCTGGACTATAGGGAGGGTGTTCAAGGGTTTCCCAGTGCATGTCCGCCATTGTTGGCGGTGTGAGGCGCAGCATTGTCTTGGAGAAGACATTTTTCTAAAGCCAAGATTGTTCCTAGTTTTTTTTTGTAGTATTTAATGCCTGCTTTTACTGCTCTGGCACTGCAGGCGATGACACTGATGATACATGAAGATGGAGCCCTGGTGGAATGAGATGGTGGGGGAAACCGGAGAACCCAGAGAAAACCCACCCCTACGCCGCTTTGTCCACCACAAATCTCACATGCGGTTGCTTGGGATCAAACCCGGACTGACCCCAACTTCTGATGAGATTTCTTTGACAATGGAGTGGCGATCGAACGGCACAGATGCTGTCATCTATGGTTCAAACTTGTTCTTTGATTAAAAACTTGATAATAATGCGTTGCGCAACAGACGAAGGGACTTGTTCCTCACTCATGGCTGTTATGATGCCAGAACCTAGCGAAGCGGCTAACAAAGCTAGTTCCCCCTCCCTAACACACCGACCTTCAACCCCCCACTCTGAACTGCTTCCTCCGTGATATGCAACAATTACAGTTTATATTTGGATCACCTTCGTGAGCTGCCATTGGTATATGTCATCTCAAAATAATTTTAGCTCTTCATGTACTTACTGAGAAACATTAAAGTCCAGTAATTCACTTACTAACCTGAACAACATCAGAAGGTTCTTTCTTCTCTGCTGCTTTTCTACGTCTGGCTAATGTCTTTGCCATCTCGTCCATCATGCTCGACATGGTGGCTATGCCACCACGACCAATCGTACCATAGTTACTGCTGCCACTGCTACTTGTGCTTGAACCACTGTTTTCTGCAGATTGCTGAAAATATAATAGTTATGGTAAGTTTCAGAAAATATGTACATTAATGGATTTGCATAGTTTTATTCAGTAGTATATACATGAGAGTACTAACACAACTTTTGCCAGTTCTACATACAGGGTAAAGTTTTATTTAGTAGTATATACATGAAATTACTGACACAACTTTTGCCAGTTCTACATACAGGGTGTTAATGAACTACACCGAAAGAATTTGCGAGATTGTGCACGTGACTGATATAAGTAATTTGAGATTGACGATGCATGGTCCCTGGATAAACATAACGTTAAACATATGGGTATCAGGTGCTGATAAGTCGGTGTTAAAGCAAAGCAGGTTGAATAAAATGGCTTAAAATGTCTTTAGAACTGCTGCCCGAGTTTAGAAATATAGACTTTTAGCATCTCGTTACTAGCGTTCTCAAGATTTAATGTCGCAAAAATCTGTAAACTCTCGAACTAACCACTTGACAATGCGACACTGAGCATTCATTAACTACGTTCTTGAGTTATGTAGCCTACTCTGGAGGCATTTTTTCAACAGCTCTGGTGGCTTAATGTGTAACGTGGGAAGCTGCTATCCTAAAGGTCCTCAGTTCGATTCCAATCATAGAGTAAATGTTTTTTATTATTATTATTTTTTTTTTTTTTTTTCATTCCAGACGAAGTGCCGCGATACATGGCGTACTGGCACTTTAGAAACTTATAGCCATTACTTTGAAATTTCAATAAACAGGCCATAAGTGTCCTCTCTCAAATTACTTGTTTAAGTAATCTACATATTCTGTGAATATTTTGGTATAGTTCATTAACACCCTGTGTGTGTGTCTATATATATATATATATATATATATATATATATATATATATATATATACACACACAGGGTGTTAATGAGCATCCTTTGTCAGAAAAGTTCCAGGACAGAGGTTGTAAAAAATAGAAAATTGCACTTGCCAAGTAATGATCCTAGCTCCTAATGAAGTAATCCCCTTGGCTACCTATACACAAATGTCAACATTTCTGGTTGTCTTGGAAGCAAGCAGGGAAATTTTCAACTAGGATGTTTGTAAATTGTCACAGCCAGTTGGATGTCTCCAATTCTTTTAGTCGCATTTTCACTCACGGAAACAAGAAAAAAAACACAAGGTCAGAGGTCCAGCAAATATGGCAGATATGGGATGCCAATAACAGAATGTTTGGCTAGATACTCAGTATGGTGTCTTGCATAGTCATGCAATAAGAACCAATCCTGAGAATGCCACAAATCAGGGCGGCAATAACAAATTACTTTTCACAAACATTTTAAGACTTTGATGTTAAGAATTTGCTTCTCAGACCTGGAGGAGCATACTTGTGTACTTTTGTCCCTTTTTAGTATTGTGAGCTTGAAAATAAAAAATCTGATGTGCTCCACTCACATGACTTTCTCTACATCTCTGTCACAAATTATTGTTAAAAAGCTTAGCCTTCTTTTTACTTCATGCTAATCGAGAAAAAATTAGCAGAAATAGTCTTATTACTTGCTTCTTTGTAAGTAGAACTGAAATAAGGGAATACCATAGGTTAAAAGTGATAGTCAGAAGCTGGTTGCTACGTGACTGAAGTTCCTTTGTTTGTATGGACAGGAGTTGACAAATTCCTGTATGAGAAAAGTATAAGTTTTTGTAAAGCTGAAACCAAAAACAGGGAATATCTAAAAACCGATCAACTCCATGAAAAAAATGTATATTACATAAATTGTGTGCTTTAACATGCTCTACATTTTTTGTGGGGTAAGTTTTTGTCCACCTCTTACGGTTTAGCAGTCATGCAAAATTCCATAAAATTGATCCAGAATAAAGTAGTCTTCAGAGGCTATTACCATAACATTCAAGATATACATCTTATTTGTCAGGCAAATAAATATCTTTAATATACAATATTTTAATCAAAATCATTAGAGCCATTTTTAAGAAAATAAAAAATTTTGAAAAAAGTTCCATGTAAAGGGTAGTTGGGGGTGGGGGGGATTTTCTTGAAAACCTTTGTGTTGCATCCTTGGAAAATATCAATACCAAGTTTGGTTGATTACTAGAACTGGAAAAAAACAAACATTACAAAAATAAAAATGATGTAGAACTAAAATTATATTCACTGCACCTAAAACTAATGAGAAATTTAGGAAACATAATATGGGAAAACATGGAAAACAACCATTACGAAATTCTGAACAGAAAAATGAAAAACAAAACAATAAAACTAAAAAGGAAACTAGATAAATTATGCTTCAAAACAAAGAAAGAAAAACCACCAACTAAACCAAAACATAACCTAAAACCACAACAAAGTAAAATCACAGATAATGTAGTAAACTTATCAAATCAAAATTTCACCAAAAAAGAGTTAAAACTTTCTGAACCACGGGTTAAAAACGAGTGTGGACTACTCACACCAAGTAGAGGATAATATTGCAGACATCCAAATTGCCACAAAAAACTTAAAGGAAGAAGATATAATTATAATAAAAAGTAGATGTTCAAAAATAGTTGATCAGATTAAAAATGAAAAGAAATCCAAATGCAATAGCCAAATATTAAAATCACTAAAAGACAAACCAGTCATATACACTAAAGCAAAGGGAACAACATGGTAATTTTGGACAAAACAGAATGGAAAATTTACTACAGGATGACCAATACATCACAGTGGAAACCAACCCACTAAACTCTTGCATCCAGACATTAAACAAAGCAGTAAAAGAAAGTAAAATCATCAAAAAAGCAGAATCATATAAAATAAAAGTAGACAATCCAACATTACCCACAATTTATGGCCTACCAAAAATTCACAAAACAGGAAAAACAATGAGACCAATCACCAGTAGTATTGATTCTCCAACATATAAATTAGCAAAATGGTTATTGAGTAAATTTGATTTGTTTCCAAAATTTGAAAGTTCCAATCTAGCAAACTCTTTGGAATTAGTTGAAAAAATCAAAGATCTAAAAATAGACACATAAGACACATTAGTTTCATTTGATGTTACAGCACTATACCCTAACATCCCAACACAAAAACTGCAAGACCTATTAAAAAAACTGGCTAAATGCAACAGAAATAGAACCTGCAGAAGTAGAAGATTACATACAACTAACAAGTTTGTGCATTGAACAAAACTACTTCACCTTCAATAGGAAATATTACAGGCAAAAATCAGGACTCTCTATGGGCAACCCTCTATCTCCATTTTTGGCAAATTTATTTATGAGCAAATTCGAAACGCACATGAAGAAAGCATTCCCATGGACTTTTAAAGTGTGGTACCGCTATGTTGACGACATATTTGCAATAGTATCAAGTAGACATTTAGATGATGCCATAAAATTATTAAACATACAGGAAAAAACAATAAAATTCACAATGGAAACAGAAAGCAATGGAGAACTCCCATTCTTAGACCTAAGAATCATCAGAAACGACACAAAAGTAAACTTTGGAATCTACAGAAAACCAACTCAATCAGAAAATTACATTAAAAATGACAGCTACAACCCATTACCACACAAACATGCAATAATAAACAGCCTCACACATAGATTAGTAAATGTACGAATGAGCACAACCGAATTCAACAAAGAGTTAAACACCATAATTCAAACAGCAGAACAAAATGGATACAGCAAGAACCTTGTGTACAAGAAACTAAACAAAGCAAAGCAGAAAAAAACCATAAAAGAAATAACTACCCTAACAGCAGGAAAAAACAATATCAACACATTCAAAAAATTCACTTACCACCCCCGAGAATTTAGAAAATTCAAAAAAATCTTCAAAGAACAAGACATCACCCTAGCTCCAACAAACAGATTTTCTGTCATAAAATTACTAAATTCAAAAATAAAAGATGAAATTCCACCAGAAAATAGGTCAGGAATATATCAAATTAATTGCACAAATTGTGAAAAGTTCTACATAGGACAAACCAAAAGAAGTTTAAAAATCAGATCCAAAGAGCACTTTAGAAACCTAAAATTGAAACAAGAAGACAAATCGGCAGTAGCATTTCACTTTTGGAAAGAAAACCACAATCTAGATCCAAATCCAAAATTGCTTAAAACCATGTCAGACCACAATGAACTCACAACCTGGGAAAACATCCTCATATGGAGAAATAAAGATCGGCTAATAAACTTTGAAATCCCGCCAGTAGACAGCTTAGTTAAGAAAGTTCATCATTTCGCCACCAGAGAAGAGTGTACAAGCAAATGCAGCCAGCAATGGCAGTTGGACCCGTGAGGTTGAAAATGAAAGCATAGGCTTTCGAAACTAGTCCCTCATAATAACAATGTAAGTGACGTAGTGTTAAAAAACCAACTCAACAAATTAATAAAACCAAGTTTGGTATTTAACGGTCTTTTTGTTTTTGAGCTATGCTATCCATGGACACACACACACGGACCTTTTTCAGAAAATGCTTTTTTGGATTCAGGGGGGCCCAAAACATGTATTTCCGGTGAAATGTCTGTATCAAAGTTTTGGGTGGAATGCAGTAGCTTCTCTATACAGTATGTATATAGTACATGTAGAGAAAGTAAAAAACCTGTCCTGGAATTTTTCTGACAAAGGATGTGTGTATAGATAATTTATTTCATCTTTTCAAGTTACAAACATCATACATATATAATTACTCTCCTGGAGTTGCTGAATTTGGTACATTATACAGTTAACAACCTGTGCCTGTGCTTTTCCCTCTATTTGTACACTTTTATACACTACCAAATTAATCTGTTTCTCTTTTATAAATTATAACCTCATCAGTTCTATTATCAAGATCCTCTCTTCCCCATTTCTCTCTTACTTTTCCTGTATAATTACCTAGTTGTTTCAGAAATTCTTTCTTGTTTCCAAAAAGGTGTAAAATATCTTTGGTGGCAAGTTTTCCCACGTTTTATTCCATATTATCTCTCTCCATATTTTGGTTTCCTTGCACTCAATTATACAGTGCAAATTGATATCGACATTGCCACAGTGGGCATAGACCTTTTAATAACATTGTTCCTGTTCTTGTCCATGCCAGACCCTCACAGACATCAATGTATTTTTCTCTTCTCCATTCTTTCTTAACACTCCTAGTGCTCTTATCCCTTAAGCTATCTATTATTTCTTGTTTCTCTATCATTTATCCTAGTTTTTTATCTCCCTATTGTCTGTTGAATGGCTAACTCCTCCAATCCAACTCCTCTTATAATTTCCTTTGACATATCCAATTTTTTCTCCATTTTGTGGACGTGTGTATGTATATACATGTAAATATTTTGCCCATAAAACTCAGTAAACTGAGATGTTAATATATGGAAGCCAAGCGTTTTCATATCAAGTGTTTATTTTATGTTAATGGAAGGAAATTGATGCCATATTGATTCATTGATTATGCGGTAAAGGAAACATTAATTACTGAGAGTAATTAGCTTGTAAGTGTTCTGTCAATATCATAATACTGAATTTAATGTGTATTTTAAGTATAATTTCATTTATGATCAGAACTATTTAAAAAAATTCAACAATGATAATTGCATTGCTACGTGCATGAAAAAGGAAGTTGTTCTTTCTAGTATATTGCATCCCCAAGCGTTGTATACCCATATTTTAAATATTCTCTAAGCACAAATAGCTTATGAAATAAATATTATATGTGCCAAAAGTAATTTATTTATAAATAAAGGGAAGTCTGTATTATATACTTCCTTAAAGAATGTTTAATAATGAAAAACATGTAGAATAAGCTTTGAGCCTATATAAGAGCTGAATAGATGCTCAACTTTTGTCATTCCTTATTTGTCAGTCTTCATGTGATCATCATTGCTCGTCACAAGGATAGTGTCCTATTCATTTGCGGGAACGCGTGCTGTTATGACGCTAGTGGAATGCTATCCTACAGTGTTAATAATTATTGTATCCAGTTATATTGAAGAATACGCAACAACATCTTACCAGTGTATCATTTACAAGTATTATATTACCTGTAATGCATTATCTCCCTTGCGGCCACGATCCTGAGACGTAATAATACCTATTACAGTGCGTCATACAATTAGCTCGCCAATTTGCTGGTGTATTACGGAGAGTAATACTTATAAGTAATAAAACATTTGATAAAGGTTGCTTAATAACTGAAGATTTTGCAATTAAAGGGTCATGAATACCTTAAGGGTATGTATGACTGAAATTTCATGAAAAATCACAAAAAATAGATTTCTTAATTTTAATTGCATAAAGTAATTTGAATATTCCTGAATATAAAAAAGGTATAATTTCCCAACAGGCGCCATTTTAAATGTCTTAACTGGAGCTACAGCGAAGCATTAGAGGTGAAACTGTACTGGACTCGGCAAGAAAAAACTTCAGTTCGACGAGATCATGCAAAGTAAAAAACAAAGTTGTTCAGAAGAAAAGGCAGCAGCAGCAGAGGGGATGGAAAAAAAAAAAAGCTGAAAGTCCAACTTACCAACCTGGTGGATTTTAATGCAAGTCTTTCCTTGTTTTCTCGCTAAAAATATTTTCAGATTTTGCTTCCTTGCAGAGCAGTTTTTCTGTTGCACATATAAAATTTGCTGCACATGTTCACAGAGATACAATGAATAAGAATTGCTCTAGGTTTTACTGGCACATGTATTTAAACACATGTTTTCAATTTTCAAACACAAAAATTATATTTTTATGACAAAAAAGCATCTTATAACTTTAAAATTTTTGGGGCGTTAACTAAAAGAAACACAAAGAACCTAGAAACCTTGAGTAATTTCAAAAATTAGATGTATCGTGAACCTAGGATTAAAATATTAGATCAAAAGTTTTATGTTTATGTTGCAAGGGACTGTTTTAGTAATATGACAAGAACATAAGTAAATTTAACCAATGCTTCCAAACCATTAGAAGAAAATTTATGAAATTTGCACAGTAACTTTTTGCATTATGTTAGACATGGGGTGTAAATTTCAAAAAGTTAGCATTATTAGTTTGAAATTTCAAACTTTCAGTCATACATGTGCTTACACCCTTTCAGTGCTATGGTGGAGATAACTCGACCGCAGGTTTGAGCAATTATAAGTCTTAGAATTTTATATTCTCCTGCAGCAATTTTTAAATCAATTATATCTGTCAACTCTCACGGACTGTTTACACTAATTCCAAGTAATATCTAAAGCAAAGAAAAACTGCAAGTCATTCGGTCTGAGTCAAGCTGCACTCTGCCGCCAAAACAGTCTCTATTTTACGGCCAGAAATATGCTGCTGGTGGGGTGTGGGGAGGCCTGCCAGGTGCTCTATCTCATCTGGGGTTTAGGATGGGGAGGGTCCAGGTTAACTAATTGGTGGTGCAACATGCCTGGATGACGTGGCAGGCAGAAGCACCCGGTGTGAGACCTGTTTTGTAAATTTTGAAACATATTACTATACTCACTTTTATTTTTAGTTATTAGTGCATATTATTGTAATTTCAACTTGAAATATGCACATTTATGGCCAAATATTATTGGTCAAAACCAAATTTCAGATATTTAGCAATTTTTCACCATGTGTCGCCTTAACTAGCAAGTTGGTGTGACAACTGTTAAGGTGTACTTACCTTGTTTGATCTACGTAATTTGGCACTTTGCAGCTGAGCTGCTAAAGAAGATATTTGTTCCTGTCCATCTGAGCTTGAAGACCGTGACATGTTGGGGGCAGGTGGGGGTGGTGGAGGTGGAGGAGCTGAGACTGTTGGAGGTGCTGGGGGTTGTGGGGTGCTACCCAGCCATGGAGGACACGGAGGGGCTGGAGGTGCTGGTGGAGCGGGTGGTGGACCCACAGCCTGTGGTGACGATGTAGGCGGAGCAAGAGCCATAGGGGGTGGCTGTGGTGCTGGAGGAGCCGATGATGTGCGGTGGTGTCCTTGTGGTCCAGGAGGTGGCACTGGTGCTCCAGGCGACGGGCTCCCAGGGCTTCCTAGAACTACAACATAACACCATTACATTGCATTTCATCCTGACACAAATTATAACTGCAATTAATATTCATAATTCATATTATGGATGCCCAAGTTCTCCTATAATTGCTTGATTTTGTGTTGCAGAAAATAGGCTTATCCCATGAATGCAGGGTAAACATCTGACAGCAGGGATGTCAGGAATAGAAAGCGGCAGAATAAGTATTTAGTTTGTGGCGAAGTTCTGCACTCACAAAATTCAATTTGCAATGCAAATGGAAATGGGAATAGTTATGGACACTCTTTAACTGCTGTGGTTCTCAGCGTCCCATTCTATATTGGGCATGAAAGACTGTTTCATTTTGCTCGGAGGCTTCTCTATCAGGCTTGAGGTTCTTTTACGTGCCATAAATCTACAACACGAGACCAACAGTTGAAAGCAGCCAGCCAAGAGTCAGAAATAAGGCACTGTACATGTTCATAATCAAGTAAATATAATACAACAGACATAATATATCAAATGTTCTACCAATTATATACTAACCTATGAAAAGCAGATCACATATTTCAAACACAAAATATTGTATATTGACACAACATTGAAGGAATTATCTGTTCCTGCTTTCCATGCAGTTGATAATTTACAGAAGCATTGCCCAAATTTGCTCTCTCTGTTTTACTCAAAGGGCAATCAGTTGATGCCTATGATGTGTGAGTTTCACACAGAATGCTCACCTAAACTAGGAGGGCTGTCCCAGAAGTTCCCGACCTAACAAAGAAAGTACAAAAATTTTGAGCAAAAGCATCTTTATTTCTCTATATTGTCTCCTTTCAGGTCGTCTCCTTAGCAAGGTGGTAGCGTTGCTGCTTACCAAGCGGGAGACCTGGGTTCGAACCCCAGTACTGGCGTGGGGATTTTTCCCCCACTGGGAGACCTGGCCCAGGGTGCACTCAGCCTCGTAAGGTCCCTGGGGGGCCAATTGAGGAGCTACTTGATGGAGAAGTAGTGGCTGAGGACCGCATTAACCGGCCAGGGGGGACTCGAGGCACTGACCACGTCTCACCCTCCAATACTACACCTCATCCATGACATCTGTAGTGGACCGAGATGGGGGACGCAGCGGCCGGGCGGTAGGCCAAGGTTCCCTGTGAGCTGTCGTGCCATGGAGTAATGTAAATTGTCTCCTTTCAGCTTGATACACTTTTCCCAGCGATGTTCAGTAGCTTTGATACCCTGTTTATAGTGAGAACTATTGAGGTCTGCAAAATAGCCATCAGCTGCAGACTCCACCTCTTCATTGTTGGCAAATCATCTACCACCAAGCCATTTCTTCAAGTTTGGAAACAGAAAATAATCAGAAGGGGCTAAATCTGGAGAATAGGGTGCACGATGAAGCAATTCAAACTAACTCATTGATTTTGGTCATGGGGATAAGGGACATGTGAACTGGTGCATGAAACAAAATTTTCTTTTTCGCTAAATGCGGCCGGTTTTGCTCAATTTCAACACTCAAACGCTATTACAAGTTTGCTTAATATTCACCATTTATTACTTTTCCTTTTTTGAGATAATCAATGAAAATTATCCAATGTGCATCCCACAAAACTGACGCCATGATCTTGCCTGCAGATGGATCAATCTTTGCCTCCTTTAGCGCTGATTCTCCCCTTCCAACCCACGGTTCTGATTGTTCCTTTGTCTCAGTGTGAAGTGATGGACCCAGGTTTCATCCATTGTTATGAATTGATGCAAAAACTCAGCTTTATTGCAGCAAAACATTACCAAACACTCGACTGAAACATCCTCACGATGCTGTTTTTGTTCTATTGTAAGCAAACGCAGCACCCACCTTCTCATATCCAAATTTTTAGTCAGTATATGATGTACAAAACTTTGAAATGCCTGCAATGTCCGCTAGGTTGCACACTTTCAGTCGACGGTCTTCCAGTACCATTTTGTGGATTTTCTTTACAATTTCTGGACTGGTAACCTCATTTGGTTGATCACTGTGATGTTCGTCTTGGCAGCTCTTAAACTCCGCCACCCAATATTTGACTGTTGTAAACGAAGGAGCAGACTCCCCCAAAGTAGAATCTAGCTCAGCTTTAATATTAGTTTGACTAAGACCTTTCAAACGAAAGTATTGTATCACATAACGATGACCAGTTTTATCCAAGTTTACAAATTCGCTGAAGGCATTCACTAATGATGGCTGCCAAACAAATGTAAAATTGTCAAACTTCAAACTTAAGCTTTCTAAGGTTGGTACTTATTATTATTGTTGTCGTTTATCACGTCAGGTTGGGAACTTGTGGGACAGCCCTCAAATCATAGCCAGCATTTTTCTTTACTTAAATGGTCAGTAGATGAATATAAGTATATGGCTTAAATAGGTGGAGTCAGACTGAAAAATTCAATGCAAAAGCTGGGATTTGAACCTCGGATCTCCTGGTCTCTAGCGGGTTGCTCTACCACTGAACTACCATGTCAAAATGCTGGCATGTTTCCCGGTAAATTACAAGGTGATCTCAAATTATTTTGAGATGACAAGCCCAAAGGCGACTTACAATGTTGTAAGTACTTTAATGAGCAATTCAATGCTATGCCAGCATATTGCCATGGTAGCTCAGTGATAGAACAATTGGCTAGAGACCGGGAGATCCGTGGGGATTCCAGCTATGACATTACACATGGCTAGAGACCGGGGGATCCGTGGTTCAAATCCCAGCTATGACATTTAATTTTTCAGTCTTACTCTATTTATCCAACTGCTCTCCTAAACACTGTTTCTGTAAGAAAACAATTAAAATTATCACAAGTACTTGACTAGCTTCTGTTTGTTATCTTAAATAACCTGTATGCATTTAAACCTTTTTCTTAGGTAACACTAAACCAAATATTTCTTTTGTATTTTTCTCTAAACACCATTTTGGTGAATGATCCCTTCTTCCAAATAATGCCTCAATAATGACGCATGACATACTCTCGTTATTTATAATGTAAAAAATTTTCAGGGCATTCAATTTATAGAAAATTTATCTATTTTTATACCTCTAACTTCTGCTTGTTTTGATATTTAAAATACTTTTATTGATATTGGATTTTATTACTCTAAAATATTTTGGCAGAAGTGAAACAGATTTAGAATCTGTAGCTATGATTAATAGAAATCTGATGTGTCACTCACATGACTTTCTCAAGGTGCTCTGTAAACTGCCTACAAAATATTCTTCTTTCTACACCCTGCTAATCGATATAAACATTAGCAGAATGTTCTAATTACTTAGCTCCTTATAAGTAGAAGGGAACTAAAGGAATGTGCTATGCTAAAGTGATAGTCAATTCCTTTAAAAGCTGTCATCATACGATTGTCATTGAAAATCGCTTCTTTGCTTGGCCAGGAGTAGAACAAAAGAAAAACAGACACTTCCCGTCTAAGAAAAGTTTAAGTGCTTCACAATAGAAACCAATAAGAAGGTATATCTTGGAAACGGTTACCTCCACAACAAAAACGTAAAGGACTTGAATTGTGTATTTTGACGAGATCTAAATTTTTTCTATTGTGAGTTTTTGTCTATCTATTACGGTTTAGCAGTTATGCAAAATTCCGTAAAAAGTAGTCTTCAGAGGCTATTCCCAGAAAATTCAAGATATACATTTTATCTGTCAGGTAAATATTTTAATATACAATATTTTAATCAAAATTTTTGAAAAAAGTACCATGTAAAGGATAGTTTGGGGTAGAGAGATTTTTCTCAAAATCTTTGTGTCGCATCCCTGGAAGATGCTAAACTTAAATACCAAGTTTGATATTGTACCAACTTTTCATTTTTGAGTTATCGTGTTCACACACACACGGACCTTTTTCTGAAAATGCTTTTTTTGATTTAGGGGGTCCTAAAACACGTATTTCTGGTGAAATCTTGGTATTGGATTTTTGGGTGGATTACAATACCTTCTCTATACACTATGTACACTGTACCAGCAGAGAAAGTAAAAATGATCAAACAACAATCAAGAAACACCTCTGATGTCAGAAGCCCATGTATCTGATGTGCGTTTTGAATGCAGAGATACTTACTCTAGCACAAAATCAAGTCAGTTGGCACATCTGCTAAAGGAAATTGATAACTGTATTACTTTATTCCATTCATTACTCTATGTAACTATTCACTCACTCTGTTGCTGTTGAGGAGGTAGAGGTGGCTGTGGTTGCTGCTGCTGTTGTTGCGTTTGCTGCGACATTCGGCGCTCCTGGATGATGGCCACATCCTCCCGAGTCATTGTCCTGTCAGGAAAACTGCACACAGTCAGCATTCAAACACCACTCAGTGTGTCTATTAGAACTTCAAGGCAAAACTGATTATACACAACACCTTAACTTCCCAATTAGTAACATTCTCACCTCTACTCTACTCAACTTTAGCATATTCACATCTCATTGTATAAGGTGTAATATTCAATCACATGACTTTCCCTGCCCATTCTTCAACAAAATATTCTTATAAAAGCTTATTCTTCTAATTACTTCATGCTAAAGGAGATAAACATTAACAAAAATTGTCTTATTACTTGCTTCCTTGTAAGTAGAAGGAAATACACTAGGATGACTACTTCCTGTTTCAGAAAAGTATAAGTATTTTAAAATTGAAAGCAATAACAAGGAATTCTCTACAAAAAGAAGTACATGACATAAACTGTGTGAATTATCAATGTCTGTATTTTTATCTTTCTCTTACAGTTTACCAGTTAGATAATTATTTCATGACGAAACTTCATACATATATAGTTAGTTTCCTGGAGTTGGTATCATATACAGTTAACACCTTTTCCTGTATTTGTACATTTTTATACACTACCAATTTAATCTATAAATTACAACTTCATCAGTTCTATTATTAAGATCCTCTCTTCCCCATTTCTCTCTTACTTTCCCTGTATAATTAATTACCAAGTTGTTTCACAAATTCTTTCTTATTGTTTCCAAAAAGTTTTAAGCATAATATCTTTGCTGGTAACTTTTGCCAGTTTTTATTCCACATTTTTGTTTCCTCGCACTCAATTATACAGTGTATATTGACATAGATCTTTATCAACTTTTAATAGCATTGTTCCTGTTCTTGCCACAGACCTTATCAATGTATTTTTCTCTTCCCCTTTTAACACTCTATATCATTACCCCTAACTATTATTTCTTATTTCTGTCATCTGTCCTACCTTTCACTTTATTCCATAGTTTTTGGTCTGTTGATTCTGAAGCTGTGCAAACCTTGCATCATCAAATATTTCAAAGAGCAACAATGTTTACCCCAAGAGTGGCACATCTCAATACTTCTCTATTGCCCCTCGTAACAGAAACCTTTTGTGCATTATCCTACCAAGAAGAGCCCTCACACAGCAACCAGCTACTATTGCTCAAATCAACTTACTCCTTTAATCCCACTGTATCAACATGGAAAACTGTAACAAAATTAATTCAAAATCTTCTCGGGCTTCTAGCCAGGTAAATTGTAATTTAATTGGAATAAAAAAGTCTGATGTGTTCCATTCACTTGACTTTCTCTACATTTCTGCAACAAATTATTATTAAAAAGCTTATGCTTCTATCTACTTTGTGCTAATCGAGAAAAAATTAGCAGAAATATTACTTGCTTCCTTGTAAGTAGAAGCGAAATAAGGGAGTAGCATAGGTTAAAGTGATAGTCAAAAGCTGGTTGCTATGTGACTGAAGTTCCTTTGTTTGTATGGACACGAGTTGACAAATTCCTGTATGAGAAAAGTATAAGTTTTTTAAAGCTGAAACCAAAATCAATGAATAACTCAAAAACGATCAACACCACGACAAAAAAAATTGTATATAACATTAATTGTGTGTTTTAACGAGCTGTACATTTTGTATTAAGCAAGTTTTTGTCTATCTCTCACGGTTTCATTCAGAATAAAGTAGTCTTCAGAGGCTATTCCCAGAAAATTCAAGATATACATTTTATTTATCAGGTAAATATCTTGAATATACGATATTTTAATCAAAATCGTTAGAGCCATTTTTGAGAAAATCAAAATTTTCCAAAAATGTTCCATGTCAAGGGTAGTTGGGGGTGGGGGGATTTTCTTGAAAATCTTTGTGTTGCATCCTTGGAAGATACCAAACTTAAATACCAAGTTTGGTATTTTACCGACTTTTCATTTTTGAGTTATCGTGTTCACAGACATACAGACACACACACACACATTTCTCTAAAAATGTTTTTTTTTGGAGTCAGGGGGTCTCAAAACATATATTTCCGTTGAAATCTTGGTATGGAATTTTTGGGTGCAATACGATACCTTCTTAACACTATGTAGAGAAAGTAAAAATCACTTTGCTATAAATAATAATATGCAGCACATTAAAGCCACCAAGTGTATATACCTCACTGAGACACTGCCTTCCAATGCTTGAGAACAAGTAATGACAAGACGGTTATATCAGGAACACAATGCAGCACCTCACAGCTGCTCAGGATAAGAATGGCTTTAGTCTCTATAACTTTATTTGCAAATTCTCTGTCTGGTCACATTCTATATGCAGATGGATCAATTTCTACCAAGCCTCTTTCCCTTATTAATAGTATGCCCTACAGTAACGAGAGTGTATCAAAAAGTAATGGGAAAAACATTTTTTTGGACACCATAACTTTTTTTACTTTCTCTACATGTACTATGTACATAATGCATAGAGAAGGTATTGTAATGTACCCAAAAATTCCATTCCAAGATTTCTACCGAAATATGTTTTGAGACCCCCTGAATAAAAAAAAAAGCATTTTTAGAAAAATGCCCAAGTGTGTGCAGTACAGCTGAAAAATAAAAAGTATGCTAAATACCAAACTTGGTATCTTCCAAGGATGTTACACAAATATTTTCAAGAAAATCCCCCCACCCCAAACTACCCTTTACATGGCACATTTTTCGAACATTTTTATTTTCTCAAAAATATATCTTGAATTTTCTGGAAATAGCCTATGAAGACTACTTTATTCTGGATGAATTTTATGGAATTTTGCATAACTGCTAAACCATAAGAGATGGACAAAAACTTACCAGAAAAAAAAGGTAGAGCATGTTAATACACACAATTTATGTTATATACACGTTTTTGTGGAGTTGATCATTTTTGAGATATTCCTGGATTTTTTTTTTTTTTACAGTTTTGAAAAACTTGTACTTTTTTCATACAGGAATTTGTGAACTCCTATCCATACAAACAAAGGAACTTCAGTCACATAGCAACCAGCTTTTGACTCTCACTTTAACCTATGCTACTCCCTTATTTCGCTTCTACTTACAAGGAAGCAAGTAATATTTCTGCTAATTTTTTCTCGATTAGCACAAAGTAGATAGAAGCATAAGCTTTTTAATAATAATTTGTTGCAGAAATGTAGAGAAAGTCAAGTGAATGGAACACATCAGACTTTTTTATTCCAATTAAATTACAAACTATCAAAATAATCTTCTTCTGAGACTACAAACTGGTCAAGGTTCTACCTACTTTTCAAACACTCAAGAGCCCTTGTTTGACATCCTGTTTAGTAAACCCAAAATAACATTATTTAATGCTGTATGTGTTTGAAAATGGCGCCCACAAAGATGTTTTTTCACTCGTGGAAACAGATAGAAATTGCATGGTGCTAGATCTAGCAAATATGGTGAGTGGGGCATGATTTCAAAACTAGTTGAGTGATTGCTATGGCTCGATGAGCAGGGGCGTTGTCCTGATGGAGGATCCACTCATTGGGAGCAAGTTATGGTCCCTCAGTAACCATTTTCCTCTTTAAGGACACTGTTGCAGTATTGAGCAATTATTGTGGTGTGTTTAGGAACCATGTGGTCATAAATTACCCCAATTTGGTCAAAAAACACAAGAGTTTACCTGCACTTGGTTGCACCTTTGCTCTTTTCACCATCTTGAAATTTTTTATGCCATTCTACCAGTTTTTGCTATTTTATTTTAGGCGAATGCCAGTGGCACACAATAGAGTGAGGGAGTCTGGACACACATTTGTTGGAATTTCAAAATCTGACGTGCTCCATTCACATGACTTTCTCTACATTTCTGTAACAATTTTTTTTTTGTTTCACTTATATAGCCCCCTTTAACATCTAAGGTCATATAACAGGCTTTGCACTTGAAACAGCTTTTACGTTTGGTTTAAATTATTTTATTTTTCTCAAACACACACACATTCACTCTCATATATATACTTCCAGACTCTGTGGGGGATAGGGAATAATTCTGGTTAAAGAAAAATTCCCCACCCCAGCCAGGAATCGAACCCGGGAACTCCGGGTGAGAAGTCAGCTTGCTGACCACTCGCCATAGAGACAGTCTAACAAATTATTGTTAAAAAGCTTATTCTTCTATCTACTTGATGCTAATCAAGATAAACATTAACAGAAATTGTCTTATTACTTGCTTCCTTGTAAGTACAATGGAATACACTAGGATAAAGTGATAGTCAAATGTTTTAAAATGTGGTTGCTATTGGAATTGATATCCATGTATTTGTGTGACCAGCATTTGATAAGCTCTCATATGAGAAAAGCATTTTAAAATGAAACCAATAACAAGGAATATCTCAAGAAATGGTCAACTCCACTAATATATACAACAAATTGTGTGTTTTAACGAGATCTACATTTTTTTGTATATTCAGTTTTTGTCTATCTATTATGGTTTAACAGTTATGCAAAAGTCATCCAGAAGCTTCCCAAAAATTAAAGATATACATTTTGTTTATATCTTTAATATACAATATTTTAATAGAAACCGTTAGCCATTTTAACAAAAACAAACTTTTCCATGTATGGGGTGGGAGAGATTTTTTTGAAAATCTTCATGACACATCCTTGGAAGATACTGAACTTATACCCCATTTGGTATTTAACAGTCTTTCCATTCTCATGTTCATCCACCTGCACGCATGCATCCTTTTACAAAAATATTGAATTTTTGGGTGCAATACATTACATTCTCTATACACTTTGTACATAGTACATGCAGAGCAATTAATAAACGTTTTTCTTATTTTTCCAATCCTGAGCTAGTTTTACTAAGAACACAATTTTTTTTTTCTCCTTACTCTTTCTAAATCTGGCAGTGAACTTTTAGTAAAACCCTTTTTTTTTCCCTTTTCTTCTTCTCCAAAATTATGAACTACATCAATCTTTTGTCACTCTCCAGATTTCTATTCCATACAGTTTCTTTGACCCAACTATTGCTTCATGAAGTGTTTCCAGCCAATTCATTGTTAGTATTCCTTTCAATTTAAATACCTTATTTCATTTTTTCAAGTTGCAAATATCATACACATATGTGTTTACAGTGCATTCCATAAAACCTCAAACCATCTTAATAGGCTATAACGTGGCTCAGGGAGAATTGACAACAATTGATCAATTGGCAATTTTGATGGAAATTATGAGCGTTTACATGCAGTTGCCTCGAGAACGTGTTTTCATTGTGAAGACCAATTCCTAGAACAGGAATTTTATCGCTAGTAAGAAAGCTGATGTATTCATTAGTGAGAGTGAAAAACGTACATCACTACTGAGTGCACAGACTATTACAAATGTTTGAAGCAGGCTATTCATATGACACATGTCCAACAATGCCATGAAAATGATCGTAATTACCATCAAAATTATCAATATAGTCAACAGATGGCACTCATCAATTGTTTTCAATTTTCTCTGAGCCATTTCTCATTTAAATGAACTTTCAGAGATAAATGATGGCCTATTAAATTGGTTCAGGTTTTATGGATGACATAGTAGTTAGTATCATATACAGTTATTTATGTACATATACCTTTCCCTCTATTTGTACATTTTTATACACTACCAACTTAATCTATAAATCACAACCTCATCAGTTCTATTATTAAGATCCTCTCTTCCCCATTTCTCTCTTACTTTCCCTGTATAATTAATTACCAAGTTGTTTCACAAATTCTTTCTTATTGTTTCCAAAAAGTTTTAAGTATAATATCTTTGCTGGTAACTTTTGCCAGTTTTTATTCCACATTTTTGTTTCCTCGCACTCAATTATACAGTGTACATTGACATAGATCTTTATTAACTTTTAATAACATTGTTCCTGTTCTTGCCCACACAGACTGTATCAATGTATTTTTCTCTTCCCCTTAACACTCCTATATAATATCAAATTAACCCTTAAGCTACCTATTACTTTTTGTTTCTCTATGTTGTCTATACACATAAATTGTAAATAGACAACCACAAAATAGAAAGAAGAGAATATTTTAGATATTTGGGATGTATTGTATCCCAAAAAGGAGGCAAGAACCAAGATATAGATAACAAAATAAACAAAGCAAAAACTGTTTTCTCACAATTAAGAACGTTATGGAATTCACAGAATATTCAAAGAAATACTAAAATTAGAATTTTTAAATCAAACATATTATCTGTATTGTTGTAATGGATGTGAAACCTGGAAAATGATATGAGAAATCAATTTAAAAATTGCAAACTTTTATTAATCAATATCTAAGCTACATACTGACAATCTGGTGACCAAAAATTATTAGCAACACTATATTATGTGAAATAACAAACCAGTTACCAACTGATAAAAAAATAAAGAAGTGTAAATAGAAAGAAGGATTGGAAGATCGAAGGTAACTTGGAGAAGAAAAGCTGAGAGAAATGAATAGATGATGGAAGATGTTTTTTCAAGGAATAGAGTTTGATGGCTAAGGTTTGTTGTGGTGCTATGTTCCACCTAACAGTTAAAGGAACTCTACCCTAGCTTTCACTTTATTACATAGTTTTTGTCCCTGTATTGTCTGTTTAGCTCCAATGTCTTTTACAATTTCCTTTAACCGACATATTCAACTTGTTTCCCATTTTGCCGAGTCTTGTGACCTAAAACAATCTTTGACAATATTTGCTTCCTCTAGTACGTGGATAGTTGTAGTTATATAACAATATCTGCAAGACTTTTTAGTTGGAAATGAGTTTGACTCAATGTTAATGCTAGACACATCTTTACAGAGTCTGCAATGTCTTATGCCACTTTTGCTCTACACCCACATCACTCAGATTAATACCAAAGCAGAAGAACTTTTTAATGACAGTTTAAAGGCTGAGAAAAAGTTAATTGATAGGTTCCCTAATTGGTGCTGACCTATGAGATGAGGTCAAGTATACTAGCTAGCAAATCTTGATACTGACACGCCCACTTTCCTTGCTCAGTGGTGTTGGTCAGGAAAAATGTTAGTAAGTATTGCTAAAGGATAAAAACTACCTTGTAACTAGAACTATAGTGGGGAGGGTGGGGTTTTCCACATTTTAGCACTATGCACACACCTTTTCTTGGGCACTCTGCTCCCCATTCATGCAATTTTGGAAGCACAGCAATAACATAGAGACTTGAAGTATGCTATACACTCTGATATCTAGTGGCTTCAATTCTAAGATTACATTCTGTCTGTAGATCCCAGAGTTCACATATATGTACATCTGCTGTGTTTTGTTTAATAATTCAGCTAGTTTGCAGTAAATTAGAAAACCTGTTCACCATAATGATGACGGTTGACAACACTGCAGCACCCACCTGGGTAGTGTGTCTGCCTCACATTCAACAAGTGCTGAGTTACCCGGATAAGGTTTGTTTCAGGTTTTTCCTTATCCTGAGAAGATGAATGTCGAGTAACTTTAAGCTGAGATCATTACCGCAGCAGAAAGATAGGCAGGCAATCCCCCCCCCCCCCGTAACTGCTATAGGTCATTTCCCTGTAAAAACAGCACCCAAGAAAAGATGTGCTCATAGTAAAATTGAATATTTGCAATATACTGCATTTATCCAAATACAAGATGTTTTGTCCTGGGTGCGATTCCCGGCTGGGGCGGGAAATTTTTCTTTAACCAGAATTATTCCCTATCCCCCACAGAGTCTGGAAGTATGTATGTGAGAGTGAATGTGTGCATGTTTGAGGAAATAAACTGGTTTAAACCCAACGTAAACCTACAGACGAGTTGTTTCTAATTCGAAGCCCCCGATATGACCTTAGATGTTAAAGGGGGCTGTATAAATGAAACAAAAAAGATTATAAAATAAGAACTGAAGCTTTCCTGGCGACGTGTTAATTCAAACTCTTCTCGGGCTTCTAGCCAGGTAAAAACTTGGCTTGACACCAACGTTACGAAGAAGTGCCTCTTCCTCGTCTTCAGGGTGAACTGATTATGTTTTTTTCCAAAATATGAATATTGAGAACTGGGGGTCATCTTGCATTTGAAATTCAGATTTTTCAAAAAGCACGCAGTAAAATAGTAAAAATTAAGTTTCAAATTTCGCACCATAAAGTTATCTGTTGATGGATCTAGAATGATTCTAAACATCCTCATTGAAAAAAAAAGATATCTCTCCAAGACTAAAAAATCTGATGTGTTCCATTCAATAACTTTCTCTAGCTGTTCCATATACAAACTATTCTTACAAAATCTTATTCTTTTATCTACTTCATGCTCATTGAGATAAAAATTAACAGAAATTGTCTTATTACTTGCTTCCTTGTAAGTAGAAGGGAAATAAGGGAATGCACTAGGCTAAAACGATAGTGAAATCTTTTAAAAGCTACTCACTATGTGAAAAATTGAAACTCGGTTCGCTTTTTTTTTTTGGGTAGCGATTAATGCCCGCTTTTACTACTTGTGATGACATTGGTATGAAGATAAGAGTACCAGTGGAATGCAATGGCAGGGGAAACCAGAGAACCTGGAGATAACCCACCCCTGTGCCGCTTTGTCCACCACAAATCTCTCATGCAGTTGCTTGGGATTGAACCAGGGCCATCTAGGTGAGAGGTCTAATCACTTAGCCACGGCATGGCCCATGGTTCGCTTTGCATGGTCCCATTTGAGAAATATTAGGTGGCTAAAAAATAAAACCAATAACGAATATCTCGAAAACAATCAGTGCAAGAAAAACTATAACATAAATTATTGTTTTATTGAGATCTACATTTTTTGTGTAGTAACGTTCGGCCTATCTCTTAAGGTTTAACTATTATGCAAAATTCCAGAAAACTTCAGAATAAAGAGCTCTTCAGATGCTATTCCCAGAAAATTTAAAACATACATTTTATTTGTAATATAAATACCTTTACTGTACAGTATTTTAATCAAAATATTTGAAACTATTTTTGAGAAAAATAAAATTTTAAACAAATGCCATGTAAAGGGAAGTTTGTGGTGGGGGGACTTTTTGAAAATTGAGTCGCATCCTTCAAAGATACTGAACATAAATACCAAGTTTGGTATTTTTGAACTATGGTGTCCACAGACAGACATGTGCACGAGGCCCTTTTTCTACAAATGCTTTATTTGGACTCGGTGGTCCTCAAAACATATATTTCGGGTGAAATCTTGATATCAAATTTTTGGGTGGAACACAATACCTTCTCTAGCTACTATGTTCATTGTATACACATATGACTAGAGAAAGTAACAAATGTCTAGAGAAAGTAACAAATGTAGATGACATAAATAGTGCCCTTTAATGAGTTCTACATTTTTTGTGTAATAATTTTTTGTCTATCTCTTACAGTTTACCAATTATACAAAAGTCATCACCAGCTTTTCAGAGGCTATTCCCAAAAAATTCAAGTTATACATTTCATTTGTCTTAAAAATATCTTAAACATACAGCATTAAATAAAGTTGTTAGAGCATTTTTGAGAAAATCGAAGCTTTCGAAACATTTTTCATATGAAGAGTAGTTAGTATTGGGTAGGTGGATTTTCTTGAAAAATCTTTGTGTATGATTCTTGGAAGATGCTAAAATTTAATATTAATTTTGGTATTTAACCGACACATACATGCACACACACACATGGAGATGGACATTTTTCTATAAATGCTTTTTATGGTTTCATGGGACCTCAAAACATATTTTCAATGAAATCTTAACATCAAATATTAGGGTAGAGAATACAATACCTTTTCTACCAGGATATTAGGGTAGAGAATACAATACCTTTTCTACCAGGATCGGCTGATAAGTACTGGGCCTCACACAGATATGGCATCACTAGGCCAGTTAGATGGTAGCATCGTATAGTTTAACTCAAGACCAGCTTGTATACAAAGTTACAGGTCAATAGCTTGTTTAGTTTTCCAATGACAGCATTTTAAACAAGTCACCTTTAGAGTTTTCACGAAAATGGAGCATTTGGAAAAAAGAGCAGTGATTAAATACTTCTATTTGAAAGGCTTAACGTCTAAAGAAATCAAGGAGAAAATGAACAGTGCATTGATAAGACTCTGCCCCTTCATATTCAATGATTAAAAGGTGGGATGCACAGTTTAAAATGGGACGTACGAGCACCAGTGATGAGCCTCGCTCTGGACGCCCTGTAGAAGTGACAACTCCAGAGATCATTGAAAAAATTCATCGTTTAGTACTGGAAGACCGCAGATTAAAGTTGTTTGAGATAGCAGAGGTGTAAACATATCAAAAGAACGTGCAGGTAATATTTTAAGTAATGTTTTGGGCTTTCACAAGGTTTGTGCAAAATGGGTGCCATGTTTGTTGACACCTGATCAAAAGTTGCAAAGAAAAACTGTTTCTGTTAAGAATGTGGAGTTGTACCATAAAAACCCCAGTGAATTTTTGAGATGGCCTTATTACCATGGAAAAAACTTGGATACATCGCTACTCTCTAGAAAGTAAATCACAGTCAAAACAGTGGTTTGGGCCAGGTGAACCAACTCCACAAAAGGCAGAGTCAACTTTGTCAGCTAACAAGGTTATGGTGAGTGTTTTCTAGGATGCAGAGGGAATTATTTTTATTGATTACTTGGAAAAGGGTAAAAGTATCACTGGTGACTACTACTACTACTATGCAAGCTTACTGCAATGTTTGTGTGATGAGGTGAAAAGAAAAAGACCTCATTTGCAATACAAAAAAAAAAAAAAAAAAAAAGGTTCATCATGACAATGCTCTGGCCCATCATTCAGTCATTACAATGGGAAAAATGTGTGAATTGAAGTTGGAATTGCTTGAACATCCACCCTATTCACCAGATCTAGCACCCAGTGAATACCACCTGTTCCCAAACCTCAAAAAATGTCTTGGAGGACAAAGATTTCACAGCAACGAGGAGATCATTGATGCAGTAAACAGCTATTTTGAGGACCTTGATAAATAAAGCAAAAAAACTTTTTTTTAAAATAATGTTTTCATTGAGAGGCCTGGGACTTATCAGCCAACCCTCGTATATAGTACATGCAGAGTAAGCTGTTACTGCTATGATGAAACCGATACTCAAGCAGCAGCCTATAAATATAGAACTTGAGGAAGCTGATACAATCCCAACTGCAGTTTTTGATGTGATACTCAACCCTTTGGCTTTATACAGCTAGAAAGATTCAGAAAAAGAAACCTTATAACCAAAATGTTAGCTCTGACCATGCAGACACCAGAGCCTCAATCAAAGTTAGAGAAGAAAAGAGGAAGAGTTAGTTGTGTTAGAAGACTTGCATGAAGACTGATGTACTACTATACCTTGGTGGTCCGCTGGGGCCAACCTCCATGTGTGGTATCCGCTGGGAGGGAGTCATGACAGCAGTCGTGTGGTATAGCGCCACCCTTGGCAAAGTCACCGTCTGGCTGCAGTGTGCCAACAGAACACATGCGCACATTTTAACTCTACTCCAGTAAGCAGCTAATTGATAAGACTCCATTGGAGGGACCTAATTTCTTTCTTAATTGGTATGTAGGTCAAGTTTTGGTTGATACGGATCATGGTTACTTTAATGTAAACATTACCAAAGTAATAAAAAAAATCTGATGTGTTCTATTCATGTGAGTTTCTCTACATCTCTATAACAAATTATTGTTAATACACCTATTCTTCTATCTACTTCATGATAATCAAGATAAACTTAACAGAAATGGTCTTATTACTTGCTTCCTTGTAAGTAGAAGGGCGATAAGGCAATACACTAGGCTAAACCGATATTCTAAAAGCTGATTCCTATCGGATTGAAATCCATTTCTTTGTGTGGCTACGCTTGAGAAAAGTTTAAGTATTTTAAAACTGAAATAAATAACAATGAAAATGGTAATAAATTAGGTTTTAATGAGACCTACAGTTTTTGTATCTCTTACGGTTTATCAGTTATGCAGGTCATTCACAATGAAGAGGACTTCTGAGATTATATTCAAGAAATTCAAATATACATTTTATTTGCCACGTGAACATCTTTAATACATGGCATTTTAATTAATATTGTTGTCATTTTATAGAAAACTGAACATTTTGAAAAATATTCCATGTAAAGGGTAATTTGGGGTGGGAGATTTTTCTGAAAATCCATGCATCTACATGTGCACACATACACACACAAACCTCTCTCTTCCTATTTTTTTTTTTTTAGTTATTATTCAGGGAACTTCAAACATTATTTCTGGTGAAATCTTGGTATCAAAATTTTGGGGAGAACACAATACTCTCTCTATCTGCTAAGAACATCATACTAAAGAAAGTAAAATAAAAATGCCTTTTTTGGAATCAGGGCATCTCTAAACATCTATTTCCAGTGAAATCTCATTATAATAACATTTTGGATGGAATAAAGTACCTTCCCTAGCTGGTACATACAGTAGATAAAGCAATAAAAAGGTGATAACTATATAATACCCATTATTAAAGGCTACAGCTACCATATCAACATGAATTTTAGCCCGCCTGGGTGGTGTGGTGGTAGCATGTCTGCCTCACATTCAACAGGCCGTCAGTTCAAATCTCACTTAGGGCGAGTTACCCGAATAAGGTTTTTTTCAGGGTTTTCCCTTATCCTGAGAAGACGAATGTCGAGTAACTTTAGCTCCATGGACCCCGAGATCATTTGAGCATCTTTTCACAGATTTCATAAAAAAAAAAAAGTGAATTCAAATTGATATGGTGACATGAATTTAATCACAGGCAGAAAAGCTAGCACAATGACCTTCACTATGTTCTTATTGATGAAAAAAAAAAACAACAAAAAACAAAAACAAAAAATTAAATATATTCCAATTTAGAAAGAAATCAGGTCTGAACAGTTGGGATACTTCCCTTTTATTGTGTATTTCAAAATTAAACTTAAGTTATGAAATCTGGAACAGTTTCCATATTCTAATCATTCAGATTCTCCAATTGTCTAGTTCCAGATGATAAATTACATGAGCGGCATCCACAAAGTACAGAATAATTTTCTGTGACTAAACAGAAACAAAAGTTATCAACATAAAACTTCATTTACAAAGTTACAGCACCTTACTCTATTTCTCAGCATTAATGCCCATGCTGTCAAAGTATTTATTGTAACGTGGCACAGTAGAATCCAGTTAACTTGACTAAAGTGTACTGAGATGTTATCAAGTTACCAAAATGTCTAGTTTACGAAATAAGAGGTCTGTTATTCATAACAACTTTTATCAGCACATGCTCTTGTCACACACCAAGTCTGAAATTCAGACCTCTTCTTTTTCCACACTATTGTAGTAGTTGGTCCAACTTCTAGGTACCCTACACTGCTGACCTGGGGGTAAGGAAGACTGCTAGGGGGATTCAGTGGCACAATAAAAAAACGTTTCCTATACACATTTTATAAGCACAATATTTATTAAATTCCATTTGTACTATATGTTTCATAAGTAGATAGTTATTGAAATTTCAGAGTTGAATTTGATTTGCTATTCTTCTTGGTGATTAGCTTATCAATATTGGGCTCATTATACTGATGGTTCCAGCTTACCAATTAACAGTGGTACGGCCCTTTTTTCTCATTCTACTAAAGATTAAGTTTAAATACCACAAATGTTGATGGAGAGATTTCGACAATACTTCAGAGGTTGATTGCTGTTTGGAGGAATTTAGTGACAGTGACGGTCAAATTATGTTTTATTAATTTGTTGAGTTGGTTTTTTAACACTACGTCATTTACATTGTTATTATGAGGGACTAGTTTCGAAAGCCTATGCTTTCATTTTCAACCTCACGGGTCCAACTGCCATTGCTGGCTGCATTTGCTTGTACACTCAAAGTCCCTCATAATAACAATGTAAGTGACGTAGTGTTAAAAAACCAACTCAACAAATTAATAAAACAAATACTTCAGAGCTTACAAAACCTACTGTATCATATAAATGATTTGAAAAAGTTGTACTATTATCTGACTCTAAAGCAGCTATAACATCTGATGTAACACCTAATAACCTAAATATCATAGAATGTCGCAAAATCATAAAACAACTATTACTTCAATGGATACAGCACACTTTCTAGCCAAGAAAGGTAGTAAAATTATATCAAATTCATCTGATCCAATAAGTTATCACTCTATCAAAAGAATCATTATATAATAACAAAATCAAAGAAGATAATGTATTACAAACAAAAGGAATGATGAGAATCACTACACTACCAGGCAACTTTTAGACTCCCAACAGGCCAGGACTGGTATAGTGACATCTCCTCTGTACACTTAAACAAGAAACCACCAACCTTTAGTCAACATCAAAATACTGGAATGCAAGAGAGCAAATAGCTTCACTGCCAGCTGCTCAACATTAGATACCAACCATATTGGGTTCAATAGCACCTTCAGGAGTTATTTTTGCAATTCTATAGCTTGCATGCAATATGCTATCAGGTTTGATATTAACAACTGGAAGAAGGTTTGTTCTTCAGAAAATTTATCTTCAATTCTTTGAATCTTCTTTCACAGTCCAAACCAGTGTGAATATTGGAGATGTAGTCCTTTGACTGCCAGCTGTTAAAATGTCTGTGTATATTATACAAGGGTGAGTCAATAAATAAGTCACACACACGTGTTTCCCTTATATATTTGTAAGTTACACGCACATTTTGTGCCAGCAGATAGCAGCATATACATGCTTGTTGTAGAGGTTGGGTCATATCCCTCCAGTGGTAACCGTTTAAGATAGCAGGTGTATTGCATGATCGTACCCGAATAGAACAGCGTGCGTTTGTGCATTTTAGGACTGTCCACAGAAGAAGTGCATTGCGTGTATGGTGTCAAGTGTTTCAATTGGATCCAGCAGTTTAACTTGGTGTAAACTGCAGTCATAGTGCACCATGTGGAACAAATCGTTCATAACGACCAGCATGTGATGATCGATGATGTAGCATGTGCTACAGGCTGTTCACAACATTGTGCATGAGCAGGTAAAGTTTGAGCTCGGTGGTGTCCCGCCAGTTGACTGAGGAGCACAAAATGGATCTGTCACTCAGTACGATGAGGAAGAAGATCACTTCCTGGCACAACTTTCAACTATAATCAAAAAGATCTTCATGGAAAGCAAACACCCCACCTCACCAACAACAAGGCAGTTCCATCAGCTCACAAGGTTATGCTCACCGTGTTTTGGGACATGCATACATTCCAGCCTCACTGTGACATACTGCAACCTGGACTCCTGACAAAGGATGACAATGCCCACCCTCACTCAGCAACATTAACGCAGCAGCCCCTGAAAAGTCATTTGGTTGGTCGTCGCGTAGGAAACTGATGATCCAAGAGGTTACTTGTTAGCTGCAACACATACCAACAGATTTCTTTGCCGCCTGCATTCAGGAACTTACAGAGAGATTGGATAAGTGTCTCAACATACAGGGTAGTAGTAGAGTGAAGCTTTAGGGCGCACAAGTGCAACAGTTATTAGTGCCCGAACAAGAGGGTAATAAAAAAGCTATGGACTAGGTACACACACTAAAATCTAAATGTGGCTAAAATAGTGTCAGCTACTGTGGAACATAAAAATAAAAAGTGATAAAAGGGTTCCTGTTGAGCCGCCAAAAGAACCAATGCCACTAAGTGGCAAGACAAATACAGGACACAAAGCATAAAACGTTAAAATCACACACGGTGGCTCATACTGACTAGATGCATAAAATCTAAAACATATTCCACAGCAATGAGTTCGTCTGAGTACCTGCAAAATATCAACTGGTAATCCGATGGACAAAGGTAACGGAGCTAAAAACTGACACACGATTAAAACATGCCTCACAGTCAATGGTTCCTGACAATGAACATAAAGCAGTGCAGGGTCCGAAGACAATAAATGACTGTGACTAAATGTACTGGGTGATTATGTCAAAAGTAAAATAAATTTCAGGTAGTTATTTTGTTTATTAATGCCTCAATCCAATTTCGCGACTTATTTATTAACACAACCTCATATTTTGATGTAAAATATAATTATTTTAAAATGCTTTGGCCTCATTAAAAGTAACAAAATATTGATTTTGCCATTCCAGATGGAATTTGTAATGGGACATGTTGTACAGATGAATCTCAGTAACATGTTCATTTCACGCCCACGCCACTAAGCAAAAGGGTCTGGAAGGGAAAAGAGAGCAGAATAACCCACTCTTTTTTTCTTCTTGTTCAACATTTTCACTGGCACAAACTAACAAGCCCAAAATCTGAAAAACTGCATGTTGAGCTTCCTACATACATATTGGGTAAAGGACTAAACCTTCAATTAGTGGCTAGCTTTTGATTTTGTGTCAACAGTCTGTTGGCTGCTTATGTTCTGATTCAGATATTGCTCAATATGCAATTAGCCCTTTGGTTAGTGAAGGTATATGTCCACAAAAATAACAAAACCTGTCAACAAATTAGTGACATAAATAAATTGAAAAATCAAGAACACTAATACACATAGTAATTAAATTTACCTATACTCAGTACTCGTAAGCTTTCATGGCAGGAGCCTAAATTACAACTAGAAGAATTTTCTGGGTTGAGAAGCCGTGGTCTGCTGGAGTTTTCAGGTCCAGACGTTTCGTTCACAACTGCGGTGAACATCTTCGGTGGTGTGGTCTAAGCTAGATTACGTGAAGCAATAGAAATTTATAAACATCCCAGTAAGTTTAATAGGAAAGAAGAAACACAAAAACTGGCATCCACTACTTGAGAACATCAGACAGACACAAACCCAACGAGATCATCCGAACCAATCAGCAATCAAAAGCAGTAGAGTGGCTAACCCCCTCCCTCCACATGCAGCTCCAGCCGGACCAATCGCGTGAGAGCAGCCTCAGTATAAATACTGCTGCTATTTCAGCCAATGAGTCAGTTGTGACCAAACCTTCACCGAAAAGACTTGGACCACTCCACTGAAGATGTTCACCGCAGTCATGAACGAAACGTCTGGCCCTGAAAACTCCAGCAAACCATGGCTTCTCAGCCCGGAAAACTCTTCTAGTTATAATTTTACCTATACTGTTTATATCACACAGTGAATTATAAAAATTGTTACATTCAAGTTTAATGATAGAAAATAAAAAAGACATTGAGTTATTGGAATTCTTCCGTAGCAGCTTTTTAACGCCAATGCATACTCTTCCTGCCACAGACCTGAGCCACGATGTCACTGCCACTTAGATTGTCATTGGTTGGCAACTCTTTTCCACCCAAAAGGTCTTGCAATATGTCCAGGTGAAATGTCTGTTTTATTGAATTCTTTACTTTCAACGCCTCCATAATGAGTGACGATCTCCCACTGCAGTCTTCATCGTGCACATTGGTTCTTCCTTGATCAAACATTATTTCCTCACTGAAGATTCTTTCATTGCATTATCACCATATCATTGAGTTATTTGCTTATAAATTTCAATTGGCTGAACATTTTGTGCATTGAAAAATGAATCAGGTCTTTGTGGACAAGTTCTCGCACCAAGGTCATCAATTACTTTTTTAAAACTTTAACTGCTATTAGAACTTTTAAACTTGTGAACCAATTCTCTAACTACCTGTTTGGATAGTGTGGTGGTTGCGTGTCTGCCTCACATTCAACAGGTTCCAAGTTGGAATCTCGCTTAGGGTGAGTTATGCGGATAAGGTTTCTTTCCAGAATTCTCCATTATCCTGAGAAGACGAATGTCGAGTAACTTTAAGCTTCGTGGAGCCCAAGATTATTTGAGTATCATTTCACCAATTGCATTCATCGTCCAATATGACCAACCAGGTTAAAGGATGTTAAGCTACACACAAAAAAAAAAGAAGAGAGGTTCTCTTTATTTACAATGTGTTTTGTCCACAGTGATTGCATTGCGACTTTCCTGGTAGTAGGACGTGCTTGGAAGATGGCATTTATTTACCAATGCAGAAAAAGCAGATATGCTCATAGTTTATAGTGAATGTAGGAAGAATGCAGTTTGTTGTTGTACATGCACACAGAAACATATCCCAATAGATGTCAACCATCTTGACAATGTTTGTCTAGAACTATCACAAAATAACTGCTAGGAAAGTCACAATGCAATCATTGCAGACAAAATGCATTGTAAATAAACATAACAACATTGTAGCCTGGCAACTAAGCAATCGAATGGAACAAACAACTGCCAGTGTGAACAATTTTCAAATAATTTCTTGTAAACTACTTGCATTAGAATCATACAAAAAACACCATTGACATTCTAATTTACTGTATTTTTATTTTCTTAATGTCAATAAGCTTTGTTCCATTTAAAAAAAAAAATGTAACTTTTGTAAATAAATATTATTTCTAAAAATTATAAAAATCTGTCTATCAGCTGTATATGTGAGCAACTAAAATGTCATTACAAAATATTCAATATGGGCCACACATTAGACAGAAAATTGTAATTCCCTCAGATTCAAAATCAGCAAACTGTTTTAACAAAACACTAAATACTATACATGAAATAAAAAAATTAATAAAAATAAAATTAAGGAACAAAGAAGTGATATTGCTATGGATACCTGCCCTTGTGGGAATTAGTGGAAATGAACAGCTTACCAGTTAGCTAAGGAAGCCAACAGTAAAACCAGAACTCCATAAGCAAATAAACCAGATAAAACATCAGGTTACAGCTCAACAAGAAATCATACAGAACACAAAACATCATGGATAGAGCAGACTTGCTCAATATGCCAAGGAAAACTGCAGTTAGGAAGGAAACCGGCCATGATTCCTGTCTCCACCTATGTGTGATGAAGCCATCTTGTGGCCTGTGGCCTGTAACAAACATGATATAGTGGTAGTCGACCAAAGGAATTGATAATGGAAGCACATGGCTTCTGAAACATGTTTTCCGAAATAAAAAAGTAAGTGATGTAGTGTTACAAAATCGACTCAACTAAATTTTAATGATATAGTGGCATTGTATTGTGGAGCTCGGGGAAAATACCATTGAAATGCTGCTTGCTACTACTGAATTTATTGCTTGTTGCCATCCATTGTTACACGTGGACACCTGTGTCAGCAACAGGTTCTTTTGACATTGCACTGTGTTTGTTACACCTACGCAAGTGGATGCATGTCCTGTCGGAAGGCTCTTTGATGTTGAAGCCTGCATTTTATGCCGGAGTGTGTTTGTGGTACTGCACGAGCAATGGGCTTCTGGAAATTTTCAGTGGCGTGACCAACACGTATAAAAAGGAGAACAAAGCCCTGGCAAGTGTGCAGTTTTCACTGGGAATGCATTGCATGCAACAATTCAGTAAGTTTGATGGCAAAAGAAACTATATGACAGAATTGTTACAAAAAACGTTGTTTGTGAGAAGATTGTAATCAGTTTGTGGAAAAATAAAGAGCCAACACGCCATTCAAATCTCTTCAAAGACCTTGTGCAATTATGCTACTTAAAGTTTCACAAGGTAAATGATTTTTTTTGGCTTCACTTATGTGCCGCTTTTAACAAGTTAAATCAAAATCGCAATTTTACCTTTGAAACAATTGTTCATGGCAATGCCATTGATTTCTTTGGATTTTTTCTTTAAATTCACAAACACACTGATATTCTCTTTCACAAAGTCTAGCAAGGATAGGGAATAATCCTAAGCCAAAGAAAACTTCCCACCAATTTTTTCTTGTAAAGAGTAGTTTGGGGTGGGGTGGGATTTTCTCAAAATCTTTGTATTGCATCCTTGGAAGATTTGTTTTTGTTTCCCTCTCCCCCATCACTCCATCCCCCTCCTGCCCCTCTCTTCTATCTCTCCCACTTGCCGCTCTCCCCTATTCTTCCCTATTGCCTCTCTCACCTATCTCTCCCTCCCTTTCCCTCCTCTCATCCCTATGTCTCCAACTCCCTCCTTCTCCTCTCCTCTCTCTCCATCTCCCTCCTTCCCCTCTCCTCTCTCTCCATCTCCCTCCTTCCCCTCTCCTCTCTCTCCATCTCCCTCCTGCCCTCATCCCTATCTCTCTCCAATCCCTCCATCTCCCACCCTCACCATATCTCCCTCCCTGTCCTCTGCCCCTATCTCTCCATCTCCCTCCCTCCTCTCTCCACCTAACTTTCCATCTCCCTCCCTCCCCTTTCCCCTATCTCTCCATCACCTTCTCTCCACATCTTCCTCTCCCTCTCACATACACAGGCATCCTTTTCTAAAAATGCTTTCATTGTATATAGGGGACCCTAACCTGTATTCTAATGAAATCTCGGTGTAGAATTTTAAGGTGGAGTGCAATACCTTCTCTACCTACACACCCGTGTACTATGCAGAGTCTTCTTTTAATATAGATATGCCAAAAAACAAAATGAAGTTAACTTTTAATTGGATAAACACAGTTATTGTAGTGCAATACCTGTATCCCATATCTTCCTCAAATTGTCCATTGTTTGTGGGTTGATATATCGGCTGCGTCACTGGGACCAACGGTGGTTGTCCCATTGACCTTGAGATGGCATTGCTTAACACCTGTAAAACAACACAAGAAAAATTGTTGCATTCACATCCCTTTCACTCTTCTACAAACCATTTATACAAAAAATTATTCTAGAGAAGAATACAGTGATAATTCATATGCTTTTAAAAAGACTTCATTATATCATGGCTTTGAAATTCCACATTCTTCACATGACCACAAAAAACTGATGTGTTCTATTCTCATTATTTTCTCTAACTGTTCTGTAAACAAAGTACTCTTCCAAGTTTTATCTGCATCATGCTAATCAAAATAGCCATTGTCTGAGCAGGGTTTGAACCCATGACCTTGGCAACAGAAAGGCAGCACCTTAACCATTTTAGTGCCAATCACGATCTACTTGTGTACTTTTATGTCATAGCCATAGAGAAAGATTTTCTGGCGCATTTCAGAACCTTATCTTCACTTCAAAGCCCTAAATTAGCTCCATATTTAATATCTCTACCCAGTCATGGGTAGAAACATGGTGCCCTCTAGCCGAAGGTTACAAGCCAAAGAGAAAATAAAGAGCCATAGTTCGCAATGTATTACAAGAAACTGAGTGATTTTGAATTTTCGGACTTTGTTGAAAGAGTTTCTGACATCGACATGAGAGAGGACGATATATATTCTAGCTTCAGCGATGAAAGTACATCCAAATACAACGGCCCTCGTACACATACAAATAATCAGTGTACTTATCAAAATGGATTTACATAAGTGTAACCAGATGACGAATACAATGTGAATCAACCATTCAACACAAGTGCTAAATTGTACAGAAATCTGTTACATTTGTATCCTATTGCTTCATGCCATTTTCATTAATAGTGCTTATGTGTGTGTGTGTGTGTGTGTGTTTTTTTTTGGTAAGTTTTTTTTTTAAATTTCAGGTTACATGAATTCATTTTTTTGTATTTTAAAAAATAAAACACCAAACCAAAACAGGATGATGTTTTAGTAAAGAAATATATATATATATATACTTTAATTTAATTAGCCTGAACTTTCTGTGTAGTAAGCTAATTATTTATTATTTTGGGATTTTTAATTTTATTTTCCAATTTTTCTTTTCTTTTTTATTTTTTTAAAAATGATAAGAATTCTCATCCATATAATGCATATTATACATTAGACAAAAGGATTTATTAAAAATGAAAAAAATATTCAGCTCTCTAAGTCATTTTATTACTCATAATTTAAAACTCTGAATTCTCCTCTAAAATTGTTTGGCACTTTTAGCATTTTGCTATTTGGGCTGGCATTACAAGGGTAACCAACTCAGCTGTTTGCACTGTCTGAACGTTTTGGGAATGAATTGGATAAAGTATTAAAAGTGTACAGTGGCTTTCCCAGAAGTACCCGACCCAACGAATAGATAGTGGTGGTTGTTTCAAACAACAATAATGGTAAAAAGTACCAACCTTAGAAAGCTTGTTTGATGTTTAACAGCCATCATTAGTGAATGCTCTCAGCAAATTTGTAAACATGGATAAAACGGGTTATCGTTATGTGATACTATACTTTCATTTGAAAGGTCTTAGTCCAACTAATATTAAAGTTCAGCTAGATTCTAATTTGGGGGAGTCTGCTCCTTTGTTTACAACAATGAAATATTGGGAGGCAGAATTTAAGAGGCGGTCATAGGAGCTGCCAAGACGAACATTGCAAGAGTTGACCAAATGAGGTTACCAGTCCAGAAATTGTCCAGAAAATCCAAAAAATGGTATCGGATGACCAACTTAAAGTGCGCGAGCTAGCAGACATTGCAGGCATTTCAAAAAGTTCTATACATTGCACACTGACTGAAAATTTGGATATGAGAAAGTTGTGTGCAAGGTGAGTGCCGTGTTTGCTCACAACAGAACAAAAACAATGTCGTGGGGATGTTTCAGTCAAGTGTTTGACAATGTTTCGCTGCAATAAAGCTGAGTTTGTGCATCAGTTCATAACAATGAATGAAACCTGGGTCCATCACTTCACACCTGAGATAAAGGAACAATTAAAACAGTGGATTGGAAGCAGAGAATCAGCTCCAAAGAAGGCAAATGCAGTTCCATCTGCAGGGCAAGGTCATGGCATGTTTTCTGGGATGCACAAGAGATAATTTTCAATGATTATCTCAAAGGAAAAGTAATCAATGGCAAATATTATGTGAACTTGTTACAGCATTTGAGTGATGAAATCGAGCAAAAAGGTTGCATTAATGAAAAAGAAAGTTTGTTTCATCAGGGACAATACACCAGTTCACACGTCCATTACCGCCATGGCCAAAATCAACGAGTTAAAGTTCAAATTGCTTCCTCATGCACCCTATTGGCCAGATTTAGCCCTCTCTGATTACTTTGTTTCCAAACTTGAAGAGGTAGTTGATGGCTATTTTGCAACCTCGATAGTTCTCACTATAAACAGAGTATCGAAGCCACTGAACATCACTGGGAATAGTGTATTGAGCTGAAAGGAGACTATAAAGAGAAAAAAAGATGTTTTCCCCAAAATTTTTGTGCTTTCTTTGTTAGGTCAGGTACTTCTGGGACAGCCCTTGAATGTTTTCCAAATATTCTTCTTTGCATTCTATACATCATATAATTTTTTCAAACCATTTTTCAAATGCTGAACAGCATTCTTTTTTGGAGAGAGTGCAAATACATTCTTTGTAAGCAGCTACTGCAGCTTCAGGTGATTCAAACCATTTACCTGGAAATTTTTCTTTCATTTTGGGGAATGGAATAATGTCAGTGCCACTTATCGAAACTGCCAGTTTCTCAAATTGTCTTGGAGAAGGATGACATCTCTGATGGGCATACAACGTCTTTTGCTTTGGTAGGCAGCTTTTAAAGACCTTAACAATTGGCAATAGTAAGCTGCAGTCACTGTACGTCGATCATGAAGAAAATCAACCAGCAAAACCCCTCTATAGTCGAAATCTGTGAGACTTGACCTTGGGCATTGAGCATGACCTTCATTTTCCACAAATTCTTGGCTGCTCTTAAATTGTCTGACCCAAATAAACATTTGATTCTGCGACAGTGTAGTGTCCCCAAACTGAGCCCTTAAACGAGTTAAAATTTCCGAAGGTTTAATCCCTTCCTTGGTTAAAAACTTGATAATAATGTGTTGTGCAACAGACGAAGGGAGTTGTTGCTCACTCATGGCTGTACCGATGCCAGAACCTAGCGAAGCAGTTAACAAAGCTAGTTCCCCCTCCCTAACACATTGACCTTCACGCCCCCGCTCTGAACTGCTTCCTGCGTGATATGCAGCAATTATCATTTATATTTGAATCACCCTCGAATTTGAACTTCAGTCTAAAGCTAGAAAGAACTGCTTTGGCTTACCACAATTCACTTGCTATTTATAGTGTTTAATGGCCGATTATACCACTATGGCACTGCAGGCAATGAAACTGAAGAGGCATGGAATGAAGATGGAGCAGTGGAATGCGATGGTGGGGGAAACCAGAAAACCTGCCCCTGAGCTGCTTTGTCCACCACAAATCCCTGGGATTGAACCCAGCTCGTCTTGGTGAGAACCACAATTCTCAGTTGGCAATGCCCAAAACTTTCAGAGCAACCCTCGTGCAATACTTTTTCTGTTTTGTACAGACAAGTAGAAGGTAAAGTAAACCCTGCTTAGGCCTATTTTATATTCATTCTTAGGTTGATCTGCGCCAAAACAGATCAATGTGGTCAGTGCACCGCGGCATAACACAGTAGCAGTGCATGCAAGAATGTAATCCATGCTAAGAATGTAAATTACAGAATGAATTTATTCTTACATTGTACAATATTCTATACAAATACCTAAGAGTTAAATTGACGGCGATTTGTACCGTTATACAGAGCTACAAGACCCAACTTGCTGTTCGTATGAGTCACCTGATTTCCGCAATATTGTTTACTCAGCTACTATTTAGAATCATGGAGGAGGTCACTGTGAGTTTTCTCTAGCCAACTTTTGAATTACATAGAGCATAAGGCTGGTAAACTGACTAGTAGTAAAAAATGTATGGTAAGTTTTATGAGAAATAAACAGGCTCATAAGAAAAACCTGAAACAGAAAAAGTGGTTGCACCCAGGAAAAAAAGAAAGTGAGTGAAATATACAATGCAAGAATGTGATGATTTTGTGAAGAACGCAATTCACGTAGTGATGCATTAACATCTCTTTTAAAAATGAGCCGCCAACAGTTAATAAAGTGGTAGTTGAAAATGAGTCGGAATAGTAACACTCACCTCACTTATATGTAATTATGTTCAAAACATATGTTTCAAGGGCAAGCCATCTGGTGGCTCCACCGTAATAGACCACAGAGCACAAATTCCAGCCATCAGTCGGACTTCAACTGAAGAAGAGGGCAATTGCCCTTGAAACATATGTTTTGAACATAATTACATATAAGTGAGGTGAGTGTTACTATTCCGACTCATTTTCAACTATCACATTGATTAAAACTTCACTTGTCTCAAACTTCTGAGTTATTTAATTTAAGTTAATAAAGTACTACATGTAACAAAAGAAGAAGCGTATTTTGGGAGATGTATAGTCTAAGTGACACCATTATGATAACCTGGTTAACAACCTTTGAGAAGAAATCAGCAGAAAATATTTCAGACAACAGTTCTAATCTGGAGGGAATAGAGCCGCTTCTGAAGAGTGAATAAATGCAAGTTATTGCATAAATTATATTTATTTTTTTGCTCGTGTTTTTTAAGTATTACATATCGATAAAATTAAAGACGTGGAATCAGAAAAAACTGATGTGTTAGTTTCCTTCGATGTTACTGCTCTTTTTCCAAGCATACCTACAGAAAGCATACGATCCCATGTCAAAAACAACAGAAGTAGTCCAAGAATACATCACATTAACAAATCTTTGCATGAATCAACATTTTTTCACCTTCAATGGGAAATATTACAAACAAACATCCGGTTTAGCTATGGGCAGCCCACTGTCAGCAATATTAGCAGATATCTTCATGAGCACTTTGGCAACTAGGATTAAAAAGGCGTTCCCCTGGATGTTCAAAGTATGGTACCGCTATGTAGATGACATCTTTGCAATAGTCCCAGAAAAACACCTAGAAGATGCACTGAAACTCCAAAATCGGCAAGAAAAATCCATTAAGTTCACAATGGAGAAGGAATGTGATGGACAACTACCATTCCTCGACCTAAAACTCATCAAAAATGAAAATCACCTAACATTTGGTATTTACAGAAAACCTACCCACACCAACAGTTATATAAAACAAAAGAGTTACAATCCCATTCCCCATCAGCATGCCTTACTCAACAGCCTTACACACAGATTGGTAAATGTACCAATGGGCAAAAAAGAATACCACTGTGAACTTGCTAAAATATTGGTTTACGGGCAGAACTGGTGTACAAAAAAGTTAATAAGGCCAAAAATAGGAAGAGAATTAAAGAAGTCAGTAACTCACTCAAAACCAGAAAGAAAACAAGATCTACAAGAAGTTTATATATCACCCTACAACTTTCTATAAATTCCAGAGGATCTTCAAATGACATAACAACATTCTAGCCCCAAAAAACAATTACTCCATAAAAAACATTTTAAAGTCAAAATTAAAAGATGATATCCCACAAGAAAAAAAAAAAAAAACAGAAATATATCAGTTCAACTGCAATGGCTGTGAAAAAATCTACATCAGCCAAACAAAAAGAAACATAAAAACAAGAGCAAAAGAACACCACAGAAATATTAAACTTAAACAAGATAAATCCGCGGTAGTTTGGCATTTTTGGAAAGAGAACCACACCTTAAATAGAAGCCCAAAAATACTCAAAAGCATTACGACAGAATTAAAGTTTGGGAAAACATATATATTTGGAAAAACAAGAACCACGTTTTCAATTTTGAAATCCTGCCACACAACCTACTGATACAGAGGTTCATCAAACCACCACCAGGGACAGAGACAACCACCGCAGCAAGCAATGCCGGCAGTCGACGAAAGGAATTGACAACGGAAGCACACGGCTTCTGAAACATGTTTTCCGAAATAAAAAGAAAGTGATGCAGTGTTAATAAATCGACTCAACTAATTTTCAATTGTTAACACATATCACTGTCACAAAGTCCACCATATATCAGTAATAATTACACATGTACCTATTTATTTTGTTATGACTATCAATATTATCACCATTATACCTAGCAGAATATTATAGTCCCTGTTTAAGATGTGGGAATAAGGGCTCTGTGTACACGCCGAGTGGTCCTAAAAGTGTAACATTATTTCTGGCACAAATGGCGGAAGGCTAAATAATAACAATGCAGTGGTCGCCTGGCTTTTGTTTTGGCGAGAATAGGCTTTAGATGGATTGAAGCATGCACAGAGCTGCATCTATAACACAGGACAGTACTTACGTCAAGAGCATGGAACATCGCACGAGCAAAAGAGTCTGCGTCCTCTTTGCTGCTGAAGTTCAGCCCGTACACCTGTTTGTTGTCTCGCCATTGGTGAAATGTTGCTGTGGCTTGGTTATACTTCAGTCCTTTCAAAATGGCACAATTTATTACTACCTGTAACAAAATTAATACTTTTTATTGTTAAACAATTCAAATTTTCTTCAACTCTTCACAACACTTCTTAAAACGCTTATTCTTCTATCTACTTCATGATAAATGTTAGCAGAAATAGTCTTATTACTTGCTACCTTGTAAGTAGAAGGGAAATAAGGGAGTATCACAGGTTAAAGTGATAGTCAAAAGCTGCTTGCTATGTGACTGAAATTCCTTTGTTTGTATGGACACAAGTTCACAAATTCCTGTATGAGAAAAGTATAAGTTTTTAAAAGCTGAAACCAATAACAATGAATATCTTTAAAATGATCAACTTCACGAAAAAAAAGTATATAACATAAATTGTGTGTTTTTATGTGCTCTACATTTTTTGTGTGGTAAGTTTTATTCCATCTCTTATGGTTTAGCAGTTATGCAAAATTCCATAAAATTCATCCAGAATAAAGTAGTCTTTAGATGCTATTCCCAGAAAGTTCAAGATATACATTTTATTTGGCAAGTAAATATCTTAAATATAAGAGATGTTAATCAAAATCGTCAGAGCCATTTTTGGGAAAATCAAAATTTTGAAAAACATGGTAGTTGGGGGTGGGAGGATTTTCTTGAAAATCTTCGTGTCGCATCCTTGGAAGATACCAAACTGAAATACCAAGTTTGGTATTCAACGCTCTTTTCATTTTTGAGCTGTGCTGTCCACAGACACACACAGACCCTTTTTGTAAAATGCTTTTTTGGATTCAGGGGGATCCAAAACATATATTTCCGGTGAAATCTCTGTATCGAATTTTTTGGAGCATTACAATATCTTTTCTGTACATTATGTAAATAGTACATGTAGAGAAAGTAAAAATTAAACTTTATCTACATCATGATTCACTAAATACATAGAAATGGTGTTTTATTTATGGACGCTCTTTAACTGCTGTGGTTTTCAGTGTCCCATTCTATACTGGGCGTGAAAGACCGCTTAAGTTTGTTCAGAGGCCTCTCTATCAGGCTTAAGCCTGCTGTAAATGTATGACATGGGACCAACTGCTTTAGTTCCCTTACGAAGGAAGTCATGCTAAGGATTTTTACTCCCGAAAAAATCCATTGTCCTCCACTTTGAATGGCTCAAGATAATGCTGTGCAGGAAGAGGTTGGAGAAGATGGAAAATGGCAATAGCAGTGACACAGATCAACAAGATATGTGAGCGATAGGAAAGTTTTTTCTACACTAATTCCCCCCCTAGGTTTTAGAACATTTACTGTTTAGCCAAAGTATCATGTGCAGTACATACCTCATGATCCTGCAACTTGCGACCAACAACTCTAAACGTGTTGTTAACTTGATGCTGATAAATATGAACTTTGGAGAGCCCTGAGGAAGTACCACTTGGAATCCACTTCTTGTTCACATCATCATACACCATCACCGACGCCCGCGCCGATGCTATACTCTGCTCACTGTAACACAAACATGCAAGAGAGATAAACATAAATCTGCTTTAAGCTCATCTCTGGAAAACATAACAACTTCCGACGTTCTTATCAGCCTGAAGAGACGTATTCCATGCACATGGTGTCCTCCAGCTGTTCTGCAAACATACCTTTTATTCAAAACATTAATCTGCTATCTATGTCATGCTAATCAAGACAAACATTAGCAGAATTAGTCTTATTACTAGCTACCTTGTAAGTAAAAGGGAAATAAGAAAATGCACAGGCTAAAATGATAATCAAGCCCTTTAAAGGCTGGTTGCTATGTGAAAAAATTGAAATTCCATCCTCTTTGCTTTTCAGGAGTAAACAAACCAGAAATGAGAAGAAACATGTCTTCCTGTTTAAGTGGCTTAAAATTTAACCAATAATCTCGAAAATGGTTAAATCAACAAAAAAACTGCATATGTCATACACTGTGTTTTTTTAATGGGATCTACATTTTTTTTTTTTTTTTTTTTTTTTTTTTTTTTTTTTTTTTTTTTTTTTTTTTTTTTTGGTTTGCCAGTTATACAAAATTCATTCAAAATAAAGAGGTCTTCAGAGGATATTCCCAGAAAATTCAAGGTATACATTTTAGTTGTCAGGTAAATATTTTAAATATAAGAGATTTTAATCAAAATTGTTACAGCCATTTTTGAGAAAATTAAAATTCTCTAAATTTTTTGCCATGTAAAGGGTAGTTTGGTGTGGAGGGATTTTCTTGAAAATCTTTTGTGTTGTGTTCTTCCGAAATACTTTAATTTTTGGGTTGAATACCAGAATTTCTCTAGCTACTATGTACTTATGACTACCACCACAACGAAGTTCCCTTTGCCAGAGCAGCATTCACCATACACCAAAAAATATTGATCTGCTAGAAAGCAAAACCAAATTGGCCGGGACAAGAAGCAGTTGCCTGCCTACTTCAACAAGGGTAGAACATGTAAACTTGGTCACTGCAAGGCAGCGAGGAAACTTACACCAATATTAGAATATCTGCAATGTTCAAAATTAAAGAAGATAATGTATTACAAACAAAAGGAATGATGAGAATCACTACACTACCAAGCAACTTTTAGACTCCCAACAGGCCAGGACTGGTATAGTGACATCTCCTCTGTACACTTAAACAAGAAACCACCAACCTTTAGTCAACATGATAATATGACTGGAATTCAAGAGAGCAAATGGCTTCACTTACAACTGCTCAACATCAGATACCAACCAACATTATTATATAGCGCTGCATGCTGGGATCCGTATTGGGTTAGGTATAAACTGGCACTCTAGAGAGTTCAAAAAAGAGCAGTTAAATTTATAGACAGAAGCAACCGATTCAAAAATCATACTAGCATTGCTACTTCCCCTATAAAATGCTAGGAAAATGTAGGAGATGACCAAGGCTGTGAGTAATTTTTAGAGCCTATTAGAGGGAATCTGCATGGAAAGAAATGTAAATGTAGTTTTATTTATGGACACTCTTTAACTGCTGTGGTTCTCAGCATTCCACTCTATATTGGGCATGAAAGATGGATTAATTTTGCTCAGAGGACTCTTATCAGACTTGAGGTTCTTTTACGTGTCATAAATCTACGACTCTACTTCCCTTCCGAAGGAAGCCATGCTAAGGATTTTTACATCCAAAAAAATCCATTATCCTCCGCCAGGTTTGAACCCGCGACCTTGTGTAAATGATGTTAGCATGGTAACCATTACACCACGGAAGGTGACTGCATGGAAAAATATATCCAAGCGATTATATTGTTGGAGAAATGATTACTCGAAAAAAATAGGACAACTAACATAGGTAAGTTTTCCTTCGCAAATAGAATAATTAACAAATGGAAGAAAATACTGGAGACTTTGCCTCAAAGTGTAAATAGTTCTAAAAAGAGACTAAAGAAGAGTGATTTATAGTTGGGATAGCAAATATAAATATTGCATTATCACTAGTATTATAAAAGTTTTAATATTGTATTATTATTATTATGTTGTAGTATACTATATGATGTAATGGGTGAAGTGAATAAAAAAAGTAAATGCTAGGTAGTTTTACTTGCTAAAAACGAGGTGAAGAATCTTTTACTAAAAGCAGGTAGTAAATGCTAGGCTACCCGGAAAAAAGCTTAACAAATACCAAGCCCTAGCATTTGCTAAATCATATCATTTAATAATTTCCCTCCCAAATTCTGCTGAGTCAGCAAGTTCCTCCTCTTCCCCTCTTTAAATTACTCACAAATGTTTTTTTACTTTTGTTTTACAAATAAATTACAGCTTCTCCACATTAAAATAGGCAGACCACTCTACAAAACTAGTGTAACAGTGTTAACACTAAACCTGAAAATGACACGTGTTGTTAGTTGGAGCAAGGGCATCCTCTGATACACAAGCTGGAAATGCAGATAGAGCTTTGTTGACGACATTGGTTGACTATCTAAATCACAGATACCTGCTGTTGCTTCATCAAAAACAAAAGCCTGGAGTAAGCTCACTGACGAGTACTCAAATGCAATGAGAAAGAAACTGGATGTTGGCCAGCTTAAGAAACTATTAAATAACATAAAATCGACCCTGAAAGAAAAAAAAAGATATACAGGCTACTGGGAACAAAGCAATTAAATTGAAGCCATGGGAAAGGCACATGTTGGAAATTCTTGATAAATCCAAGAAAAAAAGTGCAGTTTTCCACAAAATACCAGGCGCTCAGGGTACAACATCTGCCTGTTGCGAACTTGCATGAACATGGCCATAGCAGATACTAAGCAAAAAGCTAGCATGCCTGATGGAAAAACATAGATTTTACTGCCCTGTTTAGTATTACCTAAGGTTTATTCACCAGGTATGCTTAGTAAATGCTACCACTAGGCTTAGAATAAACTTAAGTTTTTATTCACACCAAACTCAAGTAAATGGTTAAAAACTGGGTAGTACAAACAAATACTTCTTTTTATTCACTTCACCCATTGTCCCTCTGACAGGGTATTATATTACCCATATTATTATTTATTTTAATTAACAGTGCTGCCATGCCCCAAGCATGAAATACAATATCCACCTAAATACAGGGAGACCAAGAGAAAATGACAGTGAAAACAACTTTATGTATCAACTGAACACATGCCATAATTTTCTTCTTTTAACTGTGAAATTCATTTGTCTATTTGCTGTGCAATGAGTCCGAGTTTTTTTTTTTTTTCTTATAGCTTAACGTCCTTTAACCTGATTGGTTATATCCGATGATGAATGAAAATGGTGTAATGGTTACCATGCTAACTTCATATACACAAGATTGCGGGTTCAAACCTAGCAGTTTGAACCTAAAAATCCTTAGCATGGCTTCCTTCGGTAGGGAAGTAAAGCCATTAGTCCTGTGTCGTAGATTTATGCCACATAAATGTACCTCAAATCTGATAGAGAGGCCTCTGAGCAAAATTAAGAGGTCTTTCACGCCCAATTTAGACTGGGACGCTGAGAACCACTGCAGTTTAAGAGTGTCCATAAATAAAACTCAATTAACATTTATTTCGAATTACCTCAGGTCCATAGAGCTTAAAGTTACTGGATATTTATCTTCTCAGGGCAAGGAAAAACCCGAAGGGGGGCGGGGGGAGATGCATTTTGGGTAACTAACCCAAAACGAGATTCAAACTCACAACCTGTTGAATGTGAGATAGACACGCTACCCAGACAGGCTTTGAATTTATTTGTATTTGTAAGTAATGTCATAGTTATGACTAACAATAATAATCAAAAGCCTTGCATTAAATAAATAATTATATTCAATACCAAACTATCTAACAAGAAAGTAAAAATGTATAATTAACAATTATCTGCGTACATAAATGAATTGTATGTTTACTTTCTCTACACTACAATGTAATTAGTGTATAGTGAAGGCGTTGTACTCAACCCAAATTTGATACCAAGATTTCACCCTGAATCATAAAGAAGCATTTTTTGAAAAATGCCGGTCTATGTGTGGACGCCATAGCTAATTAATGAAAAATCCATTAAATGCCAAACAATATTTAAATTCAGCATTTTCCAAAGATGAGACACAAAGATTTTCAAGAAAACCCCAAATCCAAGTTACTGTTTAAATAGAAGATATAAATAAATGCCAATTTTTTCAAAAATGGATCCAGTTTTGGTTAAAATATTGTATATTAAAGATATTTACCTGACAAATAAAATGTACATCTTGAATTTTCTGGGAATAGCTTCTGAAGACTGCTTTATTCTGGATCATGTTGTATAACTGGCAAACCATAGATAAAACATACGAATTGAATTTCAATGACAATCACATGGCAACCAGATTTTAAAGCATTTGACTATCACTTTATCCTAGTGTATTGCCTTCTACTTACAAGGAAGCAAGTAATAAGACAATTTCTGTTAATGTTTATCTCGATTAGCATGAAGTAGATAAAAGAATAAACTTTTGTAAAACTGCTTGCACAATGGATAGAGAAAGTTACGTGAATGCATTACATCAGATTATTTTTCTGTCTACTTCTTGTTAATCAAGAAAGTTTAATTACATTTTAAAAATATTTCTATGGTTATATAATAATGCAATATGCTAAGCCAAGAGTCAAATATTTTCAAAACCTGCTGCTGTATGATGGCTTTGAAATTCTGGATTTCATTCACATGACTTTCTCTACTATTCTCACAAAAGCTTTTTCTTCCACCTACTTCATGATAATACAAAAAAAATAATTACTTAGTTCCTTGTAGGCATAAAAGAATGAGAATATGCTAGATTCTGATAGTTAAATCCTTTAAGAGCTGGCCACTATGTGATTTTAAATTCTATTCTCTTTGCTGGATCAGGAGAAACAAATACTAATAAAACTTGATAAATGTATAGGTATTTTAAAACTAATAACGAGAAATATCCAGGAAATACTCAATTCTAAAGAAGTATGAAAAATTTATGTTTTAATAAAATCTAGGTACATTTTCTGTCCAATAAGTTCTTGTATACCTTTTTACAGTTTGAGTTATATATATGTCATCCAGAATTAAGAGGTGTTCAGAGGCTGTTCCCAAAAAATTCAAGATAGGTATACATTTTGTTACATAGGTACCATAAAATGGTATTTTAATCAAAATTGAGAAAAATAAAACTTTCGAAAAATGCACAATACAAAGATTAGTTTGGGATGGAGGGATTTTCTTGTAAATCTTTGTGTTGGTTGCATCATTGGGAGATGCTGGGGTTAAATTTGAGTTATGCTATTTCTTTTTTTTTTTTTTTGTGTGAGGGGAGGTCAGAGTGCATGTTTTAGGTAGGATATAGTTACTCCCTCTATTTACTATAAGTACGCAGCAGAGAAATTCAAAATGAATTAGGAGATTGAATTGTAAATTATGTGCTTTCTATTCATTACTATTGTGTCAAGTTCCTGAAACTCTATAATCAAAATGCAAACGCTGTCATGCAAAATATGGAAACTACTTATTCACCGCTTAAGTACTTCCTTATTAGATCAGAGTCGCCGTTTTGTTATTCGACCATTGGCCGCTTTGTAGTTATTTACTAAGTCTACTGTTCATATTCAAGAGCCACCAGCATTTTGGTCTCTAAACCTCAAAGGTAGCTGTGTCTGTGAAACTTCAATGATCCCAAGAAGTTAAAGCCTCGGCAATCTAGAGGACTTCAAACCTGGCATCTTATAGAAGCTTTACCCTAATTCGTTTATATTCTGAAGTAACTATGACAGTCTTTATTGCTCTGGAATTACGTCTTCCCTTCTTTTTTCCCCCAGACCTGATTATAATTTTCGGAAAATAAAATACATTCTTCCAATGTGTATATATTGCATAGCTGTCGTTTCCCGCACATTTTCTAATTTCTTACTTTTGTTACATCAAACACAGCATTGTTGGAAAAGTTCTAAGGTTGCCTTCCTTTTTCCTACATTCGCTTTACATATGCCTCAAGATTTCTTCTGTATCCGGGATCAAGTTAGCATGAATGTTTCGCTGGTACACCTTAGAGAGGTTATGGTTCAATCATGTTACAACCACGTTAAAACTGTAGCAGTACTCATTTGGAAAAAAGCCAACAAATGAAGTTATATAAATAATAAAACACCACTTTCGCGGAACACACTTTCAGATTTGCATACAAAATTAATAACCTTCAACGACCTCAGCTGTCACCCTCTGTATAATATATCTTCTCATGAAACACTGAATAAGCACATTACACTACATACCACGACCAATATTCCTTCCATTGTTGCATATGTCCAGCAGAAACATCATTCCAGTTCTCGTAGTTCTGCCCCATGGCACAAAACCACAACCAGCATACGCACTAGTCATGTGGAAAACCAGCGTTCTCACTGAAACAGACCAGCGCCCGCCTGCCAGGTGTTCCTAGCGCTCCCCACTTCCCTCGCCCTCTCGCGGAGCCGAATTAGCACTTCAAATGACCAGGGGCACAATGACTAATAGCTGTCGTCGTCAAGACCTTGGCTATACACCGTCTTACCGCACAAACAAATGTACACCTGTAGCATTAGGCACACGTACATCCATCAATTCCTGTTCAAATAACAAGCCCTCCAATTTTCTTTCACAGAGCGGTAAAATACACCACGTAATCTCTTCCGGTTGAAACATTTGAAAGTTGTGTTAATTTGGTAAAAATAAACGTGTTGAAATTAGTATATTTTTTCCGTGGACAAAGTTTATAAAAGTGTAATATTTGTGAAAAGTATCAGACAGTGGAAATTCAATAAGAATACATAATGAAATCAGGAAAGGAAACTATTATCATAAGTAGTGCCAAAGTGTTTTCATCTTGTGCGTAATTCACGACGGGATGAATTGTCCTAAGAGATTGAAACACGAGTTGTATTTGATAAGACAATTCAGCGAAATAGACTATTAATAATACATAACATATAGGAAGGGAGATTTTATCAGGTTATCATTTTAATGCTTACATTAGTTCTCAAATGCTAGATGACGCATTCGACCATCTTTATTTACCCAATGTTTTTTCTTTCTACACAGCTTTCTGAATTATATGTCCGACCGTGCATACACCCAATGTACGAATATCGATAGCAACAATAGAAATATGGAACAATTATTCTATTTCAGCTTTTAATAACTAATATGAAATGGAAACAAACGTTATCTTATTTGAGGTTATTGCACTCATAGCATACATAAGAAATACAAATAATACTTATTTTCACTCCTTTTTTAACTAAAAACATTATGAACTGGATGAAACTTTAAACATTGTAACTGAATTAATTGAAAGCACAATAGTGGAACTGGCAGTTATAAAAAGTGAAGATTGGCTGACTGGATTGTCACCTTGTTACCAATAGCCAAGACAGAAGATCAAACGAACGACAATATTTCAAAGAAATGAACATCAGCTTCGATAAGATATTTCGACAATATCACTCCAGTTAGTTGACCACGATTGGTTGAAATTACCTAATGTCGACAATTGCATTGGCGATTTAATAGTTGAACTAAATTGTCAATGAAACATAAAATGCGCAGTATTATGAAAGAAGATAAACATTTCTTCAAGAAATTGATATATGGATTATTACGAAGACAAAATGTAGAGAAAGGGAAGTTAGACGAAGTGCTAAAAATTTCTGATGTGTTCCATTCACATGACTTTCTCTACCTGTTCTGCAAGCAAACTATTCTTACAAAAGATTATTCTTCTACCTACTTCATGCTAATGTAGATAACCATTAACAGAAATTGTCTTATTACTTGCTTGTAAGTAGAAGGGAAATAGGGGAATACACTAGGCTAGAATGGTACTTGGCTAAAGGGATAAATAAATATTTTAAAATCTGGTCGCTATATTGATTGAAATTCGATTATCTTTGGAAGGCCAGGAGTAAAAGAAAAGAGATATGCAACGAATGAGGATTTTCCGTTTGAGAAAAGTTTATTTTAAAATTACAACTAATAACAAGGAATATCGCACATATGGTTTACTCTACAAAACTAAATAAAAAGTGCATATGACATAAATAGTATGTTTTAACTATATCTACACTTTTTGTATAGTAAGTTTTTGTCTACCTCTTTCGGTTCAATATACACATTTTATTTGTCATAAAACATTTTAAACATACAGTATTTTAACCAAAATCGTTGAGCGATTTTTGAAACAATTAGACATTCGAAAAACGTTTCATGTAAAGGATAAATTGGGGTGGGGGATTTTCTTGGTACTCTTTGTGTCACATCCTAGTAAAATAATGAACTTAAATATCAACTTAAGTATTTAACCGGCCTTTCGTTTTTGAGCTATGCTGTTCACACACGCATTATGTGGGCGCGCGGACCCTTTTCTAAAAAGGCTTTTATTCGGGGGGTATTTCCAAGTGGAATCTCGGTATCAAATGTGTGGGTGGAATACAATACCTTCTCACCCGTCTGGGTAGGGTGGCGTGTCTGCCTCACATTCAAATCTCGCTTAGGATGAGTTACCCGGATAATCCCCCCCCCTCCCAGGGTTTTCCCTTATACTGATAAGACTAATGTCGAGTAACTTTAAACTCCATGGACCCCGAGATCATTTGAGTATCATTTCAACAATTCCATTCATCGTCCGATATGACCAACCAGGTTAAAGGACGAAAGCTAAAATAAATATTAAAAAAAATCTGATGTGTTCCATTCACATGACTTTCTCTACATCTCTGCAATAAACTGTTGTTAATAAGCTTATTCATTTATTTACTTCATGTTAATCGAGAAAAAAATTAGCAGAAACTTATTACTTGTAAGTAGAAGGGAAATAGGATAAAGCGATGGTCAAATATTTTAAAAGCTGGTTGCCGTGCGATTGAAGTTTCTTTGTATGGAACAGGAGAAAATTGTAAGTATTTTATAACTGAAACTAATAACAAACACTATTTCAAAAGCGGTCAACTCCACGAAACAAATCTATATAACATAAATTGTGTGTTTTAACGGGCTCTACATTTTTTGTTAAATAAGTTTTTGTCTATCTTTTATGCAAAATTCCTAGCAAGAGATGTTCAGAGGTTATTCCCATAATATTCAAGATATACATCTTATTTGTCATGTAAATTTCTTTAGTATAAGATATTTTAATCAAAATTGTTACAGCCATTTTTGAGAAAATCAAAAATGTTTCCATGTAAAGGATAGTTCGGGTGGGAGGATTTTCCTGAAAATCTTGGTGTGGAAGATACTGAATCTAGATACCGGGTTTGTTGACTCTCGCTGAAGGTGTACGGAAGCCTAGCAATGAGATCAAACATCCCAGACCACGTGCATTCTTCATTTCCCACTGATAATAAACCGTTTCTTTTCTGTCGCTATAACCACAAGTACACCATTTTTTGCTTTGGAATCTTTGTCCATTTAGTGTTTGATTAACAACCAATTCCAATATACAGCATACGAGAGCCATCTTGCACAACTGAATATAACGAAAGTTATCATAGGTATACAATGGCAGCGCCGACTTTTGTCTAGGGGAAAGTTGTAGCTCCAGTTGTATTTAACAACACTATTTCGAGAATAAAATAACAATAATTAGCCTATATGGACACAAAGAATAATCGCATTTGTCTTGACGTGTATTTGCACCGAAATCACTGCAACTTCATGTTCATATCATAAATTTCAGATCTCTTTCTATTGCTATACTAGTTGACCCGGCGAACTTTCTTCCGTCTTAAAAGCAATAAGTGAGTAGATTTTAGATTCTATTAAGTTCAATTTTTTATTAGGATAATAAATATAAATACAAAAAATCAAGTATTTTAATGATTATTTATTGGCCACGTATTTTTGGTGCATGGGTTGCACTCTTCAGTGAAGCATCTTGTGATAGACATTTCTTGTTTTATTATCAGGCGCAAGAACAAATAACGCAGATGGTCTTCCAACCCGTGAGCATGCCACATAAATTGACCATGGGGAAAAACATGGATTTTCATGATTCAGACCACAAATTTTCAAGGATTGGCCTTGTGATTTGTTAATGGTCATGGCGAATGCAAGACGGATCGGAAATTGAAGTCGTTTAAACTCAAACGGCAAATCGGTTGGGATCATCGGGATCCTCGGAATGAGAACTTTCTCACCTTCGAATTTTCCTTTGATTATCGTCGCGTAAGTCACATTGTTCATCAATTTACTTAGCACCAAACGCCTTCCGTTGCACAGTTTATGTTTCGAAGCATGATTACTACGGAGCCAACCTTTAGTCGTAAATTGTGCGGTGGACTTCAAAAATTTAATTGGATAGTTGCTCTTCACGTGCAATTTCATTCGCAAAGTTTCCAATCCTAATTGCATTACGGCTTTGTCGGGAAAGATTCGATTGTCTTGGTCGCGGCATTGTTAATGATAATATCGGCACATTAAGCTAATAGAAACTCGAAATAAACACCAAACACAACAATGCTTTTTGTTATAGCACGTTCTATGTCACGTCCCACGGAAACGGGATAAAAAGTATCCTATGTCCGTCTCCTGGTTCTAAGCTAGCCGATTTTCAACCAAATCGGTTCAGCCGTTCTTGAGTTATAAATAGTGTAACTAACACGACTTTCATTTATTTATTTATATATATATATATATATATATATATATATATATATATATATATTATTTTGGTAAAGCATGTCTATTGGAACTTGCGCCATTATGTACGGGAATATCCTGATATTCAGAAAGAAAACAAATGCACATGGGTGTAATAAAAACGATTAAAATGCAGAGATAATGAGTTCCGATTGGTTGGAATTTTACACGCCAATTGTACTGGATTGGCCACTTCCTACGAACACGTGTCATGAACCAAATAGGCAACACAAAACTTGATTTACAAAGTTACACTGCCTTACTCCATTTCACAACGTAATCTCCATTCTGTCAAGATATTTATTGTCACGTGGTACCGGTTATACTTTTCTACCGCCAAAGAAATTATTCGTTTTTTGTTTTTTTTTTGAATGCACAAAATATTCGGTCAATCGAATCTTACATGCAAATAACGCAAGTATATAGTGATAATGCAATGAGCGAGTCTTCAGTAAGGAAATAACACATAATTTACAAGTAATCAAGGAAGAACTTTTGGGTGTACGATAAAGACCGGAGTGGAAGTTCATCAATCGTTATGGAGCAGTTGAAAGTAAATGTTGCAATTCCTGCAACTTTTTGGGTGTAAAAGATTTCCCAACCGACGAAGACCTCAAAATGAAGTGACATCTTGGCTCACATTATTGTGATGAAAGAGTATAACATCTGCATTGAAAAACTGGTACCACGTGTCATTAAATACCTTGATAGCAATGACCATTACGTTGAGAAATAGAGTAAGGTAGTGTTACTTTGTAAATAAAGTTTTGTGTTGATAACTTTCGTTATTGTTTAGTTATGTGAAATCGTCTATCACATTCTGGATGACCCTCGTACAATACTAGGGTTGGCTGATAAGTTTCGGGCCTCTCAATCAAAACAGCATTTAATTTAATTTTTACTTTCTCTGTATGTACTATGTACATTGTGTATAGAGGAAATATTGTATTCCACCCGAAAATTCGATACCGAGATTTCACCGGAAATACATGTTTTAGGACTCCCTGAATCAAAAAAAGCATTTTCAGAAAAAGGTCCGTGTGTGTGCGTGTGTCTGTGGACAGCATAGCTCAAAAACGAAAAGACCGTTAAATACTAAACTTGGTATTTAGGTTTGGTATCTTCCAACGATGCGACACGAAGATTTTCGAGAAAATCCCCCCACCCCCAACTACCCTTTACATGGAACTTTTTTCGAAAATTTTGATTTTCTCAAAAATGGCTCTAACGATTTTGATTAATATATCATACATTAAAGATATTTACACGACAAATAAAATGTATATCTTGATTTTTCTGGGAATAGCCTTTGAAGGCTACTTTATTCTGGATGAGTTTTACGGAATTTTGCATAACTGCTAAACCGTAAGAAATGCACATAAAATGCAGAGCAATATTAAACACAAATTTATGTTACATATATTTTTTTTCGTGGAGTTGATCATTTTTGAGATATTACTTGTCTTTTGGATTCAGCTTTGAAAAACTTATACTTTTGTCATACAGGAATTTGTCACTCCTGTCCATATAAACAAAGTAACTTCAGTCACATAGCAACCAGCTTCTGACTATCACTTTAACCTATGGTACTCCCTTATTTCGCTTCTACTTACAAGGAAGCAAGCAATAAGACTATTTCTGCTAATTTGTTTCTCGATTAGCATGCAGTAAATAGAGGCAAAAGCTTACAAACAATAATTTGTTGCAGAGATGTAGAGAAAGTAATTTGAATGGAACACATCAGATTTGTTTGCTTAATTTCTCAACATAATGTCCAGAAATGCTAATACATTTGTCATATCGGTGTTCTAATTTAATTAAACCTTCTCTGTAGTGCGATTTATCAAGGTCCTCAAAATAGCTGCTAACCGCATCAATGACCTCTTCGTTGCTGTGAAATCTTCGTCCTCCAAGACATTTTTTGAGGTTTGGGAACAGGTGGTAGATCTGGTGAATAGAGTGGATGTTCAAGCAATTCCAACTTTAATTCGCACATTTTTCCATTGCAATGACTGAACGATGGTCCGGAGCACTGTCGTGATAAAACAAGATATACATATATATATAATTTTTTTCCAAATGAGGTCTTTTTCTTTTCACCTCATCACTCAACCGTAGTAAGCTTGCGTAGTAAGTCACCAGTGATATTTTTACGCTTTTGCAAGTAATCAATAAAAACAATTTCCTGTGCATTCCAGAAAACATTCGCCATAACCTTGTTAGCTGACAAAATTGATTTTGCCTTTTTTGGAGTTGGTTCGCCTGGCGCAATCTACTGTTTTGACTGTGATTTACTATCTGGAGTGTAGCGATTTATCCACGTATCATGCATGGTAATAAGCCGTCTCAAAAATTCACTGTGATTTTTACGGTACAACTCCACATTCTTAACAGAAGCAGTTTTTCTTTGCAACTTTTGATCAGGTGTCAACAAACGCGGCACCCATCTTGCACAGACCTTGTGAAAGCCCAAAACATTACTTAAAATATTACCTACACGTTCTTTTGATATGTTTACAGCCTCTGATATCTCAAACAACTTTAATCTGCGGTCTTCCAGTACTAAACGATGAATTTTGTCAATGATCTCTGGAGTTGTCACTTCTACAGGGCGTCCAGAGCGAGGCTCATCACTGGTGCTCGTACGTCCCATTTTAAACTTTGCAACCCACCTTTTAATCATTGAATATGAAGGGGCAGAGTCTTTCAATGTACTGTCCATTTCCTCCTTGATTTCTTTAGGCGATAAGCCTTTCAAATGGAGATATTTAATCAATGCTCGTTTTTCCAAATGCTCCATTTTCGTGAAAACTCTAAAGTTATCTTGTTTAAGATGCTGTCATTGGAAAACTAAACAAGCTATTGACCTGTAACTATGGATACAAGCTGGTCTAGAGTTAAACTAGCGTCTAACTGGCCTAGTGGCGCCATATCTGTGTGAGGCCCGGGACTTATCAGCCGACCCTCGTACAATATGCATTCATACCGTAGTTAAACAAGATAGACAAGCTGCGGGCAAACTGAAATCAGCTGATTCTTGTAGTCCAGTCACGGCCCGATGAAGCAATACATCTATATTCTACACAGAGAAATAAATTGCTAGTTAAACTCGTTGAAAAGATAGACAATTTTGATTAAAATATAACATTTTTAAGATAACTTGATATTTACGTTCAACTTCTTCCAATGATGGGACACGAAGATTTTCAAGAAAATCCCCCCATTCCAAACTACCTACATGAAACATTTCATTAATATCATATGCTTTTAATATTTGTATGACAAAGAAATGTATATCTTGAATTTTATGGAATAGCCTCTGGATGATTTTTGTACATCACAAAAATGTGGATCTCGTTAAAACTTAAAAATTTATGCTACATCTCCGAGTTATTCGTTGTTATTGGTTTACATTTTAAAATACTTTCACGTTTCTAATACGGGAATTTGCCAACTTCTGGCTATACAATCACATAGCAACCAGCTTTTAAAATATTTGACTATCACTTTATCGTAGTTTATTCAATTATTTCCCCTTCAAGTAATAAGACAATTTCCGTTAATGTTTATCTGGATTAGCATCAAGTATACAAAAGAATAATTTGTTAGAGCGATGTGGACAGTCATGTGAATGGAACACTTTACTTGTATTGTATTGAACCCAACAATTCCATACCGCAACTACATGTTTTCAGACACCCTGAATAAAAAGAAAACATTTTCAGAAAAATATCCGTGTGTGTCTGTGTGCATGTATGTATGTATGTGGTGTGTGTGCGCGCGCGCGCTCGCGCAAAGCTCAAAAACGAAAACACCGTTAAACAGCAAAATTGGTATTTAAGTTTGGTATCTTCCAAGGACGCGACACGAAGATTTTCAAGAAAATCCTCCCACCCCTAACTACCCCTTACATGGAATTTCTTTCGAAAATTTTGATTTACTCAAAAATGGTTCTAACGATTTTGATTAAAATATCGTATATTAAAGATATGTTACTTGACAAATAAATTGTATATCTTGAATTTTCTGACAATAGCCTCTGAAGACTACTTTATTCTGGATGCATTTTACAGAACTTTGCATAACTGCTAAACCGTAAAAGATGGACAAAAATCTACCACACAAAATATGTAGAGCTCGATAAAACACACAATTTATGTTGTATACATTTTTTTCGAGGAGTTAATCGTTTTTTTTAGATATTCCTTGTTTTTGGTTTCAGCTTTGAAAAATGTATACTTTTCTCATACAGGAGTTTGTCAACTGCCTGTCCATACAAACAAAGGAACTTCAGTCACATAGCAACCAGCTTTTGACTATCACTTTAACCTATGGTACTCCCTATTTCACTTCTACTTACAAAGGGGCAAGTAATAAGACTATTTCTGCTTATTTTTTCTGGATTAGCATGAATTAAATAGAAGCATAAGCTTTTTACCAATTATTTGTTGCAGAGACGTAGAGAAAGTCATGTGAATGGAACACTTTGATTTAGCGCTAAAACTGGGCGACAGGAAACGATGTGAAGATCTGTACTAACGGAACAGGACGTTTAGAGATTATCTTTCCGCAATTCTGCCGGTCTTATCAGTCATGGGCTATAGTAAAACACTGCCTTTGTCACTTGTTAGCACGCACTTTCTCATCTTGTACAGGTAGTTTACTTTTCACTTTCTCTACACGTACCAGAAGGTATTGCATTCCATTCACATGACTTTCTCTACATCTCTGCAACAAATGATTGTTAAACAGCTTATACTACTATTTACTTCATGCTAATCGAGAAAAATTAGCAGAAATAGTCTTATTACTTGCTTTCTTGTAAGTAGAAGCGAAATAAGGGAGTACCGTATGAGAAGAGTATACGTTTTTCAAAGCTGAAACCAAAAAACAGGAATATCTGAAAATTGATCAGTTCCAATGTAGATGACAAAGTGTGTGTTTTATCGTGATCTATATTTTTTGTCTATCTCTTACGGTTTACCAACTGTACAAAATTCAATAAAAATCATCTAGCATAAAGAGGTCTTTAGAGGCTATTCCCAGAAAATTCAAGATATACATATTATTTGGTATGTAAATATCTTAAATATAAGGGATTTTAATCAAAATCTTTAGAGCCATTTTTAAGAAAATCAAAATTTTCGATATTTTTTCCATGTAGTTGGGACTGGGGAGATTTTCTTGAAAATCTTCGTGTCGCATCCTTGGAAGATACCAAACTTAAATACCAAGTTTGGAATTCAACGGTCTTTTTGTTTTTGGGCTATGCTGTCCAAAGACACACACACACACACACACACACACACACATAGACATAGACAGACAGACGACACACACGGACTTTTACCATCAATGCTTTTTTTTTGGGGTTCAGAGGGTCTCAAACCATATATTTCCGGTGAAATCTTGGTATCGAATTTTTGGGTGCATTACAAAACTTCTCTATACACTATGTACATAGCACGTGTAGAGAAAGTAGACATTGAAAAAGTTCCGTGCGTCTGTGAACAGGATAACTCAAAAACGAAAACCAAATACTTAAATACCAAACTTGACACGAAGATTTCGATTTTCTCAAAAATGACTAACGATTTTGAATAAAATACCGCATATTAAAGATATTTATATGCCAAATAAAATGTACGAGTTTTCTAGGAATAACCTCTAAATGAATTTTGCGTTACTGGCAAACCGCAAAGAGACACACATCATCTTACAATATACAATTTAGGTCATATACTTTTTTTTTTCGTGGAATTTACCTTTTCTGAGATATTTCTTGTTATTTATTTAAGGTTTAAAATACTTAAAACTTGGTTCTGCATAGAAACGGACTTCAGCCTCATAGCAACCAGCTTTTAAAAGACTTCACTGTCACTTTAGCCTAGTATAAGTCCTACTTAGAAGGAAGCAAGTAATAGAAAATTTCTACAAATGTTTATCTCGAATATGTAAAGTAGATAGAAGAATATGTTACAGCGATGTAGAGAAAGTCATGTGAATGGAACACAACACATTTTTCTAGGACATATGCACAATATACATACTGTATAAAGAAGGTATTGAATTCCACCTAAAATTTGATACCTATTTTCACGAAAATACACGTTTTAGGGTCCCCTGTTTAAAAAAAGCGGCTGGTTCTCAGCGTGCGTCCAGTCCTGTACTGACCATGAAAGACCGCTTAATTTTGTTCACAGACATCTTTATCAGGTTTTAAGTTATTTACTTCCCTTCTGTAGAGATTTTTACGCCGGGTTTGAACCAGCGACTTAAGGACCAAAGGATAGTACTATAGCCCAAGACCATTGAAGATAACGTGTGTGTGTGCGTGCGTCTCTGTATGTGTCTGACTGTGTGTGTCTGTGTGTGTCTGTGTGTGTCTGTGTCTTTCTGTGTGTGTGTGTCTGTGTGTGTCTGTGTGTATGTGTTTCTGTGTGTGTCTGTGTATGTCTGTGTGTGTGTCTGTGTGTATGTGTTTCTGTGTGTGTCTGTGTATGTCTGTGTGTGTGTCGGTGTGTGTGTCTGTGTATGTCTGTGTGTGTGTCTGTGTGTATGTGTTTCTGTGTGTGTCTGTGTGTATGTCTGTGTATGTCTGTGTGTGTGTCTGTGTGTCTGTGTGTGTGTCTGTGTGTGTCTTTCTGTGAGAGCGTCTTTCTGTGTGTGTCTTTCTGTATGTGTCTGACTGTGTGTGTGTGTCTGTGTTTCTGTGTGTGTCTTTCTGTGTGTGTGTCTGTGTTTCTGTGTGTGTGTGTGTCTGTGTGTGTGTCTTTCTGTGTGTGTCTGACTGTGTGTGTGTGTCTGTGTTTCTGTGTGTGTCTTTCTGTGTGTGTGTCTGTGTTTCTGTGTGTGTCTTTCTGTGTGTGTCTGACTGTGTGTGTGTGTCTGTGTTTCTGTGTGTGTCTTTCTGTGTGTGTGTCTGTGTTTCTGTGTGTGTGTGTGTCTGACTGTGTGTGTCTTTCTGTGAGAGTGTCTTTCTGTGTGTGTGTGTCTGTGTTTCTGTGTGTGTCTTTCTGTGTGTGTGTCTGTGTTTCTGTGTGTGTCTTTCTGTGTGTGTGTCTGACTGTGTGTGTCTTTCTGTGAGAGTGTCTTTCTGTGTGTGTCTTTCTGTATGTGTCTGACTGTGTGTGTGTGTCTGTGTTTCTGTGTGTGTCTTTCTGTGTGTGTGTCTGTGTTTCTGTGTGTGTGTGTGTCTGTGTGTGTGTCTTTCTGTGTGTGTGTGTCTGTGATTCTCTGTGTGTGTGTCTGTGTTTCTGTGTGTGTGTGTGTCTGTGATTCTCTGTGTGTGTGTCTGTGTTTCTGTGTGTGTCTGTGTGTATGTATGTGTTTCTGTGTGTGTGTCTGTGTGTATGTGTTTCTGTGTGTGTGCATGTGTCTCTGTGTGTGTGTGTGTCTGTGTGTATGTGTTTCTGTGTGTGTATGTGTGTCTGTGTTCCTGTGTGTGTGTGTTTCTGTGTGTGTGTGTCTCTGTGTGTGTGTCTGTGTGTATGTGTGTGTGTCTCCGTGTGTGTATGTCTTTCTGTGTGTGTGTCTGTGTGTGTGTCTTTCTGTGTGTGTCTGTGTGTATGTCTTTCTGTGTGTGTCTGTGTATGTCTGAGTATGTCTGTGTGTGTGTCTGTGTGTATGTCATTCTGTGTGTGTGTCTGTGTGTATGTCTTTCTGTGTATGTGTGTCTGTGTGTATGTCTTTCTGTGTGTGTGTCTGTGTGTGTGTCTGTGGGTGTGTGTGTGTCTGTGTGTATGTTTTTCTGTGTGTGTGTGTCTTTCTGTGTGTGTGTATGTCTGAGTATGTGTCTGTGTGTATGTCTTGCTGTGTCTGAGCATGTCTGTGTGTGTGTCTGTGTGTGTGTCTGTGTGTGTGTCTGTGTGTATGTCTTTCTGTGTGTGTGTGTATGTGTGTCTGTGTGTGTGACTGTGTGTGTCTGAGTATGTCTGTGTGTATGTCTTTCTGTGTGTGTGTGTATGTGTGTCTGTGTGTATGTCTTTCTGTGTGTGTGTCTGTGTGTGTCTGTGGGTGTGTGTGTGTCTGTGTGTATGTTTTTCTGTGTGTGTGTGTCTTTCTGTGTGTGTGTCTGTGTGTGTCTTTCTGTGTGTGTGTGTGTCTGTGTGTATGTCTTTCTGTGTGTGTATGTCTTTCTGTGTGTGTGTGTGTCTGTGTGTATGTCTTTCTGTGTGTGTCTGTGTGTGTCTGTGTGTATGTTTTTCTGTGTGTGTGTGTCTTTCTGTGTGTGTGTCTGTGTGTGTCTTTCTGTGTGTGTATGTCTTTCTGTGTGTGTGTGTGTGTGTGTCTGTGTGTATGTCTTTCTGTGTGTGTATGTCTTTCTGTGTGTGTGTGTGTCTGTGTATATGTCTTTCTGTGTGTGTGTGTCTTTCTGTGTGTGTGTGTGTGTCTGTGTATATGTCTTTCTGTGTGTGTATGTCTTTCTGTGTGTGTATGTGTGTCTGTGTATATGTCTTTCTGTGTGTGTGTGTCTGTGTGTATGTCTTTCTGTGTGTGTCTGTGTGTGTCTTTCTGTGTGTGTCTGTGTGTATGTCTTTCTGTGTGTGTCTGTGTGTGTGTCTGTGTGTGTGTTAGTGTGTATGTCTTTCTGTGTGTGTGTCTGTGTGTATGTCTTTCTGTGTGTCTGTCTTTCTGTTTGTGTGTCTGTGTGTGTGTCTGTGTGCATGTGTTTCTGTGTGTGCGTGTCTGTGTGTGTCTTTCTGTGTGTGTGTCTGTTTTTCTGTGTGTGTGTGTGTCTGTCTGTGTGTCTGTGTGTATGTCTGTCTGTGTGTGTGTCTGTGTGTATGTCTGTCTGTGTGTGTGTCTGTGTGTATGTCTGTCTGTGTGTGTGTCTGTCTTTCTGTGTGTGTGTGTCTGTGTGTATGTCTTTCTGTGTGTGTCTGTGTATATCTGTCTCTGTGTGTCTGAGTATGTTTGCGTGTGTGTCTTTCTGTGTGTGTGTGTCTGTGTGTATGTCTTTCTGTGTGTGTCTGTGTATATCTGTCTCTGTGTGTCTGAGTATGTTTGCGTGTGTGTCTTTCTGTGTGTGTGTGTGTGTATGTCTGTCTGTGTGTGTGTCTGTGTGTGTGTCTGTCTGTGTGTGTGTCTGTGTGTATGTCTGTCTGTGTGTGTGTCTGTGTGTATGTCTGTCTGTGTGTGTGTCTGTCTTTCTGTGTGTGTGTGTCTGTGTGTATGTCTTTCTGTGTGTGTCTGTGTATATCTGTCTCTGTGTGTCTGAGTATGTTTGCGTGTGTGTCTTTCTGTGTGTGTGTGTATGTCTGTCTGTGTGTGTGTCTGTGTGTATGTCTGTCTGTGTGTGTGTCTGTGTGTATGTCTGTCTGTGTGTGTGTCTGTGTGTATGTCTGTCTGTGTGTGTGTGTCTGTGTGTATGTCTGTCTGTGTGTGTGTCTGTGTGTATGTCTGTCTGTGTGTGTGTGTCTGTTTTTCTGTGTGTGTGTGTCTTTCTGTGTGTGTGTCTGTGTGTATGTCTGTCTGTGTTTGTGTCTGTGTGTATGTCTGTCTGTGTGTGTCTGTCTGTGTGTGTGTGTCTGTGTGTATGTCTGTCTGTGTGTGTGTCTGTGTGTATGTCTTTCTGTGTGTGTGTGTCTGTGTGTATGTCTTTCTGTGTGTGTCTGTGTATGTTTGCGTGTGTGTCTTTCTGTGTGTGTGTGTGTGTGTGTGTGTCTGTGTGTGTCTTTCTGTGTCTTTCTGTGTGTGTGTGTGCGTGTGTGTGTGTGTGTGTAAAAACGAAAAGTCGGATAATACCAAACTTGCTGTTTAAGCTCACTATCTTCAAGGACGCTACAAAATGAACTCCCTTTCCCAACTATTGATTTTTTTCAAAATTGGCTCAAAAATGTTGACTAAAAGGCCACATTTTAATTATATTGTGACAAAATATTAAATTTTCTAGGAATTGGCTCTGAAAACCTCTTCATTGTGGAATACTTTTGTATAACTAGTAAACCATAAGAAATACACAAAAACTTACTATACAAAACATCTAGACCTCATTAGAACACACAATGTAATCAATATTTTCGTAGCGTTAGCCGTTTCAGAGATATTCCTTGTTACTGGTTTCAATTTTAATCTTTTCTCAAGCGAGGAATGAATTCTGGTTTCACTCCCGGGAACGCAAAACAGCACCTAATTTCAACTCTTTCACATAGCAACCAGTTTTTAAAACATTTGACTATCACTTTCTCCTAGTGTATTGCCTTCTACTTACAAGGAAGCAAGTAATAAGACAGTTTCTGTTAATGTTTATCTCCATTAGCATCAAGTAGATAGAAGAATAAGCTTTTTAACAATAATTTGTTACAGGTATGTAGAAATTCATGTGAATGATCTTGTATTTTTTACGAAGAAACACACACTTCCAAAAGTACGTAGGATAGAAAACTATTCGCCCCAGCCGAGAATCGATTACGCGAACCTGCGCTGGCAAGTCAGAATGCTGACAACTCGAGGAGCAAAAAGTTGTGTATGACGCATGATTGCAGAATTGTTTGCCGAGTAGAGGAGCAAAGTTGTTACATGAGAAAACTGGCTTCATCACTTCTCTGAATCCCACTCCCCCTTACTGCGCGCCGACTCATATGTTGCGTGTCTGGTCAGTGCTTCTTATTCATACACCTGTTGGCAACAGCAATGGTCACTTAGGGAATTAATGGTCATGCAGATGGGAGTTTTGGTCATCAATTTGTAGTTTGTACCATTAGTGCTATCACACAAGCTCGTTTACTTGATGGCTAATCAAGACAAACATTAACAGAAATTGTCTTATTACTTGCTTCCTTGTAAGTAGAAGGCAATACACTAGGATAAAGTGATAGTCAAATGTTTTAAAAACTCGTCGCTATGTGAAACAATTGAGGTTCGGTTTGTATGGACCCGTTTGAGAAAAGTTAAATATTTTTAAGCCGAAACCAGTAAGTAATATCTGATAAACAGGCAATTCTAAAATATGACATAATTGTGTATTTTAACGAGATCTACATTTTTTGTGTAGTAAGTTTTTGTCTATCTCTTACGTTTTACTACTTACAAAAGTCATCCAGAATATAGAGGTCTTCAGGGGCTATTCCCAAGAAATATAGGATATATATTTAATTTGTCACGTACATTTTTTTAATTTGCTGTATTCTAATCAAAACTGTTACAGCCATTTTTATAGAAAATCGAAAGAATAGTTTTGGGTGGCGAAATGTTCCTGAAAATCTTCGTGTTGCAAGCTTGAAATACACTGAACTTAAATACCGGGTTTGGTGTTTAACCGAGTTTTTATTTTTGAGTTATCATGTTCACACACATACACAGGACTTTTTTCCACAAACGAGCGCAATTACAGCTCATTTCAGATCGCAAGCTTGAAATACACTGAACTTAAATACCAGGTTTGGTGTTTAACCGAGGTTTTATTTTTGAGTTATCATGTTCACACACATACACAGGACTTTTTCCTCAAACGAGCGTAATTACAGCTCATTTCAGATCGCAAACTTGATTTTTACGGAATCCACACACAAAGTAATTTTGTTCCAACTTTACTATATTAGTGTGTATACATCAACAGACATCAATTTCTCATATTGAGTCAAATAAATTTTTCGGGATTTAGCATATAGTCAATTTAATTCTGCTTCATTCACAGCTCTAAGGATATCATAATTCTCACAGAACAACAATAATCACGGCCTGCAATGCCAACTATAACCTTGGCGAATGGCTCAAACTTAACCTCAAATTTATTTCATCTTTCATTGCTTTTCTTTATATATCAGAAAAAACACTGTATGATACGCAAGCTAAAAGTTTCTTTTTGGTTCACAATATTCCCGTTCGAATCAAAAACCATAATTTTACCTCTTACATTACAAATAACTATCTTTTTGGTTTAACTGTTTTTTTCACACAAGCCATGTGTTGGACAAGAGTTGGATAGGTAGAGTCAGACTGAAAAATTCAATGTCATAGCCAGGATTTGAACCACGGATCTCCCGGTCTCTAGCCATGTGTAGGACAGGAGTTGGATAGGTAGAGTCACACTGAAACATTCAATGTCATAGCCGGGATTTGAACCACGGATCTCCTAGGCTCTAGCCGTGTGTAGGACAGGAGTTGGATAGGTAGAGTCACACTGAAACATTCAATGTCATAGCCGGGATTTGAACCACGGATCTCCCGGTCTCTAGCCGTGTGTAGGACAGGAGTTGGATAGGTAGAGTCACACTGAAACATTCAATGTCATAGCCAGGATTTGAACCACGGATCTCCTAGTCACTAGCCGTGTGTAGGACAGGAGTTGGATAGGTAGAGTCACACTGAAACATTCAATGTCATAGCCGGGATTTGAACCACGGATCTCCTAGTGTCTAGCCGTGTGTAGGACAGGAGTTGGATAGGTAGAGTCACATTGAAACATTCAATGTCATAGCCAGGATTTGAACCACGGATCTTCCGGTCTCTAGCCGTGTGTAGGACAGGAGTTGGATAGGTAGAGTCACACTGAACCATTCAATGTCATAGCTGGGATTTGAACCACGGATCTCCCGGTCTCTAGCCGTGTGTAGGACAGGAGTTGGATAGGTAGAGTCACACTGAAACATTCAATGTCATAGCCGGGATTTGAACCACGGATCTCCTAGTGTCTAGCCGTGTGTAGGACAGGAGTTGGATAGGTAGAGTCAGACTGAAAAATTCAATGTCATAGCCGGGATTTGAACCACGGATCTCCCGGTCTCTAGCCGTGTGTAGGACAGGAGTTGGATAGGTAGAGTCACACTGAAACATTCAATGTCATAGCCAGGATTTGAACCACGGATCTCCCGGTCTCTAGCCGTGTGTAGGACAGGAGTTGGATAGGTAGAGTCAGACTGAAACATTCAATGTCATAGCTGGGATTTGAACCACGGATCTCCCGGTCTCTAGCCATGTGTAGGACAGGATTTGGATAGGTAGAGTCAGACTGAAAAATTCAATGTCATAGCCAGGATTTGAACCCCGGATCTCCCGGTCTCTAGCCGTGTGTAGGACAGGAGTTGGATAGGTAGAGTCAGACTGAAAAATTCAATGTCATAGCCAGGATTTGAACCACGGATCTCCCGGTCTCTAGCCATGTGTAGGACAGGAGTTGGATAGGTAGAGTCAGACTGAAAAATTCAATGTCATAGCCAGGATTTGAACCACGGATCTCCCGGTCTCTAGCCGTGTGTAGGACAGGAGTTGGATAGGTAGATTCAGACTGAAACATTCAATGTCATAGCCAGGATTTGAACCACGGATCTCCCGGTCTCTAGCCGTGTGTAGGACAGGAGTTGGATAGGTAGAGTCACACTTAAACATTCAATGTCATAGCCAGGATTTGAACCACGGATCTCCCGGTATCTAGCCATGTGTATGACAGGAGTTAGATAGGTAGAGTCACACTGAAACATTCAATGGCATAGCCAGGATTTGAACCACGGATCTCCCGGTCTCTAGCCATGTGTAGGACAGGAGTTGGATAGGTAGAGTCACACTGAAACATTCAATGGCATAGCCAGGATTTGAACCACGGATCTTCCGGTCTCTAGCCATGTGTAGGACAGGAGTTGGATAGGTAGAGTCAGACTGAAAAATTCAATGTCATAGCCAGGATTTGAACCACGGATCTCCCGGTCTCTAGCCGTGTGTAGGACAGGAGTTGGGTAGGTAGAGTCACTCTGAAACATTCAATGTCATAGCCAGGATTTGAACCACGGATCTTCCGGTCTCTAAATAGGTAGAGTCAGACTGAAAAATTCAATGTCATAGCCAGGATTTGAACCACGGATCTCCCGGTCTCTAGCCGTGTGTAGGACAGGAGTTGGATAGGTAGAGTCACACTGAAACATTCAATGTCATAGCCAGGATTTGAACCACGGATCTCCCGGTCTTTAGCCGTGTGTAGGACAGGAGTTGGATAGGTAGAGTCACACTGAAACATTCAATGTCATAGCCAGGATTTGAACCACGGATCTTCCGGTCTCTAAATAGGTAGAGTCAGACTGAAAAATTCAATGTCATAGCCAGGATTTGAACCACGGATCTCCCGGTCTCTAGCCGTGTGTAGGACAGGAGTTGGATAGGTAGAGTCAGACTGAAACATTCAATGTCATAGCCAGGATTTGAACCACGGATCTCCCGGTCTTTAGCCGTGTGTAGGACAGGAGTTGGATAGGTAGAGTCACACTGAAACATTCAATGTCATAGCCAGGATTTGAACCACGGATCTCCCGGTCTTTAGCCGTGTGTAGGACAGGAGTTGGATAGGTAGAGTCACACTGAAACATTCAATGTCATAGCTGGGTTTTGAACCACGGATCTCCCGGTCTCTAGCCGTGTGTAGGACAGGAGTTGGATAGGTAGAGTCACACTCACACTGAAACATTCAATGCCATAGCCAGGATTTGAACCACGGATCTCCCGGTCTCTAGCCGTGTGTAGGACAGGAGTTAGGTAGAGTCAGACTGAAAAATTCAATGCCATAGCTGGGATTTGAACCACGGATCTCCTGGTCTCTAGCCATGTGTAGGACAGGAGTTGGATAGGTAGAGTCAGACTGAAAAATTCAATGTCATAGCTGGGTTTTGAACCACGGATCTCCCGGTCTCTAGCCATGTGTAGGACAGGAGTTGGATAGGTAGAGTCAGACTGAAAAATTCAATGTCATAGCTGGGATTTGAACCATGGATCTCCCGGTCTCTAGCCGTGTGTAGGACAGGAGTTGGATAGGTAGAGTCACACTGAAACATTCAATGTCAGGCCAGGATTTGAACCACGGATCTCCCGGTATCTAGCCATGTGTATGACAGGAGTTAGATAGGTAGAGTCAGACTGAAACATTCAATGTCATAGCCACGATTTGAACCACGGATCTCCCGGTCTCTAGCCGTGTGTAGGACAGGAGTTGGATAGGTAGAGTCACACTGAAACATTCAATGTCATAGCCAGGATTTGAACCACGGATCTCCCGGTCTCTAGCCATGTGTAGGACAGGAGTTAGATAGGTAGAGTCAGACTGAAAAATTCAATATCATAGCCAGGATTTGAACCACGGATCTCCCGGTCTCTAGCCGTGTGTAGGACAGGAGTTAGATAGGTAGAGTCACACTGAAACATTCAATGTCATAGCCAGGATTTGAACCATGGATCTCCCGGTCTCTAGCCATGTGTAGGACAGGAGTTAGATAGGTAGAGTCAGACTGAAAAATTCAATGTCATAGCCAGGATTTGAACCACGGATCTCCCGGTCTCTAGCCGTGTGTAGGACAGGAGTTGGATAGGTAGAGTCACACTGAAACATTCGTCATAGCCAGGATTTGAACCACGGATCTTCCGGTCTCTAGCCATGTGTAGGACAGGAGTTGGACAGGTAGAGTCAGACTGAAAAATTCAATGTCATAGCCAGGATTTGACCCACGGATCTCCCGGTCTCTAGCCGTGTGTAGGACAGGAGTTGGGTAGGTAGAGTCACTCTGAAACATTCAATGTCATAGCCAGGATTTGAACCACGGATCTTCCGGTCTCTAGATAGGTAGAGTCAGACTGAAAAATGCAATGTCATAGCCAGGATTTGAACCACGGATCTCCCGGTCTCTAGCCGTGTGTAGGACAGGAGTTGGATAGGTAGAGTCACACTGAAACATTCAATGTCATATCCAGCATTTGAACCACGGATCTTCCGGTCTCTAGCCATGTGTAGGACAGGAGTTGGTTAGGTAGAGTCACACTGAAACATTCAATGTCATAGCCAGGATTTGAACCACGGATCTCCCGGTCTTTAGCCGTGTGTAGGACAGGAGTTGGATAGGTAGAGTCACACTGAAACATTCAATGTCATAGCCAGGATTTGAACCCCGGATCTCCCGGTCTCTAGCCGTGTGTAGGACAGGAGTTGGATAGGTAGAGTCAGACTGAAAAATTCAATGTCATAGCCAGGATTTGAACCACGGATCTCCCGGTCTCTAGCCATGTGTAGGACAGGAGTTGGATAGGTAGAGTCAGACTGAAAAATTCAATGTCATAGCCACGATTTGAACCACGGATCTCCCGGTCTCTGGCCATGTGTAGGACAGGAGTTGGATAGGTAGAGTCACACTGAAACATTCAATGTCATAGCCAGGATTTGAACCACGGATCTCCCGGTCTCTAGCCATGTGTAGGACAGGAGTTAGATAGGTAGAGTCAGACTGAAAAATTCAATATCAGAGCCAGGATTTGAACCACGGATCTCCCGGTCTCTAGCCGTGTGTAGGACAGGAGTTAGATAGGTAGAGTCACACTGAAACATTCAATGTCATAGCCAGGATTTGAACCATGGATCTCCCGGTCTCTAGCCATGTGTAGGACAGGAGTTGGATAGGTAGAGTCACACTGAAACATTCGTCATAGCCAGGATTTGAACCACGGATCTTCCGGTCTCTAGCCATGTGTAGGACAGGAGTTGGACAGGTAGAGTCAGACTGAAAAATTCAATGTCATAGCCAGGATTTGACCCACGGATCTCCCGGTCTCTAGCCGTGTGTAGGACAGGAGTTGGGTAGGTAGAGTCACTCTGAAACATTCAATGTCATAGCCAGGATTTGAACCACGGATCTTCCGGTCTCTAGATAGGTAGAGTCAGACTGAAAAATGCAATGTCATAGCCAGGATTTGAACCACGGATCTCCCGGTCTCTAGCCGTGTGTAGGACAGGAGTTGGATAGGTAGAGTCACACTGAAACATTCAATGTCATAGCCAGCATTTGAACCACGGATCTTCCGGTCTCTAGCCATGTGTAGGACAGGAGTTGGTTAGGTAGAGTCACACTGAAACATTCAATGTCATAGCCAGGATTTGAACCACGGATCTCCCGGTCTTTAGCCGTGTGTAGGACAGGAGTTGGATAGGTAGAGTCACACTGAAACATTCAATGTCATAGCCAGGATTTGAACCCCGGATCTCCCGGTCTCTAGCCGTGTGTAGGACAGGAGTTGGATAGGTAGAGTCAGACTGAAAAATTCAATGTCATAGCCAGGATTTGAACCACGGATCTCCCGGTCTCTAGCCATGTGTAGGACAGGAGTTGGATAGGTAGAGTTAGACTGAAAAATTCAATGTCATAGCCACGATTTGAACCACGGATCTCCCGGTCTCTGGCCATGTGTAGGACAGGAGTTGGATAGGTAGAGTCAGACTGAAAAATTCAATGCCATAGCTGGGATTTGAACCACGGAGCTCCCGGTCTCTAGCCATCTGTAGGACAGGAGTTGGATAGGTAGAGTCAGACTGAAAAATTCAATGCCATAGCTGGGATTTGGACCACGGAGCTCCCGGTCTCTAGCCATGTGTAGGACAGGAGTTGGATAGGTAGAGTCAGACTGAAAAATTCAATGCCATAGCTGGGATTTGAACCACGGAGCTCCCGGTCTCTAGCCATGTGTAGGACAGGAGTTGGATAGGTAGTGTCAGACTGAAACATTCAATGCTATAGCCAGGATTTGAACCACGGATCTCCCGGTCTCTAGCCATGTGTAGGACAGGAGTTGGATAGGTAGAATCACACTGAAAAACACAATGGCATAGTCGGGATCTCCCGGTCTCTAGCCGGTTGCTCTGCCACTGAGCTACCATGGCAGCATGCTGGCATGGCATTGAATTTCTCAACTGACTCGCATTTTTCCCGGTAAACCACAAGGTGGTCTCAAATTATTTTGAGATAAAAACCCCAATGGTGACATACAATGTTGTATGTACTTTAAGTCCCAGGATTCATAGTACAGACAATTGTTATAATCAATTGGTATTGGTTTAATTGTTTTTTCACACAAGCCGCGACTAAGTTGAGAAATTCAATGCTATGCCGGCATGTTGCCATGGTATTTCAATGGCAGAGCAACGGCTAGAGACCAGGAGATCCGTGCTTCAAATCTCGGCTATGATATTGAATTTTTCAGTCTGACTCTAACTATCCAACTCCTGTCCTACACACGGCTAGAGACCAGGAGATCCGTGCTTCAAATCTCGGCTATGATATTGCATTTTTCAGTCTGACTCTAACTATCCAACTATCTTTTTGTCTTCAGGGCATCTCAAAACATGTATTTCCGGTGAAATCTCGGAATTGAGTTTTGTACATGTTTTGTGGTGTTTAACGCCCCTTTTAGTACTTGAAGCACCGCGAGCGATGACACCGGTGGAATGCGGAGAAAAGCCGCCCCGGGCCGTCTAGGTGAGAGGCGAGTGGTCTAACCACGGCAATACAGCGATAGACACATTTTTACTTTCTCTACCTCATATACCGTGTTCTTGAAATAGAGTTTGCAGAAAGTCATGTGAATCGTTATAATTGCTGTTTTGTTCCAAATAATGAACCTTTAGCTGCTGTGATGACATTCGCGCGTGGCATTTACTGATTACGTAAGGCGGAACTGACAGGTTCACTCACACCATAATATGCTTGCTATAGTGATACTGTACTTTTGTTTAAAGTATAGGACCTCAGAGGCGCTACAGTTAGTGTCTGTCTCGGCCGTTTAGCCTAACTTCCGGATAAGGGGGTTTTCCCCTATCCTGAGAACACGAATGTACATCCTGGACACCGACATAATTTCATTCACATGACAGTATCTACATCTCTGTAACAAATTATTGTTAAAAAGCTTATGCATCTATTTACTTCATGCTAATCGACAAAAAATTAGCAGAAATAGTCTTATTACTTGCTTCCTTGTAAGTAGGAGCGAAATAAGGGAGTACCATAGGTTAAAGTGATAGTCAAAAGCTGGTTGCAATGTGACTGAAGTTCCTTTGTTTGTATGGACAGGAGTTGACTAATTCCTGTATGAGAAAAGTTCCATGTAAAGGGTAGTTGGCGCTGGGGGGATTTTTCTCAAAATCTTCGTGTCGCACCCTTTGAAGATACTAAACTTAAATACCAAGTCTGGTATTTTACCGACTTTTCGTTTTCTAGTTATAGTGTTTAGAGACACACACGGACCTTTTCTGAAAATGCTTTTTACTTTCTCTACACATACTATGTACATAGTGTATAGAGAAGATATTGTATTGCACCCAAAAATTCGATACCGAGATTTCATCGGAAATACATGTTTAGAGACCATCTGAATAAAAAAAAAGCATTTTTGGAAAAAGGTCCGTGCGTGTCTGTGTGTAGTATAGTTCAAAAACGAAAATACCGTTAAATACCTTACTTGGTGTTTAAGTTTGGTATTTCCAAGGATGCGACACGAAGATTTTCAAGAAAATGCCCCCACCCCCAACTACCCTTTACATGGAACTTTTTTCGAAAATTCTGATTTTCTCTAAATGGCTCTAACGATTTTGATTAAAATGTCGTATATTAAAGACATTTGCCTGACAAATAATATGTATATCTTGAATTTTCTGGAAATAGCCTCTGAAGACTACTTTATTCTGGAGGAATTTTGCATAACTGCTAAACCGTAAAAAATGGACAAAAACTTACCACACAAAACATGTAGAGCACATTAAAGCACACAATTTATGTTATATAATATATTTTTTTTAAGGAGTTGATCGTTTTGGACATATTCCTTGTTTTACGTTTCAGCTTTGAAAAACTTGTACTTTACTCATACAGGAATTTGTCAACTCGTGTCCAAACAAAGGAACTTCAGTCACATAGCAACCAGCTTTTGACTATTACTTTAAACTATGATACTCCCATGTTTCGCTTCTACTTACAAGAAAGCAAGTAATAAGACTATTTCTGTCAATTTTTTTCTCGATTAACTTGAAGTAAATAAAATATAAGCTTATTAACAATAATTTGTTACACAGTAGAGAAAGTCATGTGAATGGAACACATCAGATTTTTTTGGATACAGGGGACCCTAAAACATATATTTCCGGTGAAATCTCGGTATCGAATTTTTGGGTGGAGTGCAATACCTTCTCTATACACTATGTACATAGTACGTGTAGAAAAAGTAATATTAGTGAAAATAATTATTATTTGCATTTCTTATGTATGAGATGGGTGCAATAACCTCAAATAAAACAACTTTTGTTTCCATTTCATGTATTAGTTATTAAAAGCTGAAATAAAATAGGTGTTGCCTACTGTTGCCAGCGATATTCGTACATTGGGTGTAGACACGGTCGACCATATCACAATTCAGGAGGCAGTGAAGAAAGAATAAACATGGTGGAGTGTGTCGACTACCATTTGAGAACTAATGTATTGCCGACGCAAAACTTGTGGAATGGTGACCCTGACCGCCAACCGAGCTGCCGAGCCTAGCTTATCCGAGTTTGTCTTACGATACTTTGCTTACTTAAAGTCACAGCGAGCAAACTTTGTACAGTCTGTATCGAAAGTGTTACATATATGTTTGTATTCAAAGCGGGCAGTAAATAGTGTCCATTTTATTTTATTAACCAAGGCTCCTACATTTTCAAAGTTAAGTGGCAAGGTATCGCTTAGAGCAGAGAAATAATTGCAAATGTCCTTGACTTGATGAAACAAGAGGCAGAGATAAAGGAAGAAAATGTATGTTCCCCGAGTTCTTCAAAAGATTGAAGAAAGTGAATGAAAGAGTAGCCAAGGCAACTGATATTTCACTGAGTTCCGTTTCCAGAGTTCTTAAAGAAAAAATAAAACTTAATATATCGCTTTTAAATTAAAAGATGTGGAACGGTTGTGTCGCCAGCGAATTGCAGAAATCGGCAGGCCACAATGGGAAAATGTATGTCGAGATGTTGAGAACACTGAAAATCATTAGAAAGAATTGTAGAAAATCAAAAAGAAAGAATTCTAATCCAGGATAATGGTGCAGAAAGTAGTAATAACGTTGATGATGACTAAGATGTGAGCAAAAAAAAAAGCGGAAATGGCGTGTTATTTATGGACGCTCTTTAACTGCTGTGGTTCTCAGCGTCCCATTCTATACTGGGCGTAAAAGACCGCTTAATTTTGCTCAGAGGCCTCTCTGAGGAAGCCATACTAAGCATTTTAACACCCGAAAAAATCCATCGTCTTCCACCGAGTTTGAACCCACGACCTTGGGTGTATGAAGTTAGCATGGTAACCATTACACCACGGAGGGCGACTGATGTGAGCAAAGACGAAGGACTGTCAGGTGTGGAAGGCAGACGATTGACATTGTTTATATTTGTATAGATATGAATATAAGACATGTTTTTCAGTACAGGTGACAGACATGAACCGACTGGTGAAAGTACAATTCGCTTCCTAGCTCTCATTAACATTTCCAGATCTGTTGCGCCAGTTGTAAATATTACAATCATAACCTTCCTGTAGACTATTTCGTTGAATTGTCTTATCAAATACAACTCGTGGTATTATTTACGAATATTGTGTCAGAGCTGTAAAACGTGTTGAATTTCACAACGATAGATAATATGACTTGACATGTGCGTGATTTCGTGAGCATCAGCTGTCAGCATATCGACTTCTTAAAGCGATAGGTTTATACATTCCCTTGCTAAATGTTGTCTTCACATCAGGCTATGACAAAGACCTTACAAGAGAGATCACAGTAAAAACTTTTAACAAATAATTATATTCTCTTTTTACTTTCTCGACACGTACTATGCACATAGCATGTAGAGAAGGTACTTATTGCATTGCACCCCAAAAATTCAATACCGAGATTTCACCGCAAATATGTGTTTTGGGTCTCCCTGAATCAAAAAAAAAAAAAAAAATCTATAAAAATGTCCACGCGCGCGCGCGCGTGTGTGTGTAGGCAGCATAGCTCAAAAATCTAATGTGTTCCATTCACATAACTTTCTCTACTCTTAATATACAAACTATTCTTACAAAAGCTTATTCTTCTATCTACTTGAAGCTAATCAAGGTAAACATTAACAAAAATTGTCTTTTACTTGCTTCTTGTAACTAGGGTAAAGTGATAGTCAAGTGTTTTAAAACATGTATTCTATTTGAAAACAATTGAGCTTTGGTTCGCTTTGGACAGTCCCGTTAGAGGAAAGTTAAGGTAGTTTAAAATTGAAACCAATAACAACAATATCTCGAAAACGTTCAAATCCACAAGAAATTACTATTTTAACGAGATCTACATTTTTTGTACAGTAAGTTTTCGTATATCAGGTTTAACCATTGTGCAAAATTCTGAGAGAGAGAGAGAGAGAGAGAGAGAGAGAGAGAGAGAAAAAAAAACTCATGCAGAATAAAGAGGTCTTCAGAGGCTACACCCAGAAAATCCAAAATACACCCTTTGTTTGTGATGTACTTGATTTAATATCGCCATTTTAATCAAAATCGTTAGAGCCATCTTTAAGAAAAACAAAATGTTCAAAAACTTACCATGTAGATGGTTATTTGTGGTGGGAGAATTTTCTTGAAAATCTTTGTGTGGCATCCTTTGAAGTAATTAAGTTTGGTATTTAACGTCTTTGAGCAAAGATGTACACACACGGATTTTTTTCTAAAAACGTTTTTTTCGGACTCAGGGGACCTCAAAACATAATTTTCGGTGAAATCTCGGCATCGAATTTTTGGATAGAATACAATACCTTCTGTTGTCACAATGTACATTCATACGTGCTAAAGAAAGTAAAACGAAAAGTAAATACCTACTTGATATTTAGGTTCAGTATCTTCAAAGGCTGCGACACCAAGATTTTCAAGAAAATATCTACTTGATATTTAGGTTCAGTATCTTCTAAGGATACGACACGAAGATTTTGAAAAAAAATTCTCACACTCTCAACTATCCTTTGTGTGGAAAAAAATATCGAAATTTCGACTTTCTCAAAAATTTCTCTAAATGGTAAAAACGAATATCAAGATATTTCTGGAAATTTCTGAAGACCTATTCATTCTGATTGAAGTTTGCAAAGTTGGTAAACCGTAAGAGATAGACAAAAAACTTACTGAACAGAAGGTAGATCTCGTGAAAACACACGATTTATGGCATGTACATTTTTGTTGTAGAGTTGACCGTTTCCAAGATATTCCTAGTTATTGGTTTCAATTTTAAATATTTTGGCAGATATTTTTTTTTTTTCATTTTTCAATATGTCGTTTTAGCTCAATACATTTTCCCCAGCATTTTTCCAACTGTTTAAGCCTTCCAAAAAGAAGGATTTCGGAAGGTCCTCAAAAGAGGCATCTGTTTGGGAGAGGACCTCTTCGTTGTACGTGAGTCCTTTTTCCGCCGAGCCACATTTTCAAGTTTGGAAACAAAAAAAAAGGCCAGTGGAGTCAAACCTGAACAAGGTGGATGTTGTAGTAATTCGAACCTTAATTTTACAATTTTCGCCATCGAAACTGCGCAGGTATGCACCCTAGCATTATCTTGATGGAAGAGAATCGTTTTCTTGATTTTTCTGTTCAACCGGTGCAATAACGATGGATAATACTCTCCATTCATGTTCTTCCTTTCTGCGAGTAATCAATGTAGATGATTCCGCGTGCATCCTAAAAAACCCAGGCCATCCATCACCTTGTCTGCAGATTTCACCACCTGTTGCGACTGTACTTTTGTCTCTGGAGTGTAGTAGTGTATCCATAGTTATGTATCACGCAGGATTGTGACGGAAAACTGACAAACCAGCTTCCGAATCGATCACACAATTGCGTTTATTCTCCATTGAGAACAAACGCGGCACCTATCTTGCCGAGACCTTTGTCAGACCTAACTTTTGGTACCAAATTGAGAAAACTGTACCTTGTGATGTCTGTGACCTCTACTATTTCGCGAACATTGATTCGTCGATCACTCAAAACCATATCATGGATTTTGTCAATCACTTCTACTGCAACGATGTTCATTTCTGGATGTACGGCCACGTTTAAATTCATTTATCCAACTGTAAATTGTGGCAAACGCAGGAGCAGATGTGCCATGAACTTAACCCAACTCTGTTTTTATCTCTTTCGGTGTTAAGTCTTTTAAATAGAAATGTTTAATCACCACACGAATCAATTGAATCAATCGCCTATAGCAACGAAGCCACGCGATGGATATAGCTGAAACTAGTAAGAGACGACGGTTACTAAATACAAACTTTTTTAGATGCTACGAGTGGAATTTCTTGGAGTTTCTAAGGACTTATTGAACGCCCCTCGTAAATAAAAGAACAATCTTTTGTATGAATAACTTGCTTGCAGAAGATGTAGAGGGAGCCATGTGAATGGAACACATCAGTTTTTTTTTTTTAAATTACAAATTCTTGTTCTGTGGGAAATAGTAGAGAATATCAAATAGGTTGAATGTTGTTGAGGCACAAATACGAGGGCCACTCAGAAAGTGACAAACGATTTGACATAACTAAATAATATCAGCACAAAACTTTATTTACAGTTACCTTACTCAATTTTTCAAAGTAATCATCATTGCTATCAAGGTATTTATTGTCACGTGGTGCAGATGTTATACTCTTCCGCCGCTAAAGATCCGAGCCAAGATGTCACTGTCACGTTGAGGTCTTCATGGCTGGGACAGCTTTTCCATCCGAAAAGTCATGTACGGTGTCCAAAGTGAAACAGCAGTTTTTCTAATTCTTTTATCAACATTTACTTTCAACTGCTCCATAACGATTGATGAACTTCTACTCCAGTCTTTATCTTACGCATTACTCGTAAATTATGTAACACTTCCTCACTGAAGATTCGTTCATTGCATTATCAGCATACACTTGCGATATTTGCCTATAAAAGTCGATTGGCCGAACATTTTGTGTATTCAAAACAAAAACGAATATGTTCTTTAGCGGTAGAAAAATATAACATCGGCACTGAAAATATCTTGACAGGATGGAGATTACGTTGGGAAATAGAGTATAGTACTGTAACTTTGGTTACGCCAAATCTTCTGTTACTTTCTGGATGATCCTCTTTACCGACGCGACACGTGCAGACCTACTGTATTGCTGGCTCCATGGTGGCCTAGAGCAAGGCCAGACAGGCTTTTTGGCGAATCCAAGGTCGTACTTTCGTTTCCAGTAACATTAGGGCGTGTCAAAAGACATCATCCGTTCCCCCACCAGGAAAACTTCCTTACGTATAACTTCGGTGTTTTTTAATACATTCCCATGTGTGGAATCATGTTTTAAACCCTTACTGAGCTGCAGGATGACAGCATGTGTATGTGGGCTGCTTCACCTCAACAAATTGACGGAATCTCTTGAAACTCATGCGTAAACAGAAACTGAAGAATCTTGTATCCCAATCACATGACTTTCTCTACCTGTTCTGCAAAATATCTTTATTATGAAATATTATTATTATTATTATTATTTTGTCTGCATTTTAATCCAGATAAACTTAACAGAAATTGCCTTTTACTTGCTTCCGTGTAAGTAGAAGGGAAATAAGGGAATACACTAGGCTAAAGTGATAATCAAATATTTTAAAATGTATTTGCTACGTGAACAATTGAAGTTCGGTTCTCGTTGAATGGCCAGGACTAAAACAATACAGAAATGAAACGAAAGTTGAGTAGTTAAAAAAAGAATTGATAACAAGGAATATCGCGGTAACAGCTGACTCACCAAAAACCATGTTCCTTTGTCTACATCAGGAAAACCCTTCACACGTACGTTGCATTCACATGACTATCTGTACCTCTTCTGCAAACTGCCTTAAAAAAAAGTGAAGTTAAATGTTCTAAAAGCTGTCGTTATGCGATCCATTGTTATTGAAATTCGGTTTTCTTTTCATGACCAGGAGCAAAACAAAAGAGGGATGAGAGCTTCTCGTTTGAGATAAGTTTAAGTACTTTAAAAATTAAAACCACCAACGAGGAATATCTCTGAAATGGTTACGTCTTCTAAGAAGTGTAAATATTACAAATTGTGTGTTTTAACGAAAATTATATTTTGTAGTAAGTTTTGTCTATGTCTTATGGTTTACAATTATATAGAAGTTATCCAGAATAAAAAGGTCTTCGGAGACTATTCCCAGAAAATACACATTTTATTTGCTTTGTAAATATTTTTAAATATGGCATTTTAATACACATTGGAACTATTTTTGAGAAAACCAACATTTTCAAAAACAATTCCATGTGAAGTGTTGTTTGGGATGAAGAGATATTCTTGTATTTCTTCGTGTCGCATCCTTGCAAGATACTAAACTTAAATATTACTTTCTCTACACGTACTATGTACAGTGCATAGAGAAGGTATTGTACTCCACCCAAAAATTCGATACCGAGATTTCACCGGAAATATATGTTTTAGGGTCCCCTGTATCCAAAAAAAGCATTATCCCAAAAAGGTCCGTGTGTATGTGTGTGTGTGTGTGTGTGTGTGTGTGTGTGTGTGTGTGATTACGATAACTCAAAAACGAAAAGTCGGTAAAATGCCAAACTTGGTATTTAAGTTTATTATCTTCCAGGGATGCGAAACGAAGATTTTGAGAAAAATCCCCCCACTCCAAACTACCCTTTACATAGAACTTTTTCGAATTTTTTTATTTTCTTAAAAATGGCTCTAACGATTTTTATTAAAATATCGTATATTAAAGATATTTACCTGACAAATTAAATGTATATCCTGAATTTTCTGGGAATAGCCTCTGAAGATTAAGTGTTTTATTCTGGATGAAATTTACAGAATTTTGCATAACTGCTAAACCGTACGAGTTAGATAAAAAGCTTATTACACAAAAAATGTAGAGCACCTTAAGACACACAATTTATGTTACATACATTTTTTTTCGTAGAGTTGATCGTTTTTTAAACATTCCTGGTCTTTTGTATCCGCATTAATAAACATAATTTTCTCATACAGGAATTTGTCAACTCGTGTCCATACAAACAAAGGAACGTCAGTCACACAGCAACCAGCTTTTGACTATCACTTTAACCTATGGTACTCCCTTATTTCACTTTTACTTTCAAGGAAGCAAGTAATAAGACTATTTCAGCTATTTTTTTTCGATCAGGATGAAATAAATAGAAGCACAAGCTTTCTAACAATAATTTGTTGCAGAGATGTAGAGAAAGTCATGTGAATGGAACGCATCAGATTTTTGAGTTATGCTGTCCACAGATACACAGACTTTTTCCAATAATTATTTTTTGGGGGTGGGGATTCAAGAGACCTTAAAACATATATTTCTGGTGAAACCTACGTATAGAATTTTTAGGTGTAATGCAATACTTTCTCTGCCTAATATGTGGTAGAGAAGGTGATAAGGTGAGTAGAATACCTAAAATGAAATCGAACAAATAAAGATTTGCTGGGGACTAAACGTGAAGTTGCAAGTAAGTCTTTCTTCTGTCTGCATGTTTGCTGGAAGTATTTCTCCACATCTATGATAAGAACTTGTCATATTTCACCACCTATCATGTTGTATTTGACTCTCGTAAAAGTTTCTTCTAAAGAAAAACCTACTTCAGTCCACTGTCAAGCTATGATGGCCAGTGCAATTGTCTTTTCTACTGAACAGTGGCACATAGAGCCGTTTGCATTTTCCACATTACTTTTTCGGAATACTGCTTACAGTTTAACAAATATAGTGTCTTTCAAAACTCTCTCCAAACTTTAACCCGATATAAATATTATATTTGAGGTAGAAAAACGTCGTCTCTTACTAGATGGCAGTTAAACTTTCAGCTAAATCCATCACGTGGTTTCGTTACCACAGGTGATTGTATCAACTATTTTGAAAGATATTTCGTGCGGTGATTAAACACTTTTATTTAAAAGACTTAACACCGAAAGAGATAAAAGCCGAGTTGGATCAAGTTTATGGCACATCTGCTCCTGCGTTTGCAACAATTGACAATTGGATAAATGAATTTAAACGTGGCCGTACATCCACAAATGATCAACATCGCTCCGGACGTCCGGTAGAAGTGGCTTCCTCCGAAATGGTTGACAAAATCCTGGATATGGTTTTGAGTGATCAACGAATCAAAGTTCGCGAAATAGTAGAGGTCACAGGCATATCACAAGGTACACTGTTCCCAATTTTGCACCAAAAATTAGTTCTGACAAAGGTGCCGCGTTTGCTCTCAGTGGAGAATAAACGCAATCCTGTGGTCGAGTCGGAAGTTGGTTTGGCACTTTTCTGTCGCAATTCTGGCGGGTTTCTGCGTCACTGCATAACTGTGGATGAAATATGGATACACTACTACACTCCAGAGACAAAAGTACAGTCGAAACCTTGGGTTATTAAAGGCGATTTGGCTCCGAAGGCAAAGGTGGTGAAATCTGCAGACAAGCTGATGACCTCGGTTTTTTTTGGGGGGGGGGGATGCACGCGGAATCATCTACATTGATTACTTGCAGAAAGGAAGAACGATAATCGGAGAGTATTATGCATCGTTATTGCACCGGTTGAACGGAGAAATCAAGAAAAAACGCCCTCATCTGGCGAAGAATAAGATTCTCTTGCATTAAGGCAATGCAAGGGTGCACACCTGCGCGGTTTCGATGGCGAAAATTGTAGGTTTAAGGTTCGAATTACATCCACCATATTCACCAGATTTGGCCCTCAGTGACCTTTTTTTTTTTTTTTTTTTTTTTATTTCCAAACTTGAAAAAGTGGTTCGGTGGAAAACGATTCACTTCTCACGAAGAGGTCATCTCCCAAACAGATGTCTACTTTGAGGACCTTCCGAAATGCTACTTTCTGGAAGGCTTAAAATAGTTGGAGAAACGCACGGAAAAGTTACCGAGCTAAAAGGAGATTATGTTGAAAAAAAATCTGCCAAGAATATGTTTTTGCTGTCTTTTTCTAAGGACTTATTGAATGCCCCTCATATTAGACAGAGAAGGTATTGTATTTCACACAAAAATTCGATACCTAGATTTCACCGGAAATACATATTTTGAGAACCCCTGATTAAAAAAATCTCTTTAGAAAAATGTCCGCGCGCGCGTGTTTCTTGGGCAGCATAGCTCAAAAACGAAAAGTCCATTAAATACCTAACTTGGTATTTAAGTTCAATATCTTCCAAGGATGCGCCACGAAGATTTTCAGAAAAAATCCTCGCAGGCCCAACTACTCTTTACATGGAACAATTTTCCAAAATTTTGATTATAAAAAAAATGGCTCAATGATTTTTATTAAAATAGCATATGTATATATTTATTGATAAACAAAATGTATATGTTGAATTTTCTAGGCATAACCTCTGAGGCTCTCTTCATTCTGGACGACTTTGTGTAGCTGGTAAACCGTAAGAGGTACACAAAAACATTCTAGAAAGTGTACATCTTGTTCAAACACAGAATTTATGTCATATGTGTTTATTTCGAAGTTAACCGTTTCCAATGTATTCCTTGTTATTGTTTTTTTGTTTTGTTTTGTTTGGAAGTGTTTAACGCTCGCCTTAACTACTTATGGCACCGCAGGCGGTGACTGATGATACATGAAGATGGATCACAGGTGGAATGCGATGGCGGGGGAAACCGGAGAACCCGGAGAAAACCCGCTTTGCCCACCACAAATTTCACATGCGGTCGCTTGGGATCGGACCCGGACAGTCTAGGTGAGAGGCGAATGGTGTAACCACTCGGCCACGGCGTGGCCCCTTGTTTTTGGTTTGAGTTTTTAACTACTTCAACGTTTCTCAAGCGGGGAGTCAACTTTCGTTTTATTACCTTTTACTCCCGGGAATGCAAAAAAGAACCAATTTGATTGTTTCACATAGCGATGAACTTTTATAGCTAGTTTGTGGAAAAGCTCGAGAAAGTCAGGTGAATGGAGCTATATATATATATATATTTTCAGTTCACCATTACCATGGCTACAGTTTTGTTGAATAAAACATTAATAATATTTTTGGCACTGCTTTAAGAATTGCAAATTCTGGCTCCATCACTAAATGATGGAATACAACTGATTGAATATTATGAAAGTAAGAGCAGCTTTTCTCAAGGTCTGAGAAAATTTAGAACTCTTAACAATTTAAGGGCAGCTCCATGTTACATTCGTAAAGTTCCAACAACGTGGCCGCCTCGATCTGCAGATTTCAATCTGATCGACTTTTGGCTGTGGGGTTACCTTAAAACGACCTTTCCCGACACATCCAGCAACTTGACAGCAACTGAATGGTGCTATCTCGCAAGAAATTGCTAATATTTCAAAACATTATCTGTAAAATGCTGTTCATGGAATCGCAGAAAAAATCATGTATGTTGAACAAGAGAACAGAGGACATCTTCCCAATGTTTGCCCAGTATGAGACTTCTTTTGTTTGTTTGTTTTTTCTCCTACCTCAAATATTATGATTATAACGGTTTAAAGTTTGAAGTGGCCCTTGAAACACCTGTATATTTCATGAGGCTGTTTCTGTTCATGAAGCTGCAAGAAGTAAATCTGAAAACAATATAACTGAAATTAGTAAAAAAAAAAGTTACACTAATTCGGTAACAAGAGAAACTTTAATTAAAACGTGTAACAATAAAATTAAATTATATCTACAGAACAGGGGACATTTTCAATATCTTCTGTGAATGGGTGATTGTTTATATTTGTTTTCCGCAAATACTACTATCTGGAAGCATATTTCAATCAGTCCACCAATATAGCATCAGAATTATAACTTGTCAAGGCAATGAAAAATATTACCATATTTGGGACCACGCAGCTCACACCTTCAACTGCTTCCCCTCTTCCCGCTTTAGCCGACCAATGTTCGGAGATGGTAGAAAAGGTGGGGATGGAGGGAGAGTTTGCCATCACCGCTGCATCATTGTTATAATACGTGCGTGTATGACTGAATGTAGGATGAGAACAAGTACTTGTTTTTGCCTGTCCTATAAGGGACAGCAGATGCTGAACATTACTGTTAATAGTTCTCACTCTTACAATAAACAGTACACTACGATTATTGTTATCACGCTCTCCCACCACTGACAAAAACCTGCATTGCGCATCCGTGTCTAATGTAACATGGATGTGGGAGAAGGGAGAATGATGTAATCGGCAACAGTTGCGCCCTCGATGTTCTGCGCAGCTTTTTCATTATCCTGCCATGGTATATCACCACATTCCCATATCTAACTTATTGTATCACTGCGGAGGGTCTTGACGATAACACCATACTTATGTTTGTAGAAATTAAGAAACTGGTGAAATTCAAAAGTGATTAGTGCACATGCAGGGGAAATGTTGCCCAATAATATGCTGTGATAAAGGAGACTAAAACATTTAAAATAAGAATTAAAATTAAAACGAGGTAAGCAATTCATTGTACAGTAGGCGCACGGTGTGTCACCCAATCACATATGCGTGGAGTCAAATAAAATCTCAAATCACAATAACAACAGAATAAACACAAAACATACCTTATCACAGAAGATGTTGGAAATGTCGTCCATCTGCATCGATACATCTACGACAGCTTCACACGCATGAGCGCAATAATCCGAAATAGGGTTAAATTGTCGTGATATTTTGTTTTAATTCGTCCAATGTCTGTGGAGTACTTTTGTATATTTTATTTTTCAAGTTGCCCCATAAATAAAAATGGCATATCGTAACATGAGGGGACCGAGCGGGCCATATACCCTTACTAATGACTCTATCCTCAAAAATGTCCACTATAAACTGTAATGACACATCAGCTGTATGCGCGGTGACAGAATCCTGCTGGAAATGTCCAGGCCAACATGCAATATCTGTCAGCTATTTGAAACATGGTGCCAGTATATTATTTCTGTATCTTTCTGCATTTATGGTACTCATAAAAATAGGCTTTACTTTCTATTTTTAAATGCTCACTCCTGCCTGCTGCGCTGACTGGTAGAGGGACTTTCTTGGCGAATACTCTTAAACAACGCACGAATATCATCAATCTGTTAAAACGTGACGCTTTCGACCCCCCCCCCCCCCCTCGGTCTACCACTGATCCCGTACTTTTAAATTTCTTGACTATTTTATGAACTGTACTTCTGTTAGGTGGTACAATACCAGGAAAGTGTTCCCAAAATGCTTTATGACACAGAGATTCGTGTTTTATAAAGTTGTAATACATAAAAACTCTTTGATGTGTAGTATATTGGACCATGAACACCAACTGTAAACCACCAAAATATAAATGTGGCGCGAGTCAGATGGGATATGTGACGCAACAGCGGGAACTGCATTCTCGCTAGGCAAGTGGCGTGCGCCCGAGATCCAAGTTCTGTTAAGAGCGTGGCCGCTTAATCTGATGGCATCGTACATGTCGGGTCTGTGCGAAGCTCGCCGAATACTTAGTTGCAGTCGAGACATGTTGACCAGTGCAGACACTCGTTGACCGCCGACCGTGATGAATCAACTGTTTGTTACCAATTGTTGAGACAGTGGTGACCTGTCTTACGAAGAAATAAAGCCAAAACTGCCTCACAGCCCAATGGATTAGACAACAAAACTTTCCTGGTCAGCACTGTACATGCACTTACTTATCCTCGTCTCTAGCTACTTAACACACAGAGAAGTAAACATGCCACCTCACTAGACAACATCTAAACCGCAAGGGTAAGGGATCACAAACACAAAAACATGCGACAGATGCTAAGTACCGCTTTTTCAACAAGCTCCTTTACCCAATCAAAACTTACGAGCAGGTGATGATCGCGTAAAATTGCTTATTTCTCGCGGCCTCCCAGCATTGGGCGAGTGAACAAGAGTCGCTGAGAAAGTTGTGCCGTACCTTAGAGTAAATGCTGGAAACGTTCACCTTCTGCTCTCAAACAGACAGCATATCTTGTAAAAATGATTTTGCTCAATCGCCTAAGCTTTGCAGCAGGAATCCCTGTGATTTCTTGCATGATTCTATCAATCACTAAGTTCTGGTAATGTGCAAGGATTAGAAATCATGAAATTAGAGAGGTAGGTTCATAACAGAAGGATAAGTGTTGGTTTGCGTCCATCTCGTTCCTGCGGCATAACTAGTTGTGGGTTTTATTTATGGGGTTCTTTGAAACCAAAACTATATTGATCTAGCCCACGTACACCACAGGAACTTATACGCCCGCCGCTGAATCCTTGCACTTGAGAGTTCGGGTGCTTTCGCGTAAGGTTGGCTATGTGTTGCCAGAGTAGCTAGTAAACAACAACAGCTGATTACAAATGTGTCTATCGTGTGTAAAGACGAATATAAACAAGTGTACATAGTAGATGAATACCGATGAATAATGAAACTAATTCACTATTATTTATGTTAATTGAAAATAACAGTGATACCATAACATATGCAGCATACTTTGCCTATTTACAACAATATTGAACAAATTAATGCAAAATAACTTGTTACAATGACAGAAAGGTATAACAAAATGATTTTCACCGGTTTCCATCCAAGTTTCAGTCGTCATTCTCGGAAACATTATCGTCATTGTCATCAACATCGTCATCGCTACCAAGACATGTCATTAGTGGTTCACATTCACTGATGATTCCATCTAATTCCTGTGTTTTTCGTGTTATTTTGTGCACATGATACACTCTCTTCTTCCATGGAGCCGCGTCCACAAAATTATGTAAGTCTTATGTTCCCTCAAGTACAAACAAACCCCAACAATAACAACAAATATAAATATCAACGAATAATACGTAACTTGCACAGAACAGCTCAACGCCCGTGTTAGGAGTTCACAAACTGAGCACGTGGTTGGAAATAACCAGATATTGCAACGATGCAGCATCCAGATGCGTTTCCGTTGTCTGACCGATCGACCGGAATGCTGATTTGTGATTAGTTCAGAAAGTAGCTTTTCATCTGTTTTTAGCTGATGTACCAACTTAACTTCCAGCTGCCAAGTGCATGGATAACATGATGCAAGAAATCACAAGGATTCCTGTTGCAAAGTTTAGGCGAGTGAGCGAGAACATTTTTACAAGATATGCTGCTTTTGAAGACGCATTCAACACTTGGTCAATGCATTTCTAGCATGTACTATAAGGTCAGGGTTTTAGCACGTCTCTACCGGCGATTCTCGGTTCTCTCGCGTAGTACCTTAATAATTTAACGCCCCTATATATTGTTTCAACAGCAGTTCTATTCCAAAGGCTGCGAGTCTCGACACCCCGTGCTTGACTGTACCCAAAAAGAGCTTGCCTTCTTATTCTCTCCACGTCTTTCAAAGTGATTACTGACAATCAAATGTTGACATTTGACACCTCAATGGGGAATGTCTACGCCAATACAAAATTAAACTTTATATTTTGAAGTATTCTACCTTTTACATAGATAGAGACTGAAATATACAATGCCAGTGAAACACAGATCTCCCCGTCACCACTGACCTACAATGGCAACGCTCCGGCACGACATTAAATTCCCCAACTGACACGGAGTGTTCCCGGCTGTGGATGAGCACACACAAGTTTTCATCAAGCCTGCTATGTTATGAATCACAACTACATGAATTGGTGTGAGGAAAACAAACCTACTTGATGGAACTGTTCACGTCGGGTGGCACTAACATCAACTAAACAAAACCAAGCAAGACACAAAGTTATCACCCTACCTTTTGCGCACTTCTTGAGCCTGAGCGCTGAGCTGCATCTGTTCCGTAGAGCCGCCACTGAAACCAATGTCAACACTCATTTTCAAATGAACATACAAACAATATCAGATTGCAGGTCCATAATCTGACGTTAAGATGGCAATTAAAACATACTTATTTCAGGAACGATCCTGAGATAATGTCACCAATATACCAATTCATATTACATTCTCAACTTCTTTATGTGATAAACATAAACTGCTAAATCAACGTCTATTTGTATTATAAAAAAATCTGACGCATTCCATTCACACGAACTATTCTATAAACATTACCACTATTTGTCTTCTTACTTGCTTCCTTGTAAGTAGGATAAAGCGATTTTCGTTCCAAGGCTAGTAGTAAAACAACAGAAATACGAGTTTTAAAACTGAAAGCAATAATAAGGAATATCTGGAAACGGTCGACTCTACAACACTATTTTGTATGTTTTAGTGAGATCTACCTCGTACGGTTTGCCAGTTATGCTTAAGTATTTCAGAATGAAAGTGACTTCAGGGGATATTCCCAAGAAATTCAAAATCTGAACTTTATTTGCCACATTAACATCTTTAATATACGTCATTTTAATCAAAGTCGTTAAAGCCATCTTTTTTCTTTCTTTCTTTTTAGAAAAATAAAAAGTTTCTAAAAATACACCATACAAATGGAACTTTGAGCTGGAGGGTTTTCCTGCATATATTCATGTCATCTTTTGAAGATACTGAACTTAAATACGAAGTTTGGTATTAACAAACTTTTCGTTTTTGAATTAATCTGTCCCAAACACACACGCACTCAAATTGACTTTTTGCTAAACTTGTTTTTTGTTTTTTTTTATTTAGGATCTATTCCCTTCTACTTATAAGGAAGCAAGTAATAAGACCATTTCTGCTAATGTTTATCTCGATTAGCATGAAGTAAATAGAAGAATAAGCTTGTTAACAATAATTTGTTACAGAGAAGTAGAGAAAGTCAATGGAACAAAGATTTTTTCTTGTTTAATTGAGCTGTGAGTATGTAATTACTTTCTCCAGCACCATATGTTCTATGTATAGAGAGAAGGTATTGTAATGCACCCAAAACTTCGATACCGAAATTTCATCGGAAATATATGTTTTGGGGTCCCCTGAGTCCGAAAAATGCATTTTTAAAAAACGATCCGTGAGTGTGTGTGTGTGTGTGTGTGTATGTGCGCGCGCGCGCGTGTGAGTATGTCTGTGGACAGCATAGCTCAAAAACGAAAAGACCGTTGAATACTAACTTGGTATTTAAGATTGGTATCTTCCAAGGATGTGACACAAAGATTTTCAAGAAAATCCCCCCCCCCCCAACTCCAATGAGACTACCCTTTGCAGGGAAAATTTTTCGACAATTCTCATTTTCTCAAGAATGGCTCTTAAGGATTTTGATTAAAATATTGTATATTTAAGATATTGACCTGACAAATAAATGTATATTTTGAATTTTCTGGGAATAGCCTTGAAGATTACCTTATTCTGGATCAATTTTACGGAATTTTGCCTAACTGCTAAACCGTAGAAGATGGGCGAAAACTTACCACACAAAAACTGTAGAGCACGTTAAAACACACAATTTATGTCATATACATTTTTTTCACGGAGTTGTTCGTTTTTTAGATATTCCTTGTTATCGGTTTCAGCTTTAAAAAACCTATACTTTTCTCATGCAGAAATGTGTCAACTCGTGTTCATACATACAAAGGAACTTCAGTCACATAGCAATCAGCTTTTAACTATCTCTTTAACCTATGGTGCTCCCTTGTTTCTTTATGTTCACACGCACGGATCTTTTTCTATAAACATTTTGCTCTGCTTTAATTGAGGAGCGAGTATGACAGGAATTTTTGGGTGGAATGCAGTGCTGGTTGATGCGGGGAGTGAGTGTCATGCTCCCCCAGCGTGTAGGATGTGACTAATTTCTGCACTGTGAGTCACACACTTTCACAAAAGTCGGTAGGCAACCTGTAGTCAGATCAATATCCCACACTTCATCTTTATACTGCACGAGCGGAAACATGCATTCAAATCGACATTTCACTGCAAATACACCTTTCAAGAAAACTTTCACCTTTTGCACGCAAATTTCATCCTTAGTTTTGATTTCCTCAAGAACACCTCCAATTATTTTCACTAAAACACCAGATATTTAAGGTATTTTCATGACAAATAAAATGTATATTTTGAATTTTCTGGGATTATCCTCTGCCGACTACTTTATTTTGGATGAATTTTGTGTAACTGGTAAATCGTAGCAGATAAACAGATAATATTACTTTCTCTACATTTCTCACACAAATTATTGTTAAAAAGCTTATTCGTCTATTTACTTCGTGCTTATCAAGATAAACATTAGCAGAAATTGTCTTATTACTTGCTTCCTTGTGAGTAGAAACGAAATAAGGGAGTACCATAGGTTAAAGTGATAGTCAAAAGCTGGTTGCTATGTGACTGAAGTTCCTTTGTATGTGTGGACACGAGTTGACAAATTCCTGTATGAGAAAAGTATAAGTTTTTTAAAGCTGAATACAATAACAAGGAATATGTCAAAAACGATCAGCTCTGGGGGGGGGGGATGTACATAACATAAATTGTGTGTTTTAACGAGCTCTACATTTTCTATTAAGTAAGTTTTTGTCTCTCTCTCTCTCTCTTGGTTTACCACTTACGCAAAATTCAGCTAATTCATCCAGAATAAAGTAGTCTTCAGAGGCTATTCCCAGAAAATTCAAGATATACATTTTATTTGTCAGGTAAATATCTTGAATATACGATATTTTAATCAAAATCGTTAGGGCCACTTTTTGAAAACATCAAAGTTTTCAAAAAGTTTTCCATGTAAAGGGTAATGGTGGGGGGATTTTCTTGAAAATGTTCGTGTCGCATCCTTGGAAGATTCTGAACTTAAGTACCTAGTTGGGTATTTAACAGACTTTTTGAGCTATACTGCACACATACATGCACATTATTCTCTCGGTATTGTATTTTTGGGTGCTATACAATACTTTCGCTACCCGGAGGTCCCGGGCTCGATTCCCGGCTGGGACGGGGAATTTTCTTTAACCCGAATTATTCCCTATCCCCCACAGAGTCTGGAAGTATGTGTGTGAGAGTGAATGTCTGCGTGTTTGAGGAAATAAACTGGTTTAAACCCAACGTAAACCTACAGACAACCAGTTGTTTCTAATTCAAAGCCCTCGATATGACCTTAGATATTAAAGGGGGCTATATAAATGAAACAAAAAAAAATACGTTTTCTATACACTGTGTACATAGTACGTGTACAGAAAGTAAAAATATAAGTCTCATGAAAACACACTTGTCATGTACATTTTTATTACTTCCTCTATACGTATTATGTCCATAGAGTATAGATAAAAAGTCGATACCGAGATTTCACCGGAAATATGTTTTAGGGTCCCCTTTATCTAAAAAAAGCATTTTCGGAAAAAGGTCCGTGTGTGTGTGAACGATAACTCAAAAACGAAAAGTCGGTAAAATACCAAACTTGGTATTTAAGTTTAGTATCTTCCAGGGATGCGACACGAAGATTTTGAGAAAAATCCCCCACCCCCAACTACCCTTTACATGGAACCTTTTTTTCGAAAATTTTGATTTTCTAAATAAAGGTATAACGGTTTTGATTAAAATTTCGTATATTAAATATATTTACCTGACAAATAAAATGTATATCTTGAACTTTATGGGAATAGCCTCTGAAGACCTCACTATTCTGGATAGATTTTGTAAAACTGCCAAACCGTAAGAGAGAGAGACAAAAGCTAACTTAACAGAAAATGTAGAGCTTGTTGGAAGAGGCAATTTATGTTATATTCATTTTTTTCGTGGAGTTCATCGTTTTTGAGATATTCCTTGTTATTAGTTTCAGCTTTGAAAAACTTATACTTTTCTCATACAGGAATTTGTCAATTCGAGTCCATACAAACAAAGGAACTTCAGTCACATAGCAACCAGCTTTTGACTATCACTTTAACCTATAGTAGTCCCTTATTTCGCTTCTACTTACAAGGAAACAAGTAACAAGAATATTTCTGCTAATGTTTATCTGGATTAGCATGAAGTAGATAGAAGAATAAGCTTATTGACAATAATTTGTTACGGAGATGTAGAGAAAGTCATGTGAATGGAACACACCTGTGTGGTAAGGTACACACATGTTGCTATAGTAAGCGCAGACTCCAAACTGAACGGTACACCACTCATTCGGCACGTATTTTAAAACCTTTCACAACAAACAAACAATTAAGTATAAACCACTGAGGGAAGTATGCAAGTTTGGTATTACAACGCGTGTTACCAACATTACAACAGCATTCCCAGCGTGAGGACTCTTAAAATACGCACAACAGTACTTGCAAATATAAAAACGGAGAATTCTAATTTTAAAAACGTAAACTCCTTTTATAGTACTTAGAGAAGGAATTGCACTCCACCCAAAATTTGTTACAGATATTTCAGTGGAAATACAAGTTTTGGGGTCCCCTATTTTCAAAAGAAAGTTTTTTTTCTTTATTTTTATTTTAGCTTTAACGTCATTTAACCTGGCTGGCTATATCGGACGATGAATGAAATTGATGAAATGATGCTCAAATGATCTCGTGGTCCATGGAGCTTAAAGTTACTCGACATTCGTCTTCTCAGGATAAGGAAAAATCCAAAAAAAAATCTTTAACTCACCCTAAGCGACCTGTTGAATGTAAGGCAGATACGCTACCACACTACCCAGGCCGGCTGAAAGTATTTTTACATTCTCTACTTAGTACATAGATAGATAAGGTATTGCATTCCACCCAAAAATCCGATACCGAGATTCCACTGGAAATACAGGTTTTAGGGTCCCTGTATATAAAAAAAAAAGTATGCATTCCATTAACACGATTTTCTACAATTGCTCCGTAAACATTTTTTTTTTTTTTTTTTTTTTTTTACAAAAGCTTATTCATCTATTCACTTCATGATAATCAAGATAAACATTAACAGAAATTGTCTTATTGCTTGCTTGCTTGTCAGTAGAAGGGAATACATTAGCATAAAGTGATAGTCAAATGTTTTAAAAGCTGGTTGCCATGTGGATGACATCAGTTTCCTTTCTTTGGTAGGATTTAACAAGTTTTCGTACGTGAAAAGCTTAAGATTTTTAAAACTGAAACCAATAACAAGAAATAAAATGTATATGACATAAATTGTGTGTTTTAAGGACATCTACATTTTTTGTGCAGTAAGTTTTTATATCTCTCTTATGGTTTACTAGTTATACAAAAGTCATCCAAAATGAACAAGTCTTCAGAGGCTATTCCCAGAAAATTCAACATATACTTTTTATTTGCCACGTAAATATCTTTAATATACGGTATTTTAATCAAAATCGTTAGAGCCATTTTTGAGAAAATCGAAAATTTCGAAAAAAGTTTCATGTAAAGGGTAGTTTGGGGCGGGGGGATTTTTTTCAAAATCTTCGTGTCGCATCCCAGGAAGATACTAAACTTAAATACCAAGTTTGGTATTTTAACGACTTTTCGTTTTTGAGTTATCGTGTTCACACACGCACACAGCCACGCGTGCGCGGACCTTTTTGTGAAAATGCATTTTTTTTTGGTTACAGGGGACCCTAAAACATGTATTTTCGGTGAAATCTCGGTATCGAATTTTTGGGTGCATTACAATACACTATGTACATAGTACGTGTAGAGTGTGGTAGGTTGGCAAGGCAAGCCGTGTGACCTTGTCTATAAGCGAGACGGCCTTGCAACATCAGTAGAGCGTGTATCAGGTATTTAACCCGAGCATTAACTTCTTAAGCTTTACCTACGTCATATTTACATTGCGCTTGTCTGTCAGATTTAACACTATCTGTCGCTTGGGTAATATCGTCCATTGCTTTGTCTAACACGCATACAGTACATAGAGAAGGCATCTTCCATCCAAAAATTATTGTTAAAAAGCGTATTCTTCTATTTACTTCGTGCTAATCGAGAAAAAATTAACAGAAATAGTCTTATTACTTGCTTCCTTGTAAGTAGAAGCGAAATAAGGGAGTATCATAGGTTAAAGAGACAGTCAAAAGCTGGTTGTTATGTGACTGAAGTTCCTTTTTTTGTATGGACACGAGTTGACAAATTCCTGTATGAGAAAAGTATGTTTTTTAAAGCTGAAACAAATAACAAGGAATATAGAAAAAACGATCAACTCCAAGAAAAAAATGTATATAACATAAATTGTGTGTTTTCAAGAGTTCTACATTTTTTGTGTGGTAAGTTTTTGTCCATCTCTTACGGTTTACCAGTTATGCAAAATTCAATAAAAATCATACAGAATAAAAGTCTTTAGAGGCTATTCCCTGAAAACTCAAGATATACATTTTACTTTGCACGTAAATATCTTATATATAAGAGATTTCAATAAAAATCGCTACAGCCATTTTTGAGAAAATCTCAATTTTCGAAAAAAAACTTCCATGTAAAGGGTAGCTTAGGGTGGGGGGATTTTCTTGAAAGTGTTCGTGTCGCATCCTTGGAAGATACCAAGCCTAAACACTACATTTGATATTTAACGATCTTTTCGTTTTGTGCTATGCTGTCCACATACACACGCGCGCGCGGACCTTTTCCAATTTTTTTTTTGTATTCAGGGGGACCCAAAACATGTTTTTGCGGTGAAATCTCGGTATTGGATGTTTGGGTACAATACAATACACTATGTACATAGTACGTGTGGAACAGGTAAAAAGTACTTCTAGAAACAGGCGTGTCTGTGGACAGCATAACTCAAATACGAAAAGTCCATTAAATATAAAACTTTGTATTTAAATTTAATATCTTCTAAGATGCGGTACAAACATTTTTAACAAATTACCCTTTACATGGAAAAACTGTCTAAAAGTATTGATTTTATTAACTATTTTAATAAAATAAATGATATTAAAGATGTACATGTTGAACAGGATCTCATTCTGAATGACTCCTGTATAAACAGTAACATACAGACACAAAACATGTAGATGTCAAAACACACAATTTATGTCCTTATATATTTTTGTTGTGCATTTAACCATTCCGAGATATTGGTTTCAATTCTAAAGTATTAATATTTTTTTTTTTTCAAAAAGCAAGCCGTCCTGTTTTACTCCTGGCCATGCACTCTCTTGTTTGCAGACAAAGTAACTTGAATGGAACGCATCACTTTTTACATATCGGAGACTCTGCATCAGAAACAACTCGTTATCTGTAGGATGCTTGCGTTGGCTTTAAATCCACATTCACTCTCACACACACACTTCCAGGCTCTGTGGGGGATAGGCAATAATTCTGGTTATTGAAACCCCCCCCAACCGGGAATCAAAGCCGGCACTTCCAGGTAAGAAGTCAGCTCGCTGACCAATCGTTCATGGACACATTCACATCACATTTTGTCATCAAAATATCTTAAACATTTTATTTACATTATTCATTATTGTTATTATTATTAATATTTAAAGTTTTCACGTCTTTCTGTACCTAATTTTTTTTCTCCAGTTGTCTATCCATCCATTCCACATTTTTCAGTCCTCTTGCTCTCATTCCCCAGTTTTTTGTTAACGTCCTTTAACATGGGTGGTCATATCGTATGATGAATGAATTGGTGAAATGATCTTGGAGTCCATGGAGCTTAAAGTTATTTAACACTCGGGGAAAATAACTCATCCGGGTATCTCACCCTAAATGAGATTCGACTCACGACCTCTAGAATGCGAGGCACACACTCTACCCCTATACTACCGAGGCGGATTAGTGAGTTTTTGTTATCTCTTACCGTTTACCAGTTATACAAAAGTCATCCAGAATAAAGAGGTCTTCAGAGGTTGTTCCCATAAAATTCAACATATACATTTTATTTCTCATGGAAATATCTTAAACACATGGTATTTTAATCAAAATCGTTAGAGCCATTTTTGAGAAAAGCAAAATTTTCGAAAAATTTTCTATGTACAGAATAATTGGGGGTGGGAGATTTTCCGTAAAATCTTCGTGACGCATTCTTGGAACATACTGAGCGTAAATACCAAGTTTGGTATTTAACGGACTATTCGTTTCTGAGTTTCGCAGTTTACAGACTGGACTTATTCTATTTTTACTTTCTCCATACGCACTATGTACATAGTGTATAGAGAAAGTATTGCACTCCACCCAAAATTCTATACCGAGATTTCACCGGAAATATATGTTTTAGGGTCCCCAATATCCAAAAAAAGCATTTTCACAAAAAGGTCCGTGTGTGTGTGTGTGTGTGTGTGTGTCCGTGTGTCTGTGAACACGATAACTCAAAAACGAAAAGTCGGTAAAATACCAAACTTGATATTTAAGTTTAGTATCTTCCAGGGATGCGACACGAAGATTTTGAGAAAAATCCCCCCACCCCCAACTGCCCTTTACATGGAACTTTTTTCGAAAATTTTGATTTTCTCAAAAATGGCTCTAACGATTTTGATTAAAATTTTGGATATGAAACATATTTACCTGACAAATGAAATGTATATCTTGAATTTTCTGGGAATAGCCTCTGAAGAGTAGTTTATTCTGGATCAATTTTACTAAATTTTGAATGACTGCTAAACCGTAAGAGGTGGACAAAAACTTACTATACAAAAAATGTAGAGCACTTTAAAACACACAATTTATGTTATATACATTTTTTCGTGGAGTTCGTCGTTTTTGTGACATTCCTTATTTTTGGTTTCTGCTATGAAAAACGTATACTTTTCTCATACAGGAACTTGTCAACTCCTATCCATATAAACAAAGGAACTTCATTGACATAGAAACCAGCTTTTGACTATCACTTTAACCTACGGTTGTCCCTTATTTCGCTTCTACTTACAAGGAAGCGAGTAATAAGACTATTTCTGATATTTTTTTCTGATAAGCATAAAGTAAATAGAAGTATAAGCTTTTTAAGAATTATTTATTGCAGGGATATGGAGAAAGTCATGTGAATGGTACACATCAGATTTTTTTTTTATTCAGGAAATGCTTTCTCTACCTATTATGTTCATACATGATAAAGTGAAAATAAATTTTATCTATAGTATCCTGTTTCAGTATGGAACACGTGGTATTTAATGACAATCATTAAAGTCATATTTTTGGAAAATCAAACAACGAACCCGGCTGCTAGTGTGTCTGCCTCACATTCAACATGTCGCGACTTCGAATCTCGCTTAGGTTAAGTTACCCGTTTAAGTTCCGCCCCCCCCCCCCGAGATCATTTCACCAATTTCATTCATCGTCAGATATGACCAATCAGGTTACGGGACGTTGAGATAAAAAAATCCATGTAGAGAATGGTTCGTGTGGTGAACCCAGATGTGGGGGATACAGTTTTCGACGCCAATAAAGTTACTATGCGCGGTAGTTTTACAGGGAAGCGAGGGCCGGGGGGAGGAAGAAAGAGCCCGCCTGTTTATCCGCAAAAAGTATCTTTGTTTGAGGCCCTCAGACATTGCGGCGAACGTGTTATCTAATGTACCACAAACTAGCTAAATTATTAAATGAATCACAGCAGACATGTATGTGTGTGAACTCTGGGATCTGCACAGAGTGAAACCTTAGCACCCGCCCGCAGAAAGCGTCAGTCGACCTGCGAGAGAAAACGTGATATACAATCTTTGCACTTGACAGTTGGCTATGCTGCTTTTGCGGCGTTGCCAGAGTAACTAGTAAATAACAACAGCTATCGTGTGTACAGACGAACATAAACAGAGTATATTATAGTAAGAGAATGCTGATGAATAATGAAGCTAATTGGTTATAACTGATGTTAACTGAAAATAAGTGATACTATAACGTATGCAGCATACATTACATATTTAGGACAATATAGAACAGATTAATGCAAAATAGCTTGTTACAATGAGAGGAAGCTATAACAAAGTGATTTTCAACAGTTTACAATTTTAGTGACTCAATCCCATCCAAGTCTCTGTAGTCATCATTCTCGTCATTGTCACCAAGACATGTCATTAGTGGTTCATATTCACTGATGATTCCTGTGCTTTTTCGTATTATTTTGTAAACATGATTCACTTTCTTCTTCCATGTAGCCGCGTCCACCCGTAAAAGTCTATCCACTTCTATAATTGTGAAAGTCTTGTTATGCGTACAACAATAATAACAAATATAAATAAGAACGAATAATACGTAGCTTGCACAGAACAGCTCAACGCACGTGTTAGCACTTCACAAAGTGCGCACGCGGTTGGAAAATAACCAGATATTGCAACGGCGCGGCATCTAGATTCGCTTCCGTTGTCTAACCGACCGATCGACCGCAATGCTGTTTTGTGATTGGTTCAGAAAGTCAAACGGGTAAAGCTTTTACTGGTGTACCAACTTAAATCCCAACTGTCAAGTGCAAGGATTCAGCGGCGAGGGTATAGTGAGCGGTCGTTGGAATTCAGTTTTTATAAAATGACAGCGATCTGCCAAAAGCTTGGTGATACCCAAGATAAGATTCAGCTTTGGCCTGTAGGACTCTCATATCACAATCCGAGAAAGTGCCAATGAGATAGTTGTAAGCACTGGATCGGTAGTGGAGAGTGGTCCAGCATGGTAACACACCTGACATTTGAGTCAGGTCTTCATTGCCAAACTCAGGCTTCTTACTCGTCCAACATGTCTCCATGTACCTTTGTGCTATTTTCTAAGCTGAAAATGCCTCTGAAAGGGACCCAATTTGAGTCAAAAGAAGTTATCAGCAACAGCTCAGCTTCTCATCAATCCAAAAACTGCATTCCAGAAGTATTTCCAACAATGGCAGAACCTCTGGAAGAAGTGTGTGCACTAGTATGGAGACCACTTAGCAAAGGATTACTGTTTCGCAGTTCCAAGTCAATAACTGCATTTTTGCCGACAAAAGATTCCATAATTTTTTAACACACCTTGTATAACAAAACGCGTCATGGTCAGCGAGGGTTAGCTAGTTAATCGAACAAAGCCGCGTGCCTGGCCCACGCTAGCGCAGGTTGGGGAAGCACCGAGTAGCATGCTGTAGCAGTGTTTTCGTAGACATACCGAATGCTGTACAGTGGTTAGCTAACATTAAGGGGTTCCTCGTCTTATTAAACTCTGCTAAAGAACCTATATCTTCAGTTATTTGTTTATTCTTCCAAAATACAATATCACCATAATAGGCAATGAAGGAAAGGAAATGACTGAGAAAATAAACTCAGATACGTAACGCCTCTAATACTATATTTTAGAGATATCTATCTTGAGGATAGAGGCAACATTACTATCAGAATACCATCAAAGGATGGTAGATAAAATTACGGTTTACTAGTTATGGCAAATTAAGCAAAATTCATCCAGAATAAACAGGTCTTTAGAAGACCAAGATACCAGGTCTTTAGAAGCTATACCCAGAAAAGTCAAGATATACATTTTATATGTGATAGAAATGGCTTTAATATGTGTTATTTTAATCAGAATCGTTAGAGCCATTTATAAGAAAAACAATATTTTCGAATTTTTTTTCCATGTAAAGGGTATTTAACGGTGTTTCCAAGTTTGGTATTTAACGGTCTGTTCGTTTTGAGCAATGCTGCACCGAGACACACGACATTTTTCTAAAAATGCTTTCTTTGGATTCAGGGGGACCCAAAACATGTATTTGCGGTGAAATCTCGGTATCGAATTTTTGGGTGAATTACAATATCTTCTCTATACCTATGTACATTGTACATGTGGGGCTGCAGAAAGTAATAAATCCCTTTTACAGTGAGACAAGAAGTTTATTTTACTGCATTTAGCTCGTAATACTAAATGAAACATTTGTACATTTAACAGCAAGTTCTTGTTGATTGCAGTAAGTTATTCAGAGTTCACTATTACAATAATTACAAAATGATAGGATAATAAGTACAAGATATTTGTGGTTGAACAAAACATGTATATTTTGCATTAAAGAAATTGTACAAGTCATAAGTAGTCTTTTGGGTAGATAACTGCCATTTGCTCCATTTACCTGAAAGCTGGACAGGTTTTATGATAAAAAACAAGGAGAAGCCTGATTCTTATCATGACACTGTTTTCCAAGAACATCCTCTCACGTGAAAGTATGTAGGCATCACACACTAGTGCTTGGTGTGCTGCCTAATCATAAATGTTACATCTTCCGAGGAAGCAATGCAAAGATTTTCAAGAAAGTTCAGCCACCACAAACTAACCTTTTTTTCGAAAATGTTTCTTTTCTAAAAAATGACTCTTAGGAATTCTAATTAAACTGCATATATTAAAGATATTTACATGCCCAATAAACTGTATATTTTGAATTTTATGGAAATAGCCTCTGAAGACCTCTTTATTCTGAATGACTTTTGCCTAGCACAAAAGATACACAAAATGTTACGGCACAAAAAATGTAGATATTAACAAAGCATACAATTTATGTTCCGTACCTCTTTGTTGTGGAGCTAAATATTTCTGAGATATTCTTGTTACTGGTTTCAATTGTAAAATACTTAGTTTTCTCAAATGGAAAGTCATTATTTGTAGAGCACCAGCTTTCAAAAAAAAAAATTGATTATCACTTTAGAAATATAATTGGCATGCTGAACTCAGTATTGTGGATTAAGAACATTACACACAAGACTAAGACATAGTTACTTTCTCTACACGTACTATGTACATAGAGTATAACGAAAGTATTGTATGGCACACAAAAATTCAATACCAAGATTTCACCGGAACTGAGAACTCCTGAATCCAAAAAAAAAATCTGATGTGTTCCATTCACATGGCTTTCTCTACAACAAATTATTGTTAAGAAGCTTATTCTTCCATTTCTTTCAGAAACTGTTTTATTACTTGCTTCCTTGTAATTAGAAGAGAAATAAGCAAATACACTAGGACTAAGTGACAGTCAAATGTTTTAAAATGAGGTTGCTATGGGATTGAAATCTGTTTCTTTGCTTGGCCAGGATGGCCAAGTTCCCATAAGAGAAAAGTTTAAGTATTTTAAAATAGGAACCAATAACAAGGAATATCTCAAAAGCAGTCAACTCTATGGAGAAAATGTATATAACATAAATGCATGTTCTAAGGAGCTCTATATTTTTGTGTAGTAAGTTTTTGTCTATCTCTTACAGTTTACTAGTTAAGGAAAATTCAAAAAAATTCATCCAGAATAAAGAGGTCTCTAGAGGCTATTCAGAGAAAATTCAAGATACACATTTTATTTGTCATGCAAATATCTTAAATATAACAGATTTTAATCAAATTTGTTAGAGCTATTTTTGAAAAAATCAAAATTTTTGAGTTTGGAGATTTTCTTGAAAATCTTGGTATCGCATCCTTGGGAGATACAGAACTTAAATATAAAGTTTGGTATTTAATCAACTTTTTGAGCTATACTAACAGCAGACAGACACACACACATACCTTTTTCTAAACATGCCTTTTTTTTTTTTTTTGTATTCAGGGGGTCCCAAAACACATATTTCTAGTGAAATCTCGGTTTTGAATTTTTGAGTGCAACACAATACCTTCTCTACACACTATGTACATAGTGCATGTACAGAAAGTAAAAACAGGTGATGAAAAGAAATCTAGAATTTACAAAATACAGTATGAACAATGTCAAAGAGTGTATGCTGGCAAAAAGGAACATAACAATCCTGTTAAAAGAACACTTCCAGAATTTAAATAACAAATCAGCAGTAGCTTATCATTTTTGTGACGATAGAGAACCCAAGACGATGCACAGGTCACCAAACCAGACTGAAAATGCTGGCAATGACCAGTGAAAACATGTTAAAGCGAAGTTAGAGTGCGACTCATTAATTAATAATTAAGAAAATATACGTTTACTTGAATTCTCCAAAAGCCTGATTGTCGGAAACCAACAGACACTATTGCATTGTTTAGTCTTGTATGTCATGTTCGCTGTTCACGCTTTCCAGCATCTTTTATATCGCAAACAGAACACCAAATTCAAGAGGTCGCAACCTTGAATCTCGCTTATGGTGAGTTACTTGGATAAGGTTTTTTTGGGGGCTTTCCCATATGCTGAGAAGAGGAATGTCAAGTAACTTTAAGCTCTATGGACCCCCAGATCATTTTACCAGTTTTATTTATGGTCCGATACAACCAGTCAGGTTAAGCAACATAACCAGAATTCGTGGCAGACAGCATGTGATGTTTTTTAAACAAAGACAAACAGTGGCGAAGCTTTGCAATGGAGCAAACTGATTCACAAGCTTATGCACTCTTCTTTATTCAATATTCTTGTACAGCGAGTGAAGATGAACGACTGTCAGTTGTGGATGATTGCCATTGTTTTTATGTTACATCCTCTGCACAGTTGTATTTGTAAATTATAGATACATATTTGATATTGACATGCATGCAGTTCGCTGATGAACAACAGATAGACAACTCGCTTCCTAGCTTTAATTAACATATTCAAATCTCAATGTAACAAATAAAAAAATCTGATGTGTTACACTCACATGGCTTTCTCTAGCTGTTCTACAAATAAACTTCTTACAAAATACTGTTCCTCTTTCTACACAATGCTAATCAAGATGAACATTATCAGAATGTTCTTATTACTTAGTTCCTTATAAGTAGAAGGCAACTAAAGGAATGTGCTATGCTAAAGTGATATTTAAATGTTTTAAAACCTGTCGTTATGCGATTGTCATTGCAAATCGTTTCTTTGCTTGGCCAGGAATAGAACAAAAGAAAAACAGAAAGTTCCTGTCTGAGAAAAGTATAAGCACTTCACAATTGAAACATCAAGTAGATATCTTGGAAACGTTTACTTCCACAGCAAAAATGTAAAGGAATAAATTGTATCTTTTAATGAGATCTACATGTTTTGTGTAGTAAGTTTTCATGTATCTATTGCAGTTTAGCGCTTATGCAAAATTTAGCAAAATTCATCCATAATAAACAGATCTTAAGAGACTATTCCCAGAAAATTCAAAATATACATTTTATTTGGGACATTATCTTTAATGTACAGTATTTTAATCAAAATTGTTAGAGCCATTTTTGAGAAAATCAAATTGTTCAAAATTTTTTCCATGTAAAGGGTAGTTTGTGGTGGGGAGGCTTTGTTGAAAATCTTCTTGTTGCATCATTGAAGGATACTAGACCCAAATACCAAACAGTGTTTTTGTTTTTGAGCTATGCTGTCCACATGCATGGACCTTTTTCTAAAAATGTTTTTTTCAGACTCAGGAGACCCCAAAATATACTCAGTGAAATCTCAGTATTAAATTTTGGTAGAATACAACACCTTCTCTATCGCTATGTACATTGTACATATGGGGCTAGAGAAAGTAAAACTGCAAAACTTGCTTAAATGAAGGTTACTAAAATAGACAAAATATTCTGCGTAGGGAGCCAATTTGAAACTTTACCAAAGAGTTTTAGTAAGGTGTAAATGTTATAATAGTATTCCAGGGGGTGATGACGACAGTTCAAAAGCCTTTAACCCATCCATCTACCCCAAGTACAGCATTTTCTTTATAGCAAAGCCATGTTGCACCAATTTGTTACCAACTTACATGAGAGTTTCAAATCCAGTAGATTGGCAAATGTCTTTAATAACATTCTAAATAAGATAAATAAAAATGTATGTGTATTTGTGATAATATAAAATGCAACTTTAAGTCGAGGAGATACATGACACTGTATAAGAGGTGTGTCTGTTCATGCTTGTTGCAACATATAACAAACATTGCTCAATATATTGATTTAATTGTTTTTCACACAAGCCGTATGTAGGACAGGATTCCATTCTAGTGTAACTGTAAATACTCATTAATCCAGACAGCTGTTTCACTTGCACTGCCAGTGGTGGGGGGATTTTTTTTAACATCTTTTGTTTCTGAGCTCTCTCTCTAAAATGGCTTCTTTTTTTTTCATGGGTAGTCTAAAGATATGATTTTGGCAATACTTCAGAGCTTGCAAAACCTATTATATCATATAAATAAATTTGAAAAAGTTGTATTATTATCTGACTCTAAAGCAGCTATAACATCTGATGTAACACCTAAATATTGCAGAATGCTGCAAAATCATAAAACAACTACTGAATTTAAATAAAAGATTAATACTTCAATGGATACAAGCACATTGTGGAACACAGGGTAATGAAACAGCTGACTTTCTAGCCAAGAAAGGTAGTAAAATTCATCTGATCCAACAAGTTATCACTCTATCAAAAGAATCAATATATAATAACAAAATCAAAGAAGATAGTGTATTACAAACAAAAGGAATGACAAGAATTGCTACACTACCAAGCAACTTTTAGACTCCCAACAGGCCATGAGATCTCCTATGTACACTTAAACAAGATATGAATGGAAACCACCAACCTTTAATCAACACCAAAATACTGGAATGCAAGAGAGCGAATGGCTTCACTGCCAACTGCTCAACATTAGATACCAAACATATTACAAACATTTGAGGCATCTGCAAGAGTTAATTATTAAAGAAAGATGAGCAGTTTCTTGAAACCATTAAGTGATCAATGTTCTCATTCTGTATTGCACAATGACAATATACTAAATAACCTTCGTAGGTCTTAAATTTAAAATACATCTTCTGTTTACTGAACACATGCTTAAATATGTACCTTGGCTCATTTCATAGAATATTTTGTTGAATCCAGACAAGCTAGAGCCCCAATTAAACTGCATTAATGAAATGAAATGTAGTTCTATTTATGTATGCTCTTTAACCGCTTGGTTCTCAGCATCCCATTCTATACTGGGCGTGAAAGACCACTTAATTTTGCTCAGAGGCTTCTTTATCAAATTCTTTTATGTGTTGTAAATCTACGACACGGAACCAACATTTTCACTTCACTTCCCTTCCGAAGGAAGCCATCCTAAGGATTTTTATACCCGAAAAAATGCATAGTCCTCTTATACCTTGAGTATATGAAGTTAGCATGGTAGCCACTACATGACAGCGCATGACAGAAGCAATGATGACAGTGACAATGTCTTTAGAAGCAATGATGAAGATGATTTAACAGAGGAGCCCTGGCCTAGAGACTGGAAGGTTTTGAGCTGCAGCCATGGACGGGACGAAGTGGCAACAGTGTGACAGAGCAGCCACAAGGTAAGGCAACTGTTAGGAGTCACTGTGGATCTCTCCAACTTTAGCTGTCATACTCGCTTTGTAAAGTTTTCCCTCAATCTTTCTTCTTTACAGATTTCAGTTCACAGGGTTTAGAAGTGCAGACCCCTTGGCTACAATCTGTCGATGCTCCATAAACTGCCTCACACCTCTACTTATTAAAAAATCCCTCAGCTACACTTAATGTAGTATCTCCCCAACACTTAAATACTGCAGTATTTGTTAATCACCTGCACTTGTAAATAACAACAGTGATAGCTTGGAAGAGCATCTGTAGGAATATCGGCAAATTGTTTTCGCATGTAACTATAAATACCAAACAATGTTCAATACTGAAACACATTCAGCATATATATGCTTTATTAAAGGGCTTGACATTCAGGATCCAGAATGCTTTTGCATTAATTATTATAACATAGCCGCTTACTTCCATATGTGACCCAGATTTGGTATTTTTGTTATTTTGGCATTACAGCTATTTGCAGTTACTTTATTTTTTTTTATTTATTTATTTATTTATGCTATACAGGTAAATATCATAGGTGTTGAGCCCAGGCTCTTTACTAGTCATATTTTACAATAGCTTTTTAATTCTAGTTTGTTACACCATTTTTTGATTCTATTTATCGTCCATACCATTTATTTTTCACTTTATATAGGAATTGTCCAATCTTCTTAGTGTCTCTTTGAAACACTTCAACTACAGCTACAGTTCTATATTAAACCAATTCTTATTAATATGCTCTTTTCTCCAAACTTCAGTCCCGTTACATTTAAATAATATATGTTTCATGTCTCAATTTCTGCCACTTATAGGACATTGATTTTGTGGAATACCCTTCCTTAAGCCTTTTAATCTCCATACTCCTGCTTTCTCGCTCCTCTTTATTTGTCACATCTATATACTTTTCCCTTCCCCATGAGTCTTTCATTGGTATATAGTAAACCAAAGATATGTTTTCAGTTGTCTCACTTTGGTAGTTACTTATTGGTCTGTCATTCATAAACTTTTAGGCCCTAAGCCACAAAGCAAAGTCAGGAATGTTTTTAAAAGTAGAAGAGTGGAGCATGAATGATGACAAAACATAGCCGAAGAATCTGTGAAGCTAATACCCCAAAGATCCCAAGAAGAAGTCAAAAGCTTGGAAATCTAGCAGATTTCACATTTCAACAAGTTAATGTTATCAATACTTTAAATCTGGATCACCTGTGGAAGTTTTATCCACTTCTTAAAAGTGTTTTATATATGATGTAACCATCATATATTTACCACCTTTAGGGCCCAAAGTAACAATTCATAGCCCAAAGAGAGTCCCAAGATGCAAAGCATAGTCTAAGGATGTTTTTATAAATAGAGGATTGGAGCAGCTGCAGCCGAAGACGACTACGGAACGACGACAGGGCGTAGCTGAGGTATATCTGCAGCTAAAACACCAATGTGCCAGAGAAGAAGTCAAAAACTCAGAAATGTGATGGATTTCAAGTCTAGACATGCTAACATATTGAATACCTTTAAATTTGGATTGCCTGTGGAAGTTTTACCTAACATAACTATTGTACTATCACTGAGGATTGAGTTAACTTGATAATTCACTGTAATTGTAATGACTTTCATTAACATCTGCTCTATACAACAGAACCACATATGTTACTGTTACAAGCTTTTATTACTTTCTCTACACGTACTATGTACATACTGTATGCAGAAGGTATTGTGTTGCAACCAAAAATTCAATATCGAGATTTCACCAAAAATATGTGTTTTCAGACCCCCTGAATCCAAAATAAACGCATTTTTAGTAAAATGTCTGTATGTGTGTGTGTCTGTGGGCAGCATAGCTCAAAAACGAAAAGTCTGTTAAATACCAAACTTGGTATTCAAGTTCAGTATGTTCCAAGGATGTGACACTAAGATTTTCAAGAAAATCCCCCCCACCCTCAATTACCCTTTATGTGGAAAAATTTTCAAAAATTTTGATTTTCTAAAAATGGCTCAAACGATTTTCATTAAAATATAGTATATTAAAGATATTTTTCTGACAAATAAAATGTATATCTTGAATTTTCTGCGAATAGCCTCTTAAGACTACTTTATTCTGGATGAATTTTACAGAATTTTGCATGACAGGTAATCCGTAAGAGATGGACAAAAATGTACAACACAAAAAGTGTAGAGCATGTTAAAACACATAATATATGTTATATACATTTTTTTCTTGGAGTTGATCGTTTTTGAGATATTGCTTGTTATTAGTTTCAGCTTTAAAAAATACTTTTCTCATACAGGAACTTGTCAACTCCTGTCCATACAAACAAAGGAACTTCAGTCTCATAGCAACCAGCTTTTGACTGTCACTTTAACCTATGTTTATTTTGCTTCTACTTACAAGGAAACAAGCTATTTCTGCTAATTTTTTTCTTGATTAGCATGAAATAAATATAAGCATAAGCTTTTTAACAATAATTTGTTGCAGAGGTGTAGAGACAGTGATGTGAATGGAATACATCAGATTTTTTTTTATTAAGACAGAAGTATTAAAGGCACAATTTCTCCCATATTTTAATGGAAAGAAAATTGTAGGCTTATACATATAAACCTGAACAACTTTAATAGGCCATAGTTTCCCTTCCAAAACTTGTACAAATGTGGCATTTGTTTAAATGATCTCAATGGCTCAGAGAGAATCAGTACTTCTACCCATTGTTGACTATTTTCATGGCCATTATGAGCACAACAAAATGTGCAGTACTCACTTTGTGAGCATGTGATTATTGTGAAAATGTATTAAAGGACAACTTCATTAATAAAACGCAATGGGAATTTTGAAGAGAAAATAATGTATGCATGTTCCAACAAAGGCAACAATGTTATCGATAGTAAGAAAGCTAGAGACAACTGGTGTACTCGTCAGGGAGAGTGGAAACCATAGACCACCAGTCAGTGCAGAGTATATTGTTGCATTGACCTGAGTCAGGAAATAAATAAATAAATAAAAGGTGTGTTATTTATGGATACTCTTTAACTGCTGTGGTTCTCAGCATCCCATTCTATACTGGGCATGAAAGACCACTTAATTTTGCTCAGAGGCCTCTTTATCAGGCTTGAGATTCTTTTATGTGCCATAAATCTACGACAGGACCAACGGCTTTACTTTCCTTCTGAAGGAAGCCATGCTAGGGATTTTTACACCCACCCAGTTTAGAATAGGATGCTGAGATCCACAGCAGTTAAAGAGTGTCCATAAATAACACGCCATTTACATTTTTGAGTCAGGAGGCAGACTATTCGTGTGGCACATGTCAAAGAGCTGCAAAGAAATCGGGATTGCAACCATACAGAGTGCGTCTGGTGTAGACATTGAAAAAAGAAGATCACGAAAAATGGATGTGTTATTGTTAATAAATTCCGAGTTTTCTTATTCCACGTTCAGACATTCTTTCTAAAACATGGTTTCATGTGTCAAGCTACATCAACACATAAAATAGTAGCTGTAAACCCTCATATCATCCACAAAAATCCACTGCATGATGAGAAGGTGTCAGCTTCCAGGAGTGTTGCCCCATTTCATATGACTGTAGAAGCTGCACTTTATCACATTTGTGAAGTGATAAAAGGTTATTTCCATCAGGACGGAGCAACATATCATACATCTAACTCCTCCATACAAACTTTTAACTAGTTTGTTTAATACTAGAATAATCTCAAAAAGTCTGTGGTCCTGCAGATCACCTGACCAGGAGCACTGCTTGCATACACACATAACATTGCAATCTGTATATCCAATTTTGAGACTAGACTCTAGGATGTAGATCATGTCTACAATTATATCTATTCATACATTTATTTACATATAATAAATGACTCTGACAATGAATTTTCAGAGGTGTCACTTTTGCATAATTTACAATAGCATGTCTGTTTCCAAAAACCTACTCCTCTTTAAAATATTCATGTTTATTATCCTTACGCCAGTATTTTTTGCTTGAATGAAATCCTCCTCTGTATAGAAGGTGTGAGTAATAAGGTATCTTTTTAATTCTGATCTAAACTTGTTTTTGTTCATTTGCAATTCTTTTATAGGAGAGGGAAGTGAATTAAACAAAACTATTCCTTTGTAGTAAACCTCTTTTTGGAATGACTGCAAATTATTTGCTAGTGTATGTAAGTCCTGCCTTGTCTGGTCTCTTTGTTATGAATGTATCAGTAAACTTTTCTGAGTTATTTATTACAAATGACAATATAGCTAGAATATATTCACAAGCCAAAGGTAAATTTCCAAACATTTTGAAAAGTGGTTTGTAGTGAGTTGATCATCTTTCTCCTGCCATTACTTATTACCTCTTTTTGCATAATGAACACTTTTTCAGCATCTACTGAATTTCCCCAAATTATTATTCCATAGGTCATCAATAAATGAAAATAAGCATAATAAACCGTTTTTAGAATACTCTTTCTTAAAAGCTGAATTAAAGATCGGATTGCAAAACATGCAGAGTTCAGTTTTGGTAAGATATAATCAATATGGTCTTCGAAGTTCTGTCAGGTGTAGGTATAGTGACGTACCAACATTTCAGGAGCACACATTGTTCCCGTCTTCGGGGTTACTGAATGAATAGAACTAACGTGGTCTTCTTATGTAGATATGTTCCTGGGATCAATGCGGGTTAATCAGCGCACCGAGGCGTGGCCGGTGCATGGACGTGAAACAAAACATTGTGATTCAGGAGACTCTTCTAAGGGTCGCATTTGTGTTTCTCTGCTGACCTTTTTGCAGGTCTAAGGCCAGTTTCCAAGCACTGCTCAATTGTAGTCCTGAATCTCTGTTGAGACTGCATCTTTCCAAGGCAATAGCCAGTGCTTTCTTTACCCTATGTGGCCAATATCCAGTCTTCCTGGCAATAATTGTGGTGTCGGCCCTGTGGTCATGTTCAAAAGTGTTCCATCAGACCTGATTGCATCAGGCAGATGTTTGCTTCATGTTCTTTGATCCTGGTGGCTATTGTTCATCCGGTTTGCCCAATGTAGGGGATCCCGCATTTGCAAGGGATCTGGTAGACCACTCAGTCCGAGGTTGTCTTTGACCAGTCTGACTAGATTTCTGATTTTGGGTGGAGGGATATGTTTTGATGTTGTGTTTTTGCTGATATACTTGATGGCCTGTCAGTGTAGGGGATACATGTGACAGCGGTTGATTTTTGCTCCCAAAACAGTGGTGCCTCACCATATCTACACCTGGCTGGAAGTCTGACAGAACTTCAAAGATTTACGCCGCCAGGAAAGCTACAGCTCTTATTAAACAAATATGGTGTTTCCAATTCATGTTACGACCGATCATTAGACCTAGCAATTTTGTATTAAAGGCTTCTGCAATCAGATTCAAAATTGTAAAGCATTATCTACAATCTAATAAATATCCATTTACATCATTGTATTAGCTTATCATAGCCATCTTTCCCATTATATATTGTAAGTATGTGATCTAACTTTACTGTAATATATAGGGTCGTTAAACTATAAGTTAACCCCTGTCCAGGCTCTCTGCACTGCACAAGAAATTGGAGCGTCACCAACAAAGGCGCACTAAAATACATACCTTAAGGTAAATTATGGAAATGTTGACCTTATGCTCACATATGGACAGCACTGGTCTAAGCTTAGCAGCAGGAATCCTTGTGATGTTATCACTAAGTTTAACTTGTTATACTGTCTGTTTGGGAGCAGATGATCAGCATTTATTTAAGGTAAGGACTCCAGGGTGACTCTGGTCTAAGCTTGTCATGTTATCACCAAGTTTAACTTGTTATACTGTCTGTTTGGGAGCAGATGATCAGCATTTATTTAAGGTAAGGACTCCAGTGTGACTTTGGTCTAAGCTTGTCATGTTATCACTAAGTTTAACTTGTTATACTGTCTGTTTGGGAGCAGATGATCAGCATTCATTTAAGGTAAGGACTCCAGGGTGACTCTGGTCTAAGCTTGTCATGTTATCACTAAGTTTAACTTGTTATACTGTCTGTTTGGGAGCAGCATTTATTTAAAGTAAGGACTCCAGTGTGACTCTGGTCTAAGCTTGTCATGTTAATCACTAAGTTTAACTTGTTATACTGTCTGTTTGGGAGCAGATGATCAGCATTTATTTAAAGTAAGGACTCCAGTGTGACTCTGGTCTAAGCTTGTCATGTTATCACTAAGTTTAACTCGTTATTTTGTCTGTTTGGGAGCAGCATTTATTTAAGGTAAGGACTCCAGTGTGACTCTGGTCTAAGCTTGTCATGTTATCACTAAGTTTAACTTGTTATATTGTCTGTTTGGGAGCAGCATTTATTTAAGGTAAGGACTCCAGTGCGCCTTTGTCGGCGACTCTTGGATCTCTTGCGCAGTGGAGAGAGGCCCCAACATGGTTACCTTATAATTTAATGACCTTTTATGTTGCAGAATAATGTACCTATAAATGTAATTATTGCCATATCCTGTATCAAAGTACTACGTACAGAATTGAGTAAAATTATAGAATGGTTCCACCACACATGCAGACATGCGCACTCGCACACACACAGTCTTACGACTTTTCCTCGTGATCCATATGAAAGTGTTGAAAACACTAAGTTGTTCAGATGTGAAAGTTGCCAGACTGCCAAAATTTGGGATCATTGGGATTTTAGCTTCACAGATTCCTCGCTACGCTTTGCGGCTCAGGACCCTCCACATTGAGCTATGTTTTGCAGCTTAGGGCCCTAAATGTTTATAACATCCCAGTAAGTAACTATAATGCGGCTCTAATGACAAAATAACAAAAGTGCCCACGTACAGAAATAATGCCAAGTGGTGGAATCATCGTTGCTAATAATCTTAATTGATATTAGAGGATTATTAAATTGAGTTGAGTTGAACTGAATCTAACCTCACCAGACTTTTTCTTATGTGAACATCTTAAAAACAGAGTGAATAAGAATAGACCATGGACAATTTCCAAACGCAAATCCATTAGTAACAAAATAAGCAATATGGTGAGGATAATCTTTATAGAAAGTGACAGAATATGGTGAAATGAGTGAAGATATGTATGGATGCCGGTGGAGGACACTTTCAAAATTTGCTCTGAGGAACAAGAACACTCATATCTCACAAAGTTGCACAGATGTTCATTATCACTATACAATGATTACACCACTTGGCATTACTTCAATATGCTGGTACTTTTGTTATTCTGTCATTAGAACCACTCTTTAGTTAACTTACTGTTCTGTTATAAATGTTTAGAGCCCTAAGCTGCAAAGCATGGCCAAGGGATATTTTTTATAAGTAGAGGAGTGTAGCAGCTGGAGCTGAAGGTCACTACTGCGGTACAGCGACAGGGCTCAGCCAAGTGATCTGTGAAGCTAAAACCCCAATGATCCCAAGAAGAAGTCAAAACTTTGATAATTTGGCAACTTTCACATCTGAATAACTTAATTTTTCAATATTTTAAAATATGGATTGACATTTTAACTACTTCTTAAGTCTGTTATGTGTGTATGTGTGCTTGAGTTTGTCCCTCCATTCATGTGTGTGCTGGAACCGTTGTATAGCTTTAGGGTTCAGGTTTACTACAAGGTTTTCTCTTTTCTAGGTTATAATCAATGCAATTAAGCTTTTAAAACACTATTGGTGCTACAAAGATTCCACAGAGATCAGAGGAATCAAGTATATATGTAAATTATTATCCTAAAATCATTTTTCTACTCAGGTGTTTTAATTCTACAGGTTATATTATTACAATTAAAGTCTACTCATTAAGGTTTACTAATTTTCTATTTGGTTGCATGTATTGTTTAGCAGAGCTGTACCGAGGAAGCCAGCTGAAGAGGTTGCTTATTTCCAAACCAACATATACATAAAAAAAATAGTCTAAATAAATACCTACAACCTTAATAATGAACTCAATTAATGAGGACTCAAAGACTGGCTTTTTCTATAATGTGGATCTTTTAACTTTACTGTGTAAAATATTTACGCCAAGTGCTGGAGGAAGTTTTGTTTATAGTGAGCATCATCTGTGGGTTCTTCTTTCAAACCTTGGAGGAGCATGCATGCCTTTTCCTCCTCCATAATCATCACCTATATCAACAAAGTAAGTGACATAAAACATAATACTTACGCAGAACAATGTTATCGAAACATTGAAAACAGCGCTTAAAACTTAGAAAATGATTAAGGCTATTCATTGCTGTCATTTAAAAACATTTAATGATAGAATGTGATATACTAGATCAGATTCGGATTCTAATATTTCCGATTTTCCTTCGTATTCAAATAATTTAACTGCATTGTTGATCGGCTTAAGTGAAGAAGTCACGCCGATCCTACCAAAGTTGACTGACCTATTGTTTTGACAGCGATGTCTTTATTATTGACGGAACATAATGAGCTGCTGAAGCTCCACTACTGCTATTCATATATGATAATATGCTTGAGATGTGTCATTTTATCTGCGTAATACCAACAAACAATAGGTTTTCAGCTGATTTTTGCAGGCATAATAACAAACAAGACCACTGCTGAGAAAAAGTTACACATTCATTTCTTTCACGTACCTCATTTCCAAGCAATCCTATTGCATCTAAACAGTTGATAAGCACAATTTCAGATCATTCGTGAGCGTTTTGCTTGATTTAATGACCTTCTACATGCGCCATATAATTATTATTTCCAAAAACACACGGTACTATTTGAGTAGACATTTGTTCCACCCTTATTCAGTCTCCAACGCCATCTTGCTCTTAGAGCTGCAGCTTCCAGAATAATTTTCATTGGTGGATCTTCCACTACCGGAAATAGAAGTCAAATCACCATTTTCCAAGTATAGTGTTGCTTCGCCCTACCCACAATGAGTGTAAACAATCTGTGTTTGTTTATGACGGCAATTTCATCATTTCAATGAAAAAAATTGTGTAACTAGTAGCGTATGACGTTACATAGACAAATTTTATATTTAATGTACATAATTTATTTCTGAACGATTTCTCATTGTATTCTATGAATATCCATAATTGTGTTAATTAATATGTCAATTGCCCATAAGTGTTTACGTCTTGAATATAATTAACGCTTCATTAAAATGTGAGCTTTAAATCTCGTCAACATATCTCGGCGCATTCTTATTCGTGAAACTTCACTACAATAATAAGCACTTTCAGAAATATAAACTTGATAAACATCTCGTTATTCTGAATGTGACGGAAATGTGTCAAAAATTCAAGAAGCAAACTTATCTTGGAACTGAATTAAACAGTCATCCGACACATTGCTGTAGTAATACAAGAAGTTTATATATGGGAGTGAGAATTGTTTCTTCCTCTTCTCCTTTCACTATTTACTCTCCTCGTGGACGTGGAGGGCTCACACCCTCCAGGACTTACAAGTGGTGTCAGATGCCTGTTGAGAAGCAGAATCCAGGGATGGGAGATCGGCCCACTGCCTGAAATGAAAACGCGCGATGGAGTGTTTGGTGCAATTAATGGCGGAGAAAACCCGCCGAGACGCCGCTTCGTGCGATCACCTGGGATTGAACCCAAGCCGTCTAGGTGAGAGGCGAGCGGTTTAACCACTCTGCCACGACAGCGTCTGAATAAAACTTAAGAAGAGATATTATATGGTGAAAGACAAAGTTATTCTGGATGAACTATATATGTATGTTTGAGGTTTTCCCATTCATCAAATGATTTTTTTTATTTAAAAAAAATGAGGATCGAATACACTTGTTAATAATCATTTTTACTTTCTCTACATGTACATAGTGTATACAGAAGATGTTTTGTTCCAACTAAAAAATGCAATACTGAGATTTCACTGGAAATATATGTTTTGAAGGTTTCTGAATAGAAAAAGTACTTTTAGAAAACAAGTCAGTATGCGTGTGTGTGTGTGTGTGTGTGTGTGTGTGTGTGGTGTGTGCTTGGGCAGCAAATCTCAAAAACGAACAGACTGTTAAATACCAAATTTACTATTTAAGTTTAGTATCTTCCAAGGAGCGACACAAAGATCTTCAAGAAATTTCCCCCACCCCAAACTACCTTTTACATGGATTTTTTTTTTTAATTTAATTTTACTCTAAAATGCCTCTAATGGTTTTGACTTTCTGTATTTCTATTAATGTTTATCTTGATTAGCATCAAGTAGATAGAAGAATATCTTTTGTAAGAAAAGTTTGTTTGCAGATCAGTAGAGAAAGTAATGAATGGAACACGTCAAGCGAAGTCGCCTTCCATGGTGTAATTGTTACCATGCTAACTTCATAGATGCAAGGTCGCGGTTTCTAATCCGGCGGAGGACGATGGATTTTTTCGGCCGTAAAAGCATGGCTCCCTTCGGAAGAGAAGTAAACCCGTGGGTTCTGTGTCGTAAATTTACAGCACATAAAAGAACCTCAGGCCTGATAGGCCTCTGCGCAAAATTAAGCGGTCTTTAACGCCCAGTATAGAATGGGACGTTGAGAAGAGCAGTTAAAGAGCGTCCATAAATAAAACGTCATTTTATTTTTACATCAAGCGATGTAAACTGTCGATTGTAGGACAGCGCTTTAAGTAGGTTGATGAATATTCATAATTAAATCATGTGCAGCTATGATAGTAGTTACACGCCTTTCCGCTTGAGCGCTGAAACAACAATTGTTGTCCAAGTGTGTGCTTTACATGTATACAGTTTCCATATTTAGAGGCTTCCGACTCACGTTTCACAGTTCTTCGAAACTCAAGATATCAGATATCAAGGCAGCTATATGAAAGTAATTTCGAATAAAGAGGACTTCAGAGGATATTCCCAACAAATTCAAGACATACATTTTACTTGCTATTAAAATACCTTTAATATACAGCATTTTAACCAAACTCGTTACAGCCATTTTTGAAGTTGTCGAACAATTTGAAAAAAAATTCCTAGCAAAGGGTGGATTGGGTTGGGGGCAATTTTTTTAAAATATTCGAGTCGCATGCTTGGAAGATAACTTAAATACTAAGTTATTATGTTGCCCACAGAAATATACACGCGGACTTTTTGCTAAAAATCGTATGTGTTCCATTCTTATAACTTTCTTTACCTGTTCTGCAAACAAAGTATTCATATAAAAGACTATTCTTCTATCTATTGATTCTAATCGATATAAACATTTACAGAAGTTGTCTTATTACTTGCTTCCTTTTAAGGAGAAGGCAATACACTAGGATAAAGTGATAGTCAAATGTTTTAAACACTGGTTGTTATGTGAAACGAAAGATAAATTAAATGAAATGTAGTTTTATTTATGGACGCTCTTTAATTGCTGTGGTTCTCAGCGTCCCATTCTGTATTGGGCGTGAAAGACCGCTTAATTTTGTTGAGAGGCCTCTTTTTCAGGCTTTAGGTTCTTTTATGTGTCGTAAATCTGCGACACGGAACCACCGGCTTTACTTCCGTTCCGAAGGAAGCCATGCTAGGGATTTTACGCCCGAAAAAAATCCATCGTCCTCCGAGGGGTTTGAACCCGCAACCTTGGATATATGAGTTAGCACGGAGGGCGACGAAACGGAAGATGACTTACTATTTGGAAAAGTTTAAGTTGTTTAAAATTGAAACCGATAACAAAGAGGATCTCGGAAACTGTTAGCTCTGTTTATATAAAAGACACAAATTGTGTTTTTTAATTATATCTTCATTTTCTGTGTACTTATTTTTGACTATTTCTTACGGTTTATCAGTTATTCAAAATTCATTCAGACTGAAAAGGTCTTCTGAGGCTATTCCCAGAAAATTCAAGATATACATTTTGTTTGTCATGAAAATATCTTAAGCATATGATATTTTAATCAAAATGGTTAGATTCATTTTTGAGAAAATGATAATTTCGAAAAATTGGAGATGGAGAATTTTCTTGAAAAGCTTCGTCTCGCAACTTTGAAAGATGCTAAACTTAAAAACCAAGTTTGATTTTCAACCGACTGTTCGTACGAGCTGCCCATAGACACATACACACACGGACATTTTTAATCATTATCATTTTTTTTATTCATTCTTCCTCAAAATGTGTATTTCAAGCGAAATATCGTTTTCGATATTGTACATATATGTTAGAGAAATGTCACCCTCCGTGGTGAAATGGTTACCATGCTAACTTCGTATACCCAAGGTCGCGGGTTCAAACCCGGCGGAGGACGATGGATTTTTTCGGGTGTGAAAATCCTTAGCATGGCTTCCTTCGGAAGGGAAGTAAAGGCGTTGGTCCCGTGTCGTAGATTTACGGCACGTAAAAGAACCTCAAGCCTGATAGAGAGGCCTCTGAGCAAAATTAAGTGGTCTTTCGCGCCCAGTATAGAATGGGACGCTGAGAACCACAGCAGTTATAGAGCGTCCATAAATAAGACGCCATTTACATTTTGCTAGAGAAAGTAACAATACAGGTGCTACATAAATCATCTCCAATGAAGGTTAAAGGACTGGACACAATGTTATAACAATATAAACCTAAGTCACATTGATTTATGTATACTAAATAAAAAATAAATACTGTTTGTCTGACCTGATACGCGTAGCTATGTTTACGTGTGTTGAGCCGAGAGGGTTGGCGGGAATGCCATAGCGAGGGCAACAATGACAACAATGTTATGATTCTGACGATTGCGCTACCCCGCCATTAGGTGTCATGTGTGTGCTTTGTGTCATAAAATAGATCGTTTCATGATTAAGTACAAAAAGAAGAACAATAAGATATTAAACGATGATGTTTACACACTTGCAGAACTAAGCAACAGAACGCCGCCGTTTTCAATACAGGAGTCTAGACAGATTGAGGTTATGTCACTGGCATCGTCACCGTCCTCTAAACAGATTTATGGGGAAAACACCGAAAGATGGACTTCATAACTTAAATAAAAATCTGTGCAGAAATGAAGTTTTCTTTCACTCTTTACATGTTTTCTAGAGGTATACCTTTTTTTCGTTTAGCGATTCAAATAATATTATTAGTATGTACCAAATTGATTACTATTATTAGTTTATTTCGTCTCTTTTACGGTGTTTCTCAAAGTTTTTCCTGCCTTAAAGTGTAAATTTTAAAATATCTTCCATACCTCCTGGTGAGCTTCCCCCCCCCCCCTCCTTACAGAAATCTTGAATCCGCCCTTGATCTACACTGTCGTTTTTACTAAAGCTCCTCAGACCTTCACACTATCCTATTTGCTTATTTCAGATACTAAACCAAACATTGCGAAACATAGGTACTAGATCATTCTATAAATCACGCCATCTATGCGGATTAGAACTCCGTTGATAAACGCAACAGCGCCAAGTTTCTATTTCTCTTCCGTAATTCGGGATTGAAGGGGCAACGCCAATATTCATGGAACGACAATTTGGTTATTTGGCATGCCGAGAGATGCTGGTGCTTTGAACTCTTGAATTGAAGCAGCTTTGTATGTTTTCAAAGTGGAATAGACAAGAAATAACTTTTTGGGTTTATTTAATGATGCTAGCAAATGCATAAACACATGAGAAGCGACAAAGTCAGATAATACGAGGTGTGATAAAAAAGAGCGGGAATTTTTGTTTTTCTTAAACAATCTTTATTAATGCATCTACATCAAAATAAACTCCCTCACATATAATACACTTGTGCAGCGATTCTGTTATTAGCTCACCAACGATGTCCTTTCATGTTCTCTTTAGCCTCGGGAGTAGAAAGAAGTCGCAGGGGGCCATGTTCGGCGAACAAGGTAGCTGAGGCAACATAACGTTTCTGATTTTTACAAGCCTTGAGGTGTGAGCAGGAGGATTACTTCATGCAAGCGGCGCATAACTTCTAGGCAGTATTCCTTATTGACTGTGTAGCCATGGCTTTGGTCTTCCACATTGTCGGCAGTTAAGACGTCCCTGGGATCATCGTCTTCAGTGTTCTCGACCTCCTTTCAAACGTCTATACCACTCGCAAACTCTTGTCTTACTGAGTAGATTTGCTAAAAGCCACAGACATTTCCAACACTTTATCCATTTTTCAAGCAAAATGTAATGCAAATTCGCTGAGACTTCGAAAACACGTATAACCCTTTTAACTACCAATAATAAACTAAGTATACCTATTTAAAACAGCTGAAAATACATACATCAGGAACATGCGTACCTACAAGATAAAAACAACAAGTTTTGAAAATCGGTTGTATAAAGTCCGCGGAATTTAAAAAAAAAAAAATCCCTTTTTTTTTTTTTATCGTATACGCTATTGAAAGGAGGGATACATGGAATATAATTTGAATTCGAATTTGTAACCATCAGTATTTCTATAGGTTGTAGTTTTAGATGAATAACGTAAATCAAGGAGTAAAGCTGGCTCTGTATAGATAAATGTAATTTTCACTTTGTATTTAGGTTAAGCGGAAATAAGTGCTGGTTATTTTAGATTCACAGCATGCCATGGCGAGTTCTAGCCATGTCTTTCACATTTTCATTGTTCTTTTGTAAGCTTAGCAACGCAATTCATACAACTCGGGATGCACCTTTAACGTTTCAATGTGTAGGTATATCTTGGTGTTTACGCCATCTTTATCAAGAATTACAGAATAACGAACTATCTACACGAATTCTGTGGATGTGGTCAATGCCGCATGATAAAAGTTAACCCCAATTCAACTTTTGTGACATACATTTTGCCGCGTTCATGCTGAATTTCTATTGGGGAATCTTTTTGTCGCGCATGTCGCTCCATTGTAAACCCAGTATAATGCCCAATCCACGACATGATTGGCACGGTCAACACCTGATGTTCGCAGTGGAATGACATTGGATTAGATTAGAAAGCATTCTGTAGGTTCGTTTTGGCCAGCAGGCCACTGATCATAGAACTGAAGCCCCGTTGTGAACACTAGTTTTCTATGAGCAGTGTCGTAACGGTTGTCGCGTCCCCATCGCCGGCCGCTCCACCAGCGTCAGGCGCCACAACTTGAAAGTATTGCGCTAAGCTCGGGCGAAACCTTTTCCTAGTATTGTAAGGTACCTGATGTGGTCATTTTGAATAAATTATATTTAATTTAGCAAGAGATATTAGTGACAAGATGTCAAAATGTCCTCTTAAAGCAATGTCTTAACTATAATGTCACGGAGGGCCCTCACATCTGAACTACTGACACTCCGGCCCGACGTTGACAGAAATGGCATAATGTTACTTAAAAGTGTTAACTTCAGGAACATCAAAATATACCAGGTGAGTTGAGTGCAATTTGTATGTTTCTTTGAGTGTCCCCTCCCCCTTTAGTTCCCTAACCTTGCATTCTTAAAATGTTTCTAATTAATAATAAAAGCACTGTGTCATCGCACTGTTGGTATACTTATTTAGAGATCCTGATCTATAATTGGTGAGAAATTACCTTGTGATTGACATTGCTGCTGACATGTGGCTGTCTCGGTACAAGGTTGCCACATTTACTCGCTTTCGGTCTGCAGCGCTACATGTTCCACTGCTTCCTCTAAAATGCCTTCTTTCTATGTATTTTGTATCACACTTCTCGTATGTCGAATTACGTTTCCCCATTTCTCACTAGTTTCTTCATATATTCCTTTCAACATTGGTTCCTTCACTAAACGTAAAAGTTGTATTATTTCGGCTAACGTAACCTCAACTTGTTTATCACGGCTGTAAGAATAACAGTGTCACAAGAGCAATATAAAAGGTAGTAACGATTATAAATTAAAATCCCTACGGGATCACTGTGTATAACACAGCCGAATCCGTAGATGTTGCAACGCCGATTACATCATTTCTCTGACAGTTATGCATTTATACTTTCTCTACACGTACTATGTGCATGGTGTGTAGAGAAGGTATTGCACTCCACCAAAATATTCGATGCCGAGATTTCACCGGAAATACATGTTTTAGGGTCCCTTTATAATAAAAAAAAGCATTTTCGGAAAAAATTCCGTGTGTGCCCGCGAGTCTGTGAACACGATAACTCAAAAACGAAAAGTTGGTAAAATACCAAACTTGGGATTTAAGTTTAGTATCTTCCAGGGTTGCGACACGAAGTTTTTGAGAAAAATCCCCCAGCCTCAAACTACCCTTTACATGGAATCTTTTTCAAAAACTTTGATTTTCTCAAAAATAGCTCTAACGATTTTGATTAAAATATCGTATATTAAAGATATTTACCTGACAAATAAAATGTATATCTTGGATTTTCTGGTATTAAACTCTGAAGACTACTTTATTCTGGATGAATTTTATGGAATTTTGCATAACTGCTAAACCGTAAGAGGTGGAAAAAACCTACTACACAAAAAATGTAGAGCATGTTAAAACATACAATTTATGTTGTATACATTTTTTCGTGGAGTTTATCGTTTTTTAGATAGTGCTTGTTTTCGGTTTCAGCTTTAAAAAACTTATACTTTTCTCATACAGAAATTTGTCAACTCCTGTCCATACAAAGGTACACGCTCCTGCAGTTAAACCCTGAGGCTACTTGCTTCCGTCTCGCATGCGCGAATACCAGATTTACCCCCGATCCTACCACCACCTAGTGATGCACAGTGTAGGCGTAAATGCTACCCCATATTGGGTATCCTAGAGTATTTTTGTATGCGCTTGAACTCAGTTCATATAATAAGGGATACTTTAATAATTTTGCTTTCTCCACATAGTACATGGTAAGGTATTGCACTCCACCCAAAAATAAGATCCCGAGATTTCACCAGAAATACACGTTTTAGGGTCCCCTGTATAAAAAAGGCATATTTAGAAAATCTTATGTAGCTATTGCATTCACATGACTTTCTCTAACTATTCTGCAAAAAAAAAAAAAAAAAAAAAAAAACCAACAACTATTCTTACAAAACATTATTCTTCTATTTACATGATGCTATACAAGATAAATATTAACACAGTTGGTCTTACTACTTAGTTCCTTATAAGCAGAAGGGAAATAAGGGAAAATGCAATGCTAAAGCAACAGTCAAATCTTTTAAAAGCTGATCGATATTTGAACAATTGAAGTTTGCTTTACATTTCCAGAAAATTAAAAGAGAGATGAAACGGAAGAGAAGATGCATAATTTAAAATTGAAACCAATAACGAGGAATATCTCGGAAACGGTCAACTCTGCAACAAAAATGTACATAATATAAATTGTGTGTTTTAACAAGATCTACATGTTTTGTTTAAGTTTTTATCTATCTCCTATAGCTTGCCAGTTATGCAAAATTCATCCAGCATGAATAAGTCCAGAAAAATCAAGATATACACTTTATTTGTGCTGTAAATAGCTTTATAATACTATACTTTAATCAAAGTCATTAGATCCATTTTTTAGAAAAACAAATTTTCAAATATTCTTGCATGTAAATGTAGTTGGGGGGGGGGTTTCTCGAAAATCTTTGTGTCCCATCCTTGAAATATTTAGTTTTTAAGCTATGCTGCACACATACGCACACACACATACATTTTTCTAAAAATGTTTTTTTTTGGATACAGGGGACCCAAAGCATATATTTGTGGTGAAATCTCGGTATTGAATTTTTTGATGCAGTACAATACCTTCTCTATACACTATGTAATAATACATGTAGAGAAAGTAAAAATGGCCAACATGATAGACAGCTGTGGCACAATTCAATGTTACGAGTTTATGGTAGTCTCAAACTTGGCCAACATTGAGTTACTCCATGATTTAACTGCATCTTTTCTACAAATTTAAGAAGCACTTTTTTCTGTGTGTTATGCAACAAGTTTTATTTCATTGCACCATACCTGGACAAGAAGAATCAGCTGCAGTCTTTCTCGTTAGCCATGGAAATAAGACAATTTCTGCTAACTTTATTTATTAGCATGAAGTAGAAGAATAATCTTTTGTGAGACAGTTGTTCGCAGAAGAGGTAGAGAAAGTCATGTGAATGGAACACAGATTTTTTCTCATAGCTTTGACTATTTTACCACATACTCAGAATTTAAAACATAGTACACAAAACTTTTAATAAACTGTGTTAAAACCCATATGAAATTATGTTGTTCATAATCACTTTTTACTTTTTTAGCATGTGTACATACAATATTATATAGTAGCTAGAGAAGGTATTGTATTCCACTACAAAAATTTGATGTCGATATTTCACCGCAAATATATGCTTTGAGGACCCCTGAGTCAAAAAAGAGTTTTTAAAAAGGAGAGAGAGAGAGGGAGAAAGTGTGTGTGTGTGTGCGTGCGTGCGTGCGTGCGTGCGTGCGTGCGTGTGTGTGTTGAGGGGACAGCATAGAGCAAAAACCGTTAAATACCAAACTTGGTATTTGCATTTAGTGTCTTCCAAGGATGCAACATCAAATTTTCAGGAAAATCCCCCCTCATCCAGAAGAAACAAGTCTTCAGAGGCTATTCCCAGAAATTTCAAAATATATATTTTATTTATCAGGTAAATATCTTTGATATACAATATTTTGAAGAACATTGTTAGAGCCATTTTTGAGAAAAACAAAACTTTCAATAATTACTTTCTCTACACGTACTATGTACATAGTGCATATAGAAAGTATTGAATTGCACCCAAAAATTCAATACCAAGATTTCACCGGAAGTGCATGTTTTGAAATGCTGTGAATCCAAAAAAAGCATTTTTAGAAAAATGTCCATGTGTGTGTGTGTATGTGTCTTTGGGCAGCATAGCTCAAAAATGAAAAGTCTGTTAAAAACCAAATTTGGTATTTAGGTTTGGTATCTTCCAAGGATGTGACATGAAGATTTTCAAAAAAATCCCCTCTCCCCCAACTACCCTTTACATGGAACTTTTTTCGAAAATTTTGATTTTCTCAAAAATTGCTCTAACAATTTTGATTAAAATAACATATATTAAAAATATTCACCTGACAAATAAAATGTATATCTTGAATCTTCTGGGAATAGCCCCTAAAGACCTCTTTATTCTTGATGTTTTTTATGGAATTTTACATAACCGATATACCATAGGAGATAGACAAAAACTTACTTCACAAAAACTGTAGATCACGATAAAAGACAGAATTTATGTTTTATATATATATATTTTTTTTTGGATGGAGTTGATCGTTTTTGAGATATTCCTTGTTTTCGGTTTAAGCTTTGAAAAACTTACAATTTTCTCATAGAGGCATTTGTCAACTCGTGTCCATACAAACAAAGGAACTTCAGTCACATAGCAACCAGCTTTTGACTGTCACTTTAATCTATGGTACTCCCTTATTTCACTTCTACTTACAAGGAAGTAATAAGACAATTTCTCTTAATGTTTATCTCAATTAGCATCAAGTAAATCGAAGCATAAGCTTTTTAATAATTTTTTTTGCAGGAATGATGAGAAACTCATGTGAATGTAGCATATCAGATTTTTTTCCCATGTAAAGGATAGTTTGGGTTGGGGATTTCCTTGAAAATGTTGGTGTTGCATCCATGGAATATACTAAACACAACACCAAGTTTGGTATTTAACAGCCTTTTTTGTTATACTCACGCATGCACACGATACATTTCTACATATGGACCTTTTTCTAACAATGCTTTTTTGGACTCATAGCACCTCAACATGTATAGAAAGTTTTTGTCTATCTCTTACAATTTAACTGTTATGCAAAAGCCATCCAGAATAAAGTAGTCTTCAGAGACAATTCCCAGGAAATTCAAGATATACATTTTATTTGTCAGGTAAATATCTTTAATATACGATATTTTAATCAAAATCGTTAGAGCCATTTTGAGAAAATCAAAATTTTCGAAAAATTTCCATTTAAAGACTATTTATTTATTTTTAAATATTTGTGTCACATCCATGGAAAATACAGAACTTAATAACCAATTTTAGTATTTAACCAACTTTTTGTTTTTAAGCTATGCTGTCCACACATGCATGCGCGCACGCATGCTCGCACACACACACACATACACAAACACAGACAACAGCAGGCATTTTTCTAAAAATCTGAAGTGTTACACTCACATGACTTCTCTAGCTGCTCTACAAAAGATTATTCTTCTTCCTACACAAAACTAATCGAAATAAACATTAACAAAATGTTCTTATTACTTAGTTCCTTATAAGAACAATGAAACTAGAGGAATGCACTAAAGTGATAGTCATATGTTTTAAAAGCTGTTGTTATGCGATTGTCACTGCAAATCACTTCTTTACTTGGACAGGAGTAGAACAAAAATAACCAGACACTTGCTGTCTGAGAAAAGTATAAGTACTATAAAATTGAAACCAATAACAAGGAATATCTCGGAAACAGTTACCTCCACAATAAAAAACATAGAGGACGTAAATTGTATGCTTTCACGAGATCACCAGTTTTACTTTCTCTATACATGCTATGTACATAGTGTATGGAGAAGGTATTTTAATGCATCCAAAAACTTGATACCGAGATTTTACCGGAAATATATGTTTTAAGACACCCTGAATACAAAAAAAGCATTTTTAGAAAAATGTCCATGTGTGTGTCTATCTGTGTGTGTGTGTGTGTGTCTGTAGGCAGATTAGCTCAAACACAAAAAGACTGTTAAATACCAAACTTAGTATTTAAGTTCAGTATCTTCCAAGGATGCAACACAAAGTTTTCAAAAAAATCCTCCCACCCCAAACTACCCTTCACATGTAAAAAGTTTTGAAAATTTTGATGTTCAGAAAAATGGCTGTAACGATTTTGATTAAAATATCATATATTAAAGATATATACCTGACAAATAATATGTATATCTTGAATTTTCTGGGAATAGTCTCTGAAAACTGCTTTATTCTGGATGAATTTTACAGAATTGTGTATAACTAGTAAACGGTAAAGAGATAGACAAAAACTTACCTCACAAAAATTGTAGAGCACATTAAAACACACAATTTATGTTATACACATTTTTTTTGTGAAGTTGATCGTTTTTTAGATATTCCTTGTTTTTGGTTTCAGCCTTGAAAAACTTAAGGAATTTGTCAACTAGTGTCCATCAAACAAAGGCACTTCAATCACATAGGAACCAACTTTTGACTATCACTTTAACCTATGGTTCTCCCTTATTCCACTTCTACTTACAAGGAAGCAAGTAATAAGACTATTTCTGCTTATTGTTTCTTGATGAGCATGAAGTAAATAGAAGCATGGACTTTTTAAGGACAATTTGTGTCAGAGATGTAGAGAAAGTCATGTGAATGCAACACATCAGATTTTTTCTGTAGTAAGTTTACTTTTCTGTAGATAGTTTTGTCTGTCTCTTGTGTTTTAGCAGTTAAGCAAAATTCATCCATAATAAAGAGGTTCTTCAGAGGCTATTCCCAGAAAATTTAAGATATACCTATATTTTATTTGAGATGTAAACATGTTTAATATAGGGCACATTAATTAAAATCAAAAAATTTTGAAAAAATATTATTGTAAAGGGTAGTTTGCTCTGGGGGGGGGGGGGTTCTTGAAAATCTTTGTGTTGCATCCCTGGAACATACTTAACCTAAATACAAAGCTTGGTATTTTACTGACTTTTAGTTTTGGAGTTATTATGCTCTCTCTCTCTCTCTCTCTCTCTCTCTCTCTCACACACACACACACACACACACACACACACACACACACACACACACACACACACATGGACCTTTTTGTGAAAATGCTTTTTATGGATACAGGGGATCCTAAAACATATATTTCTGGTGAAATCGTGGTATCAATTTTTGGGTGGAGTGCAATACCTTCTCTATACACTATGTACAAAGTGTTGAGAATCTCTATACTAACATTGCATGTAACTCAAACATTTTCCTGTGATATATGTAGCCAATGCTACTGTTTTCAGCTTGAAGTACCTGAGATATCAGTGTTAACGTGTGCAGATATCATTATTTGTAAATAAAAGCTAAGTATGGAATGTTACATTTTAAAGACAGATGTGCAAGTCCTTAGAAGCACATATTTTGCTAAAGTTGAGAGCCATAGTCTTATGTAATAAATAGAATAGAAACTGAAATAGTGTTCAAAAAGAAACAATGATAATAATGAGGTACAAAACAAATAGCACATTTTGCAGAAATGTTACATATCTTACCTAGCCAAGCACATTGATGGTAGTATGACTGTAATTTTGTGAAAAATCAACTTTTTAAAATGTTTCCTTGGTGGATGGAGATTCTCTTCAAATGAAGAGTCGGAGCTGATGAGTATTTTACAGCCCTGGGGGAATCTCATTTTTGGGGTGGAATAAAGACATTGGAACAAGTGTATTAGAGTACAAGGACACTAAAAAAAAATGTTTTCCATTTTTACTACTTTTTCTAGCTGTTCCATAAACAAACTTTTCTTATAAAAGATTATTCTTTTATCTACTTTATCCTAATTGAGGTAAACATTAACAGAAATGCTCTCATTGCTTGCTTCCTAGGCTAAAGTGATAGTCAAATATTTTAAAAGCCGGTCGCTATGTAAAGCAATAGAAAATTTGGTCCTCTTTCCTTGCTAGGAGTAAACAAAAGAGAGACGAAATGAATGATGACTTCCTTTTTGTGAAAAGTTTAAGTAGCTTAAAACTGAAACCAGTAACTCAGAATATCTGAAAACGGTTAACTCTACATAAAATGTAAATGACATAAATTGCATGTTTTAATAAAATCTACATATCTTGTGTAGTAGGTTTTTGTATATCTCTTGCAGTTTACCAGTTATGCAAAATTCATCCAGAATAAAGAGATCCTTAAAGACTATTCCCAGAAAATTCAAGATATACATTTTATTTTTCATGTAAATATCTTTAATATACAGTATTGTAATCAAAATCGTTAGAGCAATGTTTGAGAAAATCAAAATTTTCTAAAGGTGTTCAATGTTAAGGATAGTTGGGTGTAAGAGGATTTTCTTGAAAATCTTCATGTCACGTCCTTGGAAAATACTGAACTTAGATATCAAGTTTGGTATTTACCCAACTTTTTGTTTTTGAGCTATACTGTCCACAGTCTCACGCACGCACGCACGCACGCACGCACGCACACACACACGCATGCACGCACGCACATGGGTTTATTTCTTAAAATTCTATTTTTTTGGATTCAAGGGGTCCTAAAACATGTACTTCTGGTGAAATCTTGGTATCAAATTTTTGGGTGGAATACAATACCTTCTCTATATACTATGTACATTGTGCATATGTGCTCGATAAAGTAATAAAAATAGTTTGAATCAGGTCAGTTGCTTTTTTGGGTTTAATTGAGAACTTATGAAATGATCCTAGTATTGGAAATAGTTAAGATTTAAAGTGAACTGTTTCTTTGTTGCAGTGTATATTTGTACTTGATACAGAACTGTAAACATGTGATGCTATATCCAGCCTCTTTTGACATAATCCAGAACAAAGAATGCCATTCTGTTTGCATATTCCTGATCACTCTGACCGAGGAAGATACTGTCTACTCCTGTACACTCCGACAGATCTGGAACCTTTTCCTTTTTCGCAGTAATGACCTTGATCATGAAGAGAATGTGAGAGAACTCTTTTGGTGCAAACATTTCAAGTTCCCGTATGAAATGTTGTAACGAGAACGGAGACGCATCACATCCAAGTTTCTTGAGACAGTCGACAAACTCTGAATGGTATAGTTTGAGTAAATCATCAAAATGCTGCTCAAGAATACCATTGGCAGCACTGGTATACAAGAAGAATACAAGATCTCGCACAGGAGAGTCGTACGTAGTCCCCTGAAAATCCACAATCTTAATTCCAACTGGCAGTTTTGCGTCTTGAGACATGTATTTGAACATCATGTTGTTCACCCAGAAGTCGTTGTGTGCCATCGCAGCAAACGGTTCCTGAGCTACTGGCGTCCCAGACTTTAGTTCCTCCAGTTGTTTGATAAGCATAGTTCTTATTCTGTCCAGGTACGGCTTACACGCAGGCACAGTCGCTACATTCTCAATATTACGGTCTACCCATATATCCGCCTCCCCCTCGCGCTGCAACTCCCCGGGTATAAACCTCACTGCAGCCTCCATAACAGTTTTCTTGAACACATCTGGTTTGAGTAACTTGATGGCCACCGTCGTTGCATGAAACCTCGCCAGTTGTGCTGTAGCAAATCTCATATGAACGAGGTCCAGGCCTTCTATGCGGTCTCCCATCACGTAGCCAGTCTCCTTGAGGTTCTCCATCAGAATAACTGCAGTCTCGTCTGATGGTTTCATCAGATCATCCTCTTTATTAATACAAGCACCAAAGAATCTGGGAAACAAATCTAGATATTCAAATGGCAATCCATTTTCCTGAAGCAATTGCTCGTATTCTGGAGCAACAAGAAGATAGGCATTTGTTTCCTTCTTGAATGTAATATCAATCTGGAATAAGTTGCGTAAAAACTCTGTGGGTGGCACTAGCTTGGCAACCAATGGCAGATGCTCTGGGCTTGCGCCATCTATTGTAACTTCAACGGAGAGGATTGTGCTGCCGTAGTTTTCTCCAGGTTTTGTTAAAGGTTTACATGTAAACGTTTTTAATTTAATTTTGGAGCCCAGAGTCTTCTTCAGGATGTGCTCCAAATATTCCTTCTTCAGCTCAGATGCAGACATTCCGTTTGTTGAAGCCGTTTGTGTTTTCTGCATGTATCAGCTGAGTCCAAACAACCTGAAATAAGAGAATAAAAAACCATGAGTCACTAATTAAAAACCTGATGTGTTACAGTCACATGACTTTCTCTATCTTTCTTCATTTATAAGTAAGTATTACAAGGTTGAATCAAATACATGGGTCATTCAGTAATTAGTGGCAACATTTGAATCAGCAACAGTAAAGCATTGCAATAATCTCCTCCAACATGAAGAACTCGCCTCCGCACATCAGGGAGATGACAGCGAGTTGTCCCAATATTCAAACAGACCGCTCTACTGGTGCTATAATTGCCTGTCTGGTACTAAATTAACTCTTAAAAAGTTTGAAATCAATGGGCTCATATCTGGGAAGTATGAAGGATGCTCCAGGTTTATCTGCGAGTAAATTAACAATAAGGGCAGCTATGTGAGAGCAGGCACCGTCATGTAACACAGTAGGATGAGAATTCAGGGGATGTGGACATTCACGATGCACAACTGGTTATAAATTGTGTTCCAGAAAGTTATTGTAATATGCACCATTCATATGATTTCCTTGAGGAACTGAACGCTGTCAAAATCATAAGCAATAAGTGATTGTGCTCTGCCAGCTCCACGTTTTTGATGAACACCTAGCCATGGCACGATATGGTCCACAAACTTCCAATAGTTCTGTACGACATTGTTACCTCTTGCAACCTGAATTGTAATGAAGCATCTTTGTTCGCATTTACTAGACATATTAGAGCACTAAATTAAACTTACTATAAAATGTCTTATAAATAAAATTATTGTCTTCAAACTCACAGCTAACAAACATTAGATGCTCTTCTGCTTCATTATTATCAGCTTACATCATTTACGGCTGATGATGCCAAATGCAGGCAGTGTTGCCATGTATAAACTGGAATTTTAAATTAGTGCCTCTGGTAGTGAACGGAAATAAGTGACACTTTGAGAGGATGATGATGATTTGTGTTTAAGGGCGCCCAACGACAGAGGTTATTAGTGCCCTCAGAAAATAAAATCTCAGCTAAAACCAGAAATAAAAAGCACCTTTAAAATAAATCAATAAAAAATCAGCAAGTAACTACAAATAAAAATCTGATGTGTTCCATTCACATGACTTTCTCTACAACTCTGCAATAAATTATTGTTAAAAAGCTTATGCTTCTATTTACTTCCTGCTAATCGAGAAAAAATCAGCAGTAATAGTCTTATTACTTGCTTCCTTGTAAGTAGAAGCGAAATAAGGGAGTACCATAGGTTAAAGTGATAGTCAAAAGCTGGTTGCTATGTGACTGAAGTTCCTTTGTTTGTATGGACACGAGTTCACAAAGTCCTGTATGAGAAAAGTACTTTTTTATAGCTGAAACCAAAAACAAGGAATATCTCAAAAATAATCAACTCCATGAAAGAAATGTATGTAACATAAATTGTGTGTTTTAAAGTGCTCTACATTTGTTGTGTGGTAAGTTTTTGTACTTCTCTTACGGTTTAGCAGTTATGCAAAATTCTGTAAAATTGACCCAGAATAAAGTAGCCTTCAGAGGCTATTCCCAGAAAATTCAAAATATATATTTTATTTGTCAGGTAAATATCATTTAATATACAATATTTTAATCAAAATTGTTAGGGCCATTTTTTAGAAAATACAAATTTTCGAAAAACGTTCCATGTAAAGGGTAGTTTGGGGTGGGCGGATTTTTCTCAAAATCTTTGTGTTGCATCCCTGGAAGATACTAAACTTAAATACCAAGTTTGGTATTTTACCAACTTTTCGTTTTTGAGTTATCATGTTCAGAGAGAGAGAGACACACACACACACACACGCATGCGCGCACACGCCCACACCCACACCCACACACCCCCACCCACCCACGCACACACACACACACACACACATGGACCTTTTTCTGAAAATACTTTTTTTGGATACAGGGGACCCTAAAACATATATTTCCGGTGAAATCTCGGTATCAAATTTTTTGGTGGAGTGCAATACCTTCTCTATATACTATGTACATAGTGCATATAGAGAAAGTAAAAAACACTATTAAAAGAACTTGGAGAATAAAAGGAATTCTAAAGTGGCACATATATAACCAGTTAAATAAAACAATGGAGAAAAATGGGTGTCATAATTAAAATGGAGGATGCAAATGCTAAAAGTGATATAAGGTTTAAAAGCCTCACATAGCACTCCATTGTCTGCTGTCTAAATCTATAAAAGCAAAATAAAATTAGATTATTAAGACTTAGGCTATTTTGGATAAAAATTTAAAAACCTTATCTACTGCTCCAAAATCCTGACCGGCAGTTGCTGAGTGGCACGAAGTGGTGCTAGGTCAGCACACTCTACCAAGACATGGCGGACAGAAAGTGCCTTGCTGCAGAGTGGACAAACAGGTGGAGGTTCCTTCTTAAATATGTGGCTATGAGTAAAACACAGTGGCCAATGCGTAATCAAGCTAAAATAACTTCCTCATGACGAGGTAGACGTGAGGAAGTCACCCAGTGTACAGGGAGCTCCTTCACCTCCCTAAGTTTGTTGCTGCAAAGAGCAGACCACTCTCCATGCCAATTTGAGAGGATGTATGGAATTGTGGCATTGTTGCATCACTGCAGCTGCTTGTTTCAGAACGCCATGAGCGAGCAAGACGTACACGTTTCTGTTGCATAAAGCATCATTATCAAGTTTTTGGCAAAAGAAGGCATCAAAGCTTCATGCACAGTTTGGGGACAAAACCTTTCAAAGACCCTCCAGGTGTATGACTGGTACAAGACATTTTTGACAGGACAGAAGCAGTGGAATTGTGTGGGCCAGTGAAGGCCAAAACATGTCTTTCTGCTGGAAATGTACTTACAACTCAAGTTTCTTCGTGAACAAAGAACTGTGAATGCAGAATTTTACAGCCATCTTTTGTTCCAGACAAAAGCTACATATCGCAACAAACATCGCTGGCAACCAATCTGTGCTGCAGATCCACCCACTGCTGTCTTAATATGAAGGAAATACATTGCAAACCTCTGGCACATCCCAGTTGCCCTCCATGGCGTAATGGTTACCATGCTAATGTCATATACCTAAGGTCGCAGGTTCAAACCCGGTGTAGGACAATGGATTTTTTTGGGCGTAAAAACCCTTAGCATGGCTTCCTTCGGAAGGGAAGTAAAACCGTTGGTCCTGTGTCGTAGATTTACGGCATGTAAAAGAACCTCAAGCCTGATAGAGAGGCCTCTGAGCAAAATTAAGCAGTCTTTCACGCCCAGTATAGAATGGGATGCTGAGAACGTCCATAAATAAAATGCCATTTCATTTCATTTCTGACACATCCACCTTACAGTCCACATTTGTCACCCTGTGAATACCATTTATTTGGGCCACTGAAACAAGAACTGGCTAAGCACACTTTCCTCTTCTTTCTTTGAGGACAGCATCAAAAAGCTGTCAACTGAATGGCAAAAAACATGTGTCAAATTTGGGAAATTATGTAGAAAAATCTGATGTGTTCCATTCACATGATTTTCTCTACATCACTGTAACAAATTATTGTTAAAAAAGCATATTCTTCTATCTACTTTATGATAAATATTAACAGAAATTATTTTAATTACTTGTTTCCTTGTAAGTAGAAGGAATACATTAGGTTAAAACGAGTCAAATCTTTTAAAAGCTGGCTGCCATGTGTTTAACGCCCGCTTTAACTACTTATGGCACCGCAGGCGGTGACATTGATAATACATGAATGAAGATGCAGCACCAGTGGAATGTGATGGCAGGGGAAATCAGAGACAACACCACAAATCTCACATGCAGTTGCTTGGGATCGAATCTGGGCCGTCTAGGTTGTCATGTGGTTGAAACCCATTTCTATGCAAGGCCAGGAGTTTACAACTTTCTGTGTGAGAAAAGTTTAATCTGAAACAAATAGCAAGGAATATCTCAGAAATTATCAATTCCATGCAAAAAATGTATATGGCATAAATTGTGTGTTTTAACATGATCTACATTTTTTATGTAGTAAGTTGTTGTCTATCTCTTACGGATTACCAGTTACTCTAAATTAGGAAAATGTATTCAGAATAAAGAGACCAATAGAGGCTATTCGCAGAAAATTCAAGATATACATTTTATTTGCCATATAAATATCTTTAATATATGGTATTTTAATCAAAATCGTTGAGCCATTTTTGAGAAAATCAAAATTTTCAAAATTTTTTCCACATAAAGGGTAGTTTGGGGTGGGAGGATTTTTTTTTTCAAAATCTTCGTGTTGCATCCCTGGAAGATACTAAACTTAAATACCAGAGACTGACTGGCTGCTGTTCACTGTTGGCTGTTTGTGTTGACATCTAGTGGTGGAAAGATGTACTTCTATAACTGATTTGTGGCAGCAATTCAAAACTCATTAAGCAGTGGTTTAGTTTCATAGTTCAAATCTTTTCCCAAGTATCCAGCTCTGCTATATATTTTTCAGACCCTAAGAGTGGAATGTTTGGTGTGATGTGACTGGCCATCCAGAAGTGATATAAAACTGCAGATTTCTCCATCTATTTGTATTTTATGTGTCTCATGTGTTCCAAGTTTCTCTTTGTTTTTCCTATATACGAGGATCATCCAGAAAGTGACTAAATAATAAGGAAAGTTATCAACACAAAACTTTATTTACAAAGCTACACTACCTCACTCTATTGCTATTCTGTCAAGGTATTTATTTTCACGTGGTACCAGTTTTTCAATGCCGATGTTATACTTTTCAACTGCCAAACAACTTATTCTTTTTTTGAAATCACAAAATGATTGGCTAATCTAATTTTATAGGCAAATGGCAATTTACATGTAATCAAGGAAGAACATAACAGAGGGTATGATAAAGACTGGAGTTGAAGTTCATCAATCGTTATGGAGCAGTTGAAAGCAAATGTTGATAAAAGAATTCAGAAAAACCGGTGTTTCACTTTGGACACCATACATGACTCTTTGGATGGACAAGATTTGCCAGCCATGAAGACCTCAAAGTGACAGTGACATCTTGGCTCAGACCTTTAGTGGTGGAAGAGTATAAAACTGCATTGAAAAACCGGTACCACGTGACAATAAATACCTTGATAGCAATGACCATTATGTTGAGAAATGGAGTAAGGTAGTGTAACTTTGTGTTGATAACTTTCATTATTGTTTCGTTATACCAAATCGTCTGACACTTTTTTGATGGCCCTCGTATACTTTATCACATCCTGAGCAACTGATTTGGTAAATTTCTGCTCTTTTAAAGCAAGAAGCTGGAGCTTTCCTGACAACATATTAATTCTAAATTTTCTCAGGGTTCTAGCCAGATAAGTACATGACTGACTGCAACATTTTGAAGATTTTTTTCTGGTAGTGTTTAATGCCCTCTTTTACTACTTGTGGCACCACAGGTGATGACATTGGTGATACATGGAATGAAGCTGGAGCACTGGTGAAATGTGATGGCAGGGGAAACCAGAGAAAACCCGCCCCCTGCACCGCTTTGTCATATCTCATATGCATTTTGCTTGGGATTGAACCCGGGCCATCTAGGTGAGAGTCGAGTGGTCTAGCCACTCAGCCATAGCGTGGCCATTTTGAAGATGTGCATCATCTTAGTCTTCAGGATAAACTGATGAATTTGAAGGCCAGGAATCGCATAGCTATACTGCCAGAATGAAGATTGGTTCACATGATAATTTTGGCCATGACTGAGGCATACAAATGGACCTGGTGGAAAACTATACATAGCAGTTATATGTCTGCCTGAGTCTTATTTAATATCAGTTGCCTCACGACCAAATCAATCAGATAGTAGCCTCAATCCAGTGCTATAAGTATGTGATTCCTGACCTTCAATTTATCACTTTACCCTGAGGCCAGAAAATGTAGAGTTCTTCCTCTTTTGTTCTATAGTACTGAGTCCTTCAAATTATCACAAAGTAACTTTTCTAGACTAGAAAGGTAGTAAAATTATATCAAATTCATCTGATCCAATAAGTTATCACTCTATCAAAAGAATCATTATATCAACATATAATAACAAAATTAAAGAACATAATGTATTACAAACAAAAGGAAAATTTATGTAATAACACGACCAGAATCACTACATCACCAAGAAAATCCTCTGTAGCAACTTTTAGACTCCTAACAGGCCATGACTGTCTCAATAAACATTTATTCAGAATTGGTATAGAGAGATCTCCTCTGTGTCCTTTCTGTACGCTTAAAGAAGATACGAATGGAAACCATCTACTGCACTGCCCAACCTTGAGTCGACATGGTAATATGACATCAAAATACTGGAATGCAAGAGAGTGAATGGCTTCACTGCCAACTGCTCAACTTTTCTAGACTGTATTTATTTTGTGGAGCTAAGCAGATGTGCTTTTACTTTCTCTACACGTACTATGTACATAGTATACAGACAAGGTACTGTATTGCACCCAAAAATTTGATACCAAGATTTCACCGGAAATATATGTTTTGAATCCCCCTGAATCCAAAAAAAAGCCTTTTTAGAAAAATATCCATATGTGTGTCTGTGGGCAGCATAGGTCAAAAACGAAAAGACCATTAAATACCAAACTTGTTATTTAAGTTCGGTACCTTCCAAGGATGCGACAAAGATTTTCAAGAAAATCCCTCCACCCTCAACTACCCTTTACATGGAAAAAATTTTGAAAATTTTGATTTTATAAAAAATTGGTCTAACAATTTTGATTAAAATCTCTTATATTTAAGATATTTACCTAAAAAATAAGATGTATATCTGGAATTTTCTAGGTATAGCCTTTGAAGACTACTTTATTCTGGATGAATTTTACAGAATTTTGTACAACTGGCAAACCATAAGAGATAGACAAAAACTTACTACACCGAAACTGTAGAGCACAATAAAACACACAATTTATGTTATATACATTTTTTATGATGGAGTTGATCGTTTTTGAGATATTCCTTTTTTTTTGGTTAAAGCTTTGAAAAACTTATAATTTTCTCATACAGGAAATTGTGAACTCCTGTCCATACAAATAAAGGAACTTCAGTCACATAGCAACCAGCTTTTGACTATCTATCACTTTAACATATGGTACTCCCATATTTCGCTTCTACTTACAAGGAAGCAAGTAATAAGACTATTTCTGCTTATGTTTTCTGAATTAGCAGAAGTAAATAGAAGCATAACCTTTTTAACAATAATTTATTACTGAGATGTAGAGAAAATCATGTGAATGGAAGACATCAGATTTTTTGAAGATGTGGAATTTATACTGAGTGTTAGGGTAGAAAGTAAAGTATTTGAAGCTCATTTTGGTTTTTTGTTGAGTGAATTTTGTAGTATCCTTGATGTGTTTCTGTTTTTTGAACTTTACTATTTTCTTGTGGAAGCCATGTTTATTGCTGAGTTGACTAAGTGTAGGTATTCTTTTGTATATTCTTCTTCTGTTAATGGAAGGCACACCATTTAAGAAATAATTTGCTCAGAGTGAGACAGAATCTATTCAGGAAAAAGAAACTAGAAAACGAAATTAAGATACACATGAGATACATCAAAAACAAACAGATGGAGAAATCTCCAGTTTCACTTCTACTTTTGCACAAACATTACAATCTTAAAACTACAAAATACACAACAAAAAAGATTTTAATCACAAAACACAAACACCACCAAATGAATTTTGAATTGCTGTCCCAAGTGAGCTTTGGAAATTTAACATTCCATCACTATTTTCTATTCACTCTTAGGTTGATCTGCACCAAAACAGGTCGACGTGACCAGTGCGCCACGGTACAACACAGTAGCAGTGTGCACAAGAATGTAACCCCATGCTAACAATCTAAATTACAGGATGAATTTCTTCTTAAATTATATACTATTGTATACAAGTGCCTAAGAATTAAATTGACAGTGATTTGTCCTGTTAAACAGAGCTACAGCACATTCGTATGAGTCACCTGATTGTTCACACAGTAATGGTTGCTAGCTGTAGCTGTTTAGAATCATGGAGGATGGCGCCATGAATTTGCTCTTGCATCTTCGATAAGTTACATAAAGCTTAAGGCTGTTAAACCGCTGACTAGTGCAATAGTGTTGAATGTTTATTATAAGTTTTGTAAGAAATATACAACACTTCCCATGAAAGAAGTAGTAAAATTAACTTCTGAGTTCACTAGTGTTTCTGCTAAAAGTATAAACAGTGCTCACAAAGAAAAATCTTAAACGGAAAAACTGGTTATGCCTGGTAAGAAAAGAAAGCATGTGGAATATGCAATGCAAGAATATGACATTGTTATGAATGCAATTCACGTAATAGTGCACAATTTTTTTTTTGAAAATGAGCTGCCAACAGTTGATAAAGTGCTACATGTAACAAAACAAGAGGCATTGTTATAGGAGATGATAATTTAAATGACACCATTGTTGATAACCTGGTTATCAACCTTGGAGTGGAAAGCAGCAGACTATAAACAGCTCAGACAATGATTTTGATGTAGAGTGAATAGAGCCGCTTCCAGAGAGTGAATAAATGTGAATTATCGCATATATGTTACTTATTTTTACTTTCTCTACACATACTATGTACATAATGTACAGAGAAGGTATTGCACTCCACCAAAAATATTGATACCGAGATTTCACCGGAAATATATGTTTTAGGGTCCCCTGTATCCAAAAAAAAAGTATGTTCAGAAAAAGTTCTGTGTGTGTGTGTGTCCATGTGTCTGTGAACACGAAAACTCAAAAATGAAAAGTAGGTAAAATACCAAACTTGGTATTTAAGTTTAGTATCTTCCAAGGATGCGACATGAAGAGTTTGAGAAAAATCCTCCCATCCCAAACTAACTTTACATGAAATTTTTTTCGAAAATTTTGATTTTCTAAAAAATGGCTCCAACGATTTTGATTAAAATATTGTATATTAAAGATCTTTACCTGACAAATAAAATATATATTTTGAATTTTCTGGGAATAGCCTCTGAAGACTACTTTATTCTGAGTGAATTTTACAGAATTTTGCATAACTGCTAAACCGTAAGAGGTAGATAAAAACTTACAACACACAAAAAATTTAGAGCACGTTAAAACACACAATTTATTCAAAACTTGCAAATATGCATAGGAGCTTGTGACAGTGATGTGATTAAATAAAAAAATAAAAGAATTTGAGTCGGTTTTTGTAATACAAACATCACTTAATTATACTTACTTGGGCCGGTTTCGGGAAACACTTGTTCCCATTGTCAACCCTTAATTTCGACTAAATCTTTCGTCGTTGGTGTCAATGATGGGGATGGTGGTGTATCAATTGTGGAGGCATCTGTTGCTGGATCTATGAACTTCCAGAGGTTGCTGTATGGTGGCAAATCAAAATTCATAATATGGCTCTTTTTCTTCATGGTGTAGATCTTCTCCCAGACATCTAATTCTGTGGGTTTATATGCTGGTTTTAACAGTTTTATATTCGGTGTGATTTTGTGTCCTGATGTCCAAAAATGATAGGCAACTGCTGATTTTTCTATTTGTTTGTATTAAGGTTTCTCGTGTGTTCCTTTAATCTGGTCTCCAAACTTCTCTTTGTCCTTCCTATATACACTAGATTACACTGGATAAAAGAATCACCAGAATCCATAGGCTTTTAGCTAGTACAACAAGCTTCGGGAGAAACCACACCTCTAAGAAGATGTACATGTTTATTTTACCAAAGGGCACATTATTGTCTGGGAATGCTATCAATATTTAATAAACCTTTCTACCCACAATATTGTAGAATTGCAATGGGTACCTGGACACACAGGTATCACTGAACTTCAGTTGTTCACATAGTGACCAGTTTTTAGAATATTCAACTATTGCTTTAGCCTTATTTCCCTTCTGCTTACAAGGAAGCAAATAATAAGACCATGTTGGCTCATGTTTATCTTGATTAGCATGATGTAGATAAAATAACAATCTTTTATAAGAATAGTTTGTTGCAGAATACATAGAGAAAGTCATGTGAATGGAACACATCAGATTTTTTTTCTGTATAAGAAAGAAGTTAAAGTGAACAAGTGCCACATTGTCTGCTTGTTTCTCCATCTACCAGGTTGTTTCAAACTATGTGGCGTTAGTCAATTTTATGGGTTGTGTGCCAAGGTGTTGAGGGTTTACCCATACATGTTCTATACCTACAAATGTTAGTGAATTTGATTCAAATAGTACTTTATAAAACGATTAATCCTTTTCACTATGTACTACTTTCGGTTTCAATTCAAATTCTAAGTATTACAATAGTTTTTATTTAAAATAGCTTGGACATTATTTTGTAACAATGTTTTGTAAAACAGCTTCATCTAAAATGGCAAATAATGTCATACATTTCTTAGAGAATTCAATCTTAAATTTTAAAAATCTGATTTGTTCCATTCACATGACTTTCTCTACATCTGTGTAATAAATAATTGTTGAAAAGCTTATTCTGCTATCTACATCATGCAATTAACAGAAATTGTCTTATTACTTGCTTCCTAGTAAGTAGAAGGGAATACACTAGGATAAAGTGATAGCCAAATGTTTTAAAAGCTGGTTGCTAGGTGCCTGAAATTTGTTTCTTTGCGTGGTCAGGAGTTGACAAGTTCCATACAAGAAAAGTATTTTAAAATTGAAACCAATAACAAGAAACTTCTTGAAAATGGTCATCTCCACAAGTATAATGTATGATATATTTTATGTGTTTTAACAAGATATGTGTTTTTTGTACAGTAGGTTTTGTCTATCTCTCACGGTTTACCAATTATACAAATCATCAAGAATGAAAAGGTTTTCAGAAGCTATTTCTAGAAAATTCAAGATTTACATTTCATTTTTCATAAAAATATCTTAAACATATGGTATTTAATCAATTGGAGTCATTTTTTAGAAAAATGTTCATGTAAAGAGTAGTTGGAGGGGGACAGTATTTTGCTGAAAATCTGTGTGTTGCATCCTTGGCAGATATTGAACCTAAATACCAAGTTTAGTATTTACCTGGCTTTTAGTTTTTGAGTTATGCTGTATGCACATGTTGTTTTTGGGTTTAAGGGGGTCTCTAAAGATATATTTTCAGTGAAATCTCAATTTGAATTTTGAGTGGAATACAATAGTTTCTCTATTATGTATTTTGTGCATGTTTGCTAGAGAAAGTAATAAGCTTTTTAAGAAGTTTGTTGCACAATATTTAGAGAAATCCATATAAATGTAACACATCTGAGTTTTGGAAGATACTGTCCTTGTGAATTTGTTTGTTTCAGGATCCCATTCATCTGAGGGATACACTTTAGCTTGAGTGAGTAACTTCAATACCAAGATTGTCCTTAGTGTTTGATTTTATATCTGATCACTATTGTAAAATATAATGTATTGCAATGGTGGCGTGTGAGCCTGAGTGACTGCCAAAGGGATCGCTGCCTGGCATGCTCTAACAATAGAGCGAATGGACACGATATCTGGGAAAAGAAAGACCTTTATGCGTTTCTCTGCAAGATTTCTTGGCCCTTCTTTATCTCTAGGCCCAGAATATTCCACTTCCAGAGTAATCTCTTTCTAAATGGATAAAACATAATTTTCTAGTAATTTCTAAGACTGGAATTTTTGAAGCCTGGCTACAGGACTATATAAGAGAGACTGACACCACTGGGAGTGAGCTAAAAGTCAATCAGTGACGTGAACGCAGTGACTCAGTTATTCGTGTACCGAAAGTGTTAAGTGTTGTATTAGGTAGTGTGTCTTCGAGACAAATAAACTGAATTTAATAGAAACTGGTGTTTTCATTTGTTACAGCATTTAGAAGTAAATTCAATTTGTTAAAGTATGTAATTAATTATTATTATTATTATTTTGATTACACAATATACTTTAGGGTTGATAGATTCTTTTGTATTTATTCTAATATATACTTTCAGACCCTTAAATCCATTAAAAAGCATTTTTAGAAAAAGGTCCATCTGTGTATGAACAGCTTAATTCAAAAATAAAAAAAGAAAACTCAGATAAATAGCAAATTTAATATTTTAGTTCAATATCTTCCAAATAACCAACACAATTTTCACAATAACTCTAACTACAAACTAAACATTTTATAGAGCACTTGTTAAAATATTTTTATTTCTCAAAAAGGACTGATGATTTTGATTAAAATACCACATACTTAAGAACAATAACAACACAAATAAAATGTACATTTTGAATTTTTTGCAAATCGTCTGTGATGTGCTCTTCATCTTGGATAAATTTTGTGTAACTGATAAACTGTAGAATTAGACAAAAATTGGTAAAATTTCCACAGGTAATCTAGATTTGAAAGTGTTGAAAAATATTAACATGTCCAGATTTGAAAGTTCTAGACTTCCAAGGTTTTTAATTCCTTCTTGAGATCATTGGGGTTTTAGCTCCACAGATCCCTCAGCTACGCCATCGTCACTCCTACCCCACTCCTCCACTTAAAAAAATCATTCCTTGTAAACACTTGTGTCTTGGGGCCCTTCACCTTTGGGTTACGTTTTGCAGTTTAGGGCCTTAAAAAGTTTATAACAGACCAGTAAGTAACTGCAAAGCAGCTCTAATAGCACAATATCAAAATGCACCAATCTGGATCATATATGGAAATGGCAAAAACTTATATACAAAAAAATAGACACCTCTTTAAAAGACACAGTTTAAATCAAGTCATTTTTTTATTTTCTCTAAATGGACTATGCAGGTAGAGAAGCTATTGTATTCCACCATTGAGATTTCAATTATGTTATTGTATATCCAAATAACGCCATTTTAGAAATAGGTCCATATTTATGTCTGTGGACAGCGTAACTCAAAAACACAAACCCTGTTAAACACCAAACTTGGTATTTAAGTTTAGTATCTTTCAAGGATGCGACACAAAGATTTTAAAGAAAATCCCCCACCACAAACTACCCATCATATGGGAAATTTTAATTTTCTCAAAAACGGCTCAATGACTTTTAATTAAAGTACTGTATATTAAAGATACTGGTGGTGCAGTGGCTGAGAGGTTAGACCGCTCACCTCCCCATCAAAAGCACCTGCATATGGGATTTGTGGTGGACAAAGCAGGATCTGGGCAGGTTTTCTCCAGGTCCTCCAGTTCCATCACCTTGCTCACGCTCATGCCTGGCTACCCAACAGGCTTCTGACCCCACTTGTAAGTTCTAGGGGGATATTAGCACTAAAAATACAGGGAGGGTAAGCCGACTACAAATATGAAACATATTTACCTGTAAAATGAAATGCATATCTTGAATTTCCTGGATAAAACTCTTCAAGCTTAAAGTTATGTCGGCCGCCACATGTGGTCTATCTAATGGCGAACAACTTCAAGAATGTCAAAGCGAGGTTCGTAAAAAGAGCTCTCTCAATCTCAAAATTTACGAGAAACAGCTATGTCTATAAAGTAGTGCAGAAACCCTCCTTCACACCTTTCGGAAACACAAGCATATAAAATCTTCCTTGAAGAGAGGCAGAAAAAAGTTGGTGAGATGCTGGAAGAAATCTGGAAGGTATTGCCACCTGTATACACGATTCGCCACCCATGGGTCTGCCAGGAACCCAAGGAGGAATGTCCTAAGTACCATCTAATGAAATGTGAAACCAGATTCAATCACTAACCATGATAATGAAAGACTGGTGAAAATTTATAAATTCAATTCTACACATTGTGTTTAATAAATAGATAATAAAAAAAATAACCTCTGAATGATTTTTGCATAACTGGGTAAACCGTAATAGACAAAATTGATAAAACTATCACAGGTATTGCAGACTTGAAATCTGCTAGTATAGAGGTTTTTATTTCTGCTTGGATTCACAGTTAAAACTACTCCCTATCATTGTGCTGCACTTTCTCCTCTACTTATAAATATGCTTTTTCTACAATTTGCAGCTTAGGTCCCTAAAAGTTTATAACAAACCTGTGGCTCTAATTGTAGAATAACAGAAACACCAAGTCCAGATCTTATATGGAAGTAAGAGGCAAAAACATACTACACAAAAAATGTACATCTCTTTAAAACACACAATTCAATTCAATTCAAATATTTTTTTTTTTCCTTTTGTGGTATCAGCCTGGTAGAGGTTTTTGCACAATACGGCTAACAGACAGACACACACGCACACAACTTTTTTCTAAAAATTCTTTTTTGAATTAGAGGGCCTCAAACCATGCATTTCTTGTGAAATCTTGACATCAGATTTTTGGATGGAATGCATTACTTCCTATATTTACTAGGTGTATCGCAAGAAGACAAAAGAAAGTGATGCAGGTAAGTAGTGGTATATTTGGAGTGCATTCTGAATATGGTACTCTATAAAGATAGTTTATCTGCTGCCTTATACATACATGGTAGTGAATATTAGTTACCCTTTCATTGCTGCAAGTTGACAAGATGGTGCATATTCGCTGACTGCAGTGGACAATGCTGTATCCTGATTAAGCAAAACGTTTCCCCCTCCCAGACTCTCATATCATATTCAATGGGACTCACTAACAGGCTTAATTTCTGACCTTCACAGCTTCTTCTGTTGGACCAGCTGATACTGCAAGGTTAGGTTCAAGGGCATTTGCTCATTGCACTGATAGGGAAGTAACTCATGATTCCAAATTACAAATACATGCACTGCTAATCAGTATATACATATTAACCTGCTTAGAAACAAACATGGCTAAAAATAAAACTTGATTGCATCATACAACTTCCCTTCACAATTTAATTGAACACTCTTTAATATTTTTTAAACTGAATTGAACATTTCCAAAAATGTCTACTTCAGTTCAGCACATCCATACTTTATTACTCTTTTTTCTTGTTGCTATGCTTGTTTGTAAAATTAGAACTAGGAAGATAACAAACAAAACAACAACAAAATATGTCTGCATCTTTACATTGTTGCAATTATAAATCAAGCTATTCATAACCTTAGTGATAAAAAATCATGGAAAATTTGTTTGGGTGAACAAGATGAGATAGAAGTATACATGACAACAATAATTTGACCTAAGGTTACATAATTGACCTTTAACTCTAAAGGTACTCTTAGCCAATTTTCTTTGCTAAATGTTTACTTTCTTTACTATGTACAATGTATGTACACAGTTGGCAGAAAAGGCACTGTATTCCACCCAAAAATGCTATACCAAGATTTCATCACATATACATGTTTTGAGGACATCTCAATAAAAAAAAAAGCTTCTTAAAGGTCAGTGTGGTAAGTCTATGGGCACCCTAACCCAAACACAAATCTGTTGAATGCCAAACTTGGTATTTAATTCCAGCAACCCAAACTGCCCTTTTCAAAATTTTTGACATTCTCAAAAATTGCTCTAACAATTTTGATTAAAATAGGTTCTTAAGACCTCTTTATTCTGGATGACTTTTATATAACTAGTAAACTGTAAGAGATAGACAAAAACTTACTACACACAAAAATGTACATCTCATTAAAACACATAATTTATGTAAATGCATTATTTTTTTTTGTTTTTTTGTGTGTGTTAACCATTTCCAAGATGTTCCTTAAATTTTAAAATATATATATATACTTTTCTCAAACAAAGTAAAAATCCATTTTTCTTTTGTTTTACTTCTGGCAATGCATAGAACTAAGTTTTAATTCATCACATTTAAAACATTTGACTATCACTTTATCCTAGTCTACTCACAAGGAAGCAAGTAATAAGACAATTTCTGTTCATGTTTAGCTTGAAGGAGATAGAAGAATAACAATCATTACACAGATGCAGACAAACTCATTTGAATGGAACACGTCAGATTTTGTTTCCCCCAAGCCACATTACTTTTCAAAATAATAATATAATACAAAATTAAAGAAGATAATGTATTACAAACAAAAGGAAAACCATGAGAATGACCAGAATCACTACATTACCAAGAAAATGCTGTGTAGCAACTTTTAGACTCCTAACAGGCCATGACTGTCTCAAGATTGGTATAGTGAGATCTCCTCTGTGTCCTTTCTGTACACTTAAACAAGATATGGATGGAAATCATCTACTGCGCTGCCCAACCTTGAGTTGACATGATAATATGACATCAAAATACTGGAATGCAAGAGAGCGAATGGCTTCACTGCCAACTGCTCAACATTAGATACCAACCAACCAACATTACTCTTTCTCTAAACATATCGTTTCCACATATATTTCATTAATATACTAAAATATTCTGAATGCAGATAAATCACATTACGCTCAGTTCTGTCAATTCTTTTCTAACTTGAGCCTCTTGTTACTAAACCTCTGCTTTTCTAACCAGTTGTCTAAATAACTTTCAGTTTTGTTCCCACCCAAGCCATCATGGGAACACTGCTTCCGGTCCATGTGTTGCCAACATTGGCATCTCCTAAGCTGCACTTCAACATGGCACTAGTTTGACCTATATAGCTGAGGTCACCAAAAAAGGTGGGTGGCTGCGCAGTATAACTTCATTTGAGAAGTAAAAGTTGGCAAGCATGATGAGGTAGTACTAATGAATGCAACAAAATGTAAATAATTAATAGCCTAGATAATGTAAGTAAATAGATGTAATATAGAAATGAGATTATATTATTAGATGATGTTAGTTTAATTATGAGACCAGATAGCTGAAACTGTATGTGTTTCATAAAAGAGAGATATTTCACAAGATTTTTATGACTAGGGAATTGGGGTGAAATGTATAAAAAATGTCCTTGAGCTAAAAAATCTGATGTGTTCCATTCACATGACTTTCTCTACATCTCTGTAACAAATTATTGTTAAAAAGCTTATGCTTCTATTTACTTCATGCTAATTCAGATAAAATTGGCAGAAATAGTCTTATTACTTGCTTCCTTGTAAGTAGAAGGGAAATAAGGGAGTACCATAGGTTAAAGTGATAGTCAAAAGCTGGTTGCTATGTGACTAAAGTTCCTTTGTTTGTATGGACAACAACTGACAAACTCCTGTATGAGAAAAGTATAAGTTTTGTAAAGCTGAAACCAAAAACAAGGAATATCTAAAAATTGATCAACTCCACAACAAAAAAAAAATGTATATAACATAAATTGTGTGTTTTAAAGTGCTCTACATATTTTGTAATGTAAGTTTTTGTCCATCTCTTATGGTTTAGCAGTTATGCAAAATTCTGTAAAATTCATCCAGAATAAAGTAGTCTTCAGGGGCTATTCCCAGAAAATTCAAGATACATTTTGTCAGGTAAATATCTTTAATATACATTATTTTAATCAAAATCGTTGAGTAATTTTTAAGAAAATCAAAATTTTCGAAAAAACTTCCTTGTAAAGAGTAGTTGGGGGATTTTCTTGAAAATCTTTGTGTCGCATCCATGGAAGATAACAAACTTAAATACCAAGTTTAGTATTCAATGGTCTTTTCGTTTTTGAGCTATGCTGCCAACACACATACAGATCTTTTTCTGAAAATACTTTTTTTTTTGGATTCAGAGGGACCCAAAATATGTATTTGTGGTGAAATCTCGGTATTGAATTTTTGGGTGCATCATAATACCTTCTCTATACACTATGTACATAGTACGTGTAGAGAAAGTAAAAAACAAGCTAATTACAGCATGGGTGTTCAATATATATTTTACAGAGACAAGTTCTGATATAGTTTGTCCTCATCTATTGCTCAAGTCAATTCATCTTTAGAAAAAATGCAGTCAGTTGTTCTTCACAGTATTTCGGTCCTATGTATTATTTATTTTTTTCATAGTTGGCTTATCTTCCCCATATTTAGGACTTATAAGCAGATGTCTAGGGGTCAGAAACCTGTCGGGCAGCCAACGGCACGAAATCACAGAATGGAGAATTTGGCCCATAGCCAGGCAAGAGAGTGAGCAAGTGGAGGATAGGAAAGGTGATGAAAGAGCGATTGGTGGGATGAGTGGTGGGGGAAACCAGAGGACCTAGAGAAAACCCGCCCAGATGCTGCTTCATCCACCATGCGGGTGTTTGGGACAGAACTCAGGATGCCTAAGTGAGGTGATCGATCTAACCACTTGGCCACAGCACCATCTTACATATTATTTATGTAAGAAATATGATATGGAACATCAAAGTTTCACTTGTATGTGTGCTTGCGTACATGCGTGTGTGTGTGTGTGTGTGTGTGTGTGTGTTGCCCTCCATGGTGTAATGGTTACCATGCCAATTTCATATACCCAAGATTGCTTGTTCAAACCCGGCGGAGGACAATGGATTTCTTCAACTGTAAAAATCCTTAGCATGGCTTCCTTTGGAAGGGAAGTAAAGCCATTGGTCCCGTGTCGTAGATTTATGCACGTAAAAGAATGTCAAGCCTGACAGAGAGGCCTCTAAGCAAAATTAAGTGGTCTTTCATGCCCAATTTAGAATGGGATGCTGAGAACCACAGCAGTTAAAGAGCACCCATAAATAACACGCCATTTTTGTATGTCTGTCTGTATGTATGTAATACATTAAAAACATAATAAAAATCTGATGTGTTCCATTCACATAACTTTCTACATCGCTGCAACATATTATTGTTAAAAAGCTAATTCTTCTATTTACTTCATGTTAATCGAGATAAACATTAACAGAAATTGTCTTATTACTTGCTTCCTTGTAAGTACTTACAGAAGGGAGTACACTAGGCTATAGCGATAGTCAAATGTTTTAATATGCGGTTGCGTGACCAGACGTTGACAAGTTCCCATATGTGAAAAGTTAAGTATTTTAAAACTGAAACCAATAATAAGGAATATCTCGAAAATGGCCAACTCCAGAAAAAAAATATAATACATACGTTGTGTGTTTTAAGTAGATCTACATTTTTTGTTTTAGGTATTTGATGTTTTCTCAAAACAGTCCCTCTGGAGGTCTGAATGAGGGACTATTACTCTGTAATATTTTGTTTTGGGAAACATTATTCATATATGAGCAGATTTCAACTGTTTATTCATGACACCACTTTTTAACAGCTTTTCTTCAAAATAGCAATCAAGATGGAAGAAAATTTTGGATGGTGATCAATAGTTGCTGATTGATCAAGAACGTTCTTGCATTTTGACTGATCACAGAACATGATTGTGTGAATGAAAATCTCTTCAGAATTGGAATAGTGGCATGTCCAAATTGTTTATTATGCGGCAAAGGAGAAGAAATGGACATGGAACATTTAAAAAATTGTGAATCCCTTATGACTTTCAAAGCCCTTAACTCCAAAATATTGGGAAGCAACAAGAAGAATGATTTCATTATTAACTCTTGAGCATTACACACACACACACACAGACATTTTTTGTTTGTTAAATTTTTGTCTTTCTCTTACGGTTTAGCAATTATGCAAAATTCTGAAAGAATAAAGAGGTTTTCAGAGGGTATTCCCATAAAGTGCAAGATATACATTTTATTTGTCATGTAAATATCTTGTATACAAGAGATTTTAATCAAAATCGTTAGAGCTATTTTTGAGAAAACCAACATTTTTCAAACTTTTACTATCTAGAGTAACTGTGGGAAAATAATTATCCAAAATTCCTCTACAATTTAGGTACAATAAGTTGTCGCTAGCACAATTTGTTTTGAAACAATTAAAGAAAGAAATGTGCCAGCTCTATATAAATCACCCTGTACAATGTGATCCATACAAACTTGAACCATTTTAATAGTTTCTCTCTGAAAGCTCGTAGAAATGTGACATTTGTTTTAATGATCTCAGTGGCTCTGGGAGAATCGACAACAACCATGGCAACAATTGATCATGCCATCTGTTGACTATGGATATTACGAGCATTTTCATGGCATTGTAGACACTTGCAGCTCTTTGACATGTGCCATATGAATAGCCTGATTCCTGACTCAATTGATGCAATGATTTGTAACAATCTCTGCACTCAATGGTGGTCTACGTTTTCCACTCTCACTGACGAGTATACCAGCTTTCTTGCTAGCGATAAAAATTGTTGCCTTTGTTGGAATATCTCTTTGAAAGTCCCGTGGTGTTGTTACCAAGGAATTTGCATTCACAATGAAAACACGCTCTCCAAGTGAGTACTGCATGTTGCTGTTATGATTGCAAACTAAAGACTCCCTACAATACCATGAAAATGCTCGTAATTTCCATCAAATCATCAATATAGTCAACAGATGGCATTGATCGATTGTTGCCATGGTTGTTATCGATTCTCCCTGAGCCACTTGGATCATTAAAACAAATTTCACGTTTCTACGAGCTTTCAGAGAGAAATTATGGCATATTAAAGTGGTTCAGGTTTATATGGATCACTCTGTGTAATAGATTCTGCTTCAAAAGATATGTTTTAAAAGTCTTCAAATGCTCCGTGCTCAAGTTCAAAACATTAGGCATATAACGACAAGTTCCGTGTCCATTCAGTTGCTTCATGGCTAAAGAATATCATGTGAACCAATCAGATGCTAGTTTCACTCTGGCACTATAAATACACAAATCCACACTTTCAAGTTAACAGTTTACCCTGAAGGCAGAGATGATGCACATTTTTGAAACGCTGCAGTCAATCCATGTACCTACCTGGCTAGTAGCTCAGGAATACCTAAGAGTTAATATACGTCATCAGGAAAGCTTCAACTCTTATTTTAAATGTCAGGTTTGGTATTTAACAGAGTTTTTGTTTTTGAGCTATGCAGACAGACAGACACACATGGACATTTTCTAGAAATGCTTTCTTTGGACTCAGTGGGTCCCAAAACATATATTTATGGTGAAATCTCAGTATTGAATTTTTGGGTGCAATACAATACATAGTACGTGTAGAGAAAGTAATAAAAATAATCAGAGATAATGAGGAATAGGAGTGACTTGCGTAAATTTGGGTCTTCCTTATTTATTAAGGATTATATTGGATACACTATTTACCAGTTTCCATTAAAATTAAGAAATAAAACATTGACTCACATCAATGGGAGTAAAAGCTTCATCTTAAAAGTAAGTAGATGCTTACCTGTAAGGTGCAATGCCAGCTCTGCATGCACAAAGCCAGTTTCACACAGATAAGCTAGTAACGACCTTCAGATATGACACACCTCCATTACATCGTTGTACGCCTCTGTATATTATCTCCTAGATTATGAGGATCACATGACTCTGCACAATATTCACTTCAAGCACATGTACCAAGATAAAAACATCTTTTATCTCACTACAAACTTCCTTATTACTTTCTCTAGCATGTATGTACAATGTACAACAAAGATTTCACCAGAAATACATTTTTTAAGACCCCCTAAACCTAAATAATGTATTTTTAGAAAAAGGTCCAAGTGTATGTCCACACCATAGCTCAAAAACAAAAAGTCGGTTAAATATAAAACTTGGTATTTAAGTTCAGTATCTTCCAAGCATGCAACACACAAATTTTCCAAAAAAATCCCACACCACAAACTACTCTTTACATAGAATATTTTTCAATTTTTTTTATTTCCTAAAAAATTGCTCTATGAATTAATGCTGTATTTTAAGATATTTACATAACAAATAAAATGTATATTTTGAATTTCTTGGGAATAGTTCCTGAAGACCTCTTCATTTTCAATGATTTTTGTGTAACTGCAAAACTGTAAGGGATACAAAAACATTGCTACACAAAAAAATGTAGAACCCATTGAAACACAAAATTTGTCATATACAGTTTTTTTTATAGAACTAACCATTTCTGAGATATTCCCTATTATTGATTTCAGTCTTAAAATACTTAAAAAACTTTTGTCAAACAGTAAGTTCTCATCCATTTTATATCTGTTTTATTTTGCTCTTGGGCATGGAATGAGAATCAAATTTCAATGACATAGCATTCAGGTTTTAAAACATTTGACTATCACTTTAGCCTAGTATTTGCCTTCTACTTACAAGGAACTAAGTAATAAGACCATTTATGTTAATGTATACCTTGATTAGTATACCGTCAAGATGCTTCAAAATACATATATCCAGTGAAATCGGTATCAAATTTTTGGGTGGAATACTTTCTCTGGCTACTATGTACAGAGTGGCCATACTTTGAACGGGCATTGCAGCACTTTGGTCATACTCAAAAGAAAACTATTTTTCACTATACACACTAAAACATATCTGATGACAATGTGGGTACATAGACACAGTCCTTATGTAATCCTATAAAAAGAAGTCACAGACCATCTCAGCGGCCACTTGTACAAGACGCCATAATTTCTGGCATGTCCAATCTATCTTCCTGGAGGCCACTCGTTCAGATGTTCCTGAATGAGGAGGTGCTCCACCTTGTCAGAAAATAAATTTATTACCTTCTTCTTATTCCGATTGTGAAAATAACCATTCAGTGTGCATGTCAAAATACTTTGGACCTGACAGTAACCTCTCAAAAGAAAAATGGGCCACAGACTGAAAGTTTCAATACGGCGCAAAACATATTTACTTTAGGGGCGTCTCATTCAGCTTCCAAAATGGCATGTGGATTCTGGCTGCCCCAAACCACAGCATTTACCTGTTCACTTTTCCACTAATGTGGAAGTGCTGCCTCATTACTGAAAATAAGTTTTACTTTCTCTACACATACTATGTACATAGTGTATGGAGAAGATTTCTCTGGAAATATATGTTTTGAGACCCACTGAATCAAAAAAAGGAGCATTTTTAGAAAAAGGTCCATGTGTGTGTGTGTGTGTGTGTGTGTGTGTGTGTGTGTGTGCACGCGCACGTGTTTGTCTCTCTCTCTCTCTTTAGACAGCATAGCTCAAAAACACAAATATCATTAAATACAAAACTTGGTATTTAAGTTAAGTATCTCCCCTCTCCACAAACTACCCTTTACATAGAAAAAATTTTCGAAAATTCTTTATTTTCTCAAAAATGGCTGTAATGATTTTGATTAAAATACTGTATCCCAAATAAAATGTACATCCTGAATTTTCTGGGAATAGCCTCTGAGGACTTCTTCATTCTGGGTGAATTTTGCCGAACTTTGCATAACTTCTAAACTGTAAGAGATACACAAAAACTTACTGCACAAAAAATGTAGATCTCGCCAAAACACACAATTTATGTCCATTACATTTTTGTCGTGGAGGTAACCATTTCTGAGATATTCTTTGTTATCGGTTTCAATTATAAAATACTTAAACTTTTCTCAGACAGTTAGTGTCTTCTATTGTTGTACTCGTGACCAAGCAAAGAAGCGATTTGCAATGACAATCGCATAACATCAGCTTTTAAAACATTTGACTATCACTATAGCATGGCATATTCCTTTAGTTGCCTTCTACTTATAAAGAACTAAGTAATAAGAACATTCTGCTAATGTTTATCTCGATTAGCATGGTGTAGAAAGAAGAATAATATTTTATAAGAAGTTTGTTTGTAGAGCAGCTAGAGAAAGCAGATTGGCTTACATAAAATGAAAATACTTTATTGCCGTTAAGTGAATGGATTAATGAGTAATACAATTGTGTTTGAGATTGTGAGAATGAATACAGTAGGCCTAGCCATGAGCCAGACCATGACAGGCAAACAGATAAGATAACACACACACTTTGTGTCTCAAGGCTTATCATGACCAGCAGATAATAACAGAAAAACAATCCTCTTCATTAAAACATCTGCTATGTTCATTTCACATGACCTTCTCTATCTTTTTTGCAACAAACTAAAAGCTTTTTTTTTTTCCCTTTAACATTTAAGGTCATATTGGGGGTTTTATAAAAAATAAATGACGTGTTATTTATGAACGCTCTTTAACCACTGTGGTTCTCAGCATCTCATTCTATACTGGGCATGAAAGACCACTTAATTTTGCTCAGAGGCCTCTCTATCAGGCTTGGGGTTTTTTTACATGTCGTAAATCTATGGCACAGGACCAATAGCTTTACTTCCCTTCCGAAGGAAGCCATGCTAAGGATTTTTGTACCCCAAAAAAAAGCCATTGTCCTCTGCCAGGTTTGAACCCACGACCTTGGGTATATGAAGTTAGCAAAATACCATTACACCACTGGGGGCTTTGAAACAACTTGTCTGTAGGTTCTTTTACGTTTGGTTTAAACCATTTTATTTTCCTCAAACACACACACATTCACTCTCACATACATACTTGCAGACTCTGTGGGGGATAGGGAATAATTCTGGTTAAAGAAAAATTTCCCCGCTGGGGCCAGGAATCAAACCAGGCAACACCGAATTAGAAGTCAGCTTGCTGACCACTCGACCACGGATGTAGTCTAAAAGCTTATTCTTCTATCTACTTCAAGATAAACATTAACAGAAATGGTCTTATTACTTGCTTCCTTGTTAGTAGAACAGAAATAAGGGAATACATTAGGCTAAAGCAATAGTGAAACCTCTTAAAAGCTATCACAATGTGATGACATTGAAATTGCACTCTCTTCGCTTTGTGAGGAGTAAAGAAAGAATTGAAAAATTTAAACCAATAAGAAGAACAATTTCAGAAATGGTCAACTACACAAAAAGATCTGTTATATCTTATTGTAAACTTCCACAGCCAATTAAGTTTATCTTGGTCCAATAATTACCAGTGTAGACGACGTCTTAAGGCTAAAATTTGCCAATCTTATGATGAAGCTTCCTCAGGGCTGACTGGAGAAGCTTTAGATGGATGAAATGTTGGCAAGGTTTAAGATGAGGTCTACACCACAAATTATTGGACCAACATACTCTTTTTTGTGTAGTAAGATTTTGTCTATCTCTACAGTTTACCAGATACAGAAAAGTCATCAAGAATGAGGGCTATTCCCACATAATTCAAGATGTAATTTTATTTCGCACATAAGCATATATAACTCATTCAAGAACACCCAATAATTGAGGTGTGGTATTAAAATAAAAAAAAATAAAAAATATTGTTACTTTGGGGCACCAACCTGCAACCACATCTCACATACCATACCATTGAGTGTGCAGCTATTTGGACACATGGTTATCTCATCTTTTATGCTGTAAAATGAGAGTTAATATTTAAAAATCTGATTTGTTCCATTCACATGACTTTCTCTACATCTCTGCAACAAATTATTGTTAAAAAGCTTATGCTTCTATTTACTTCATGCTGATCGAGAAAAAATTAGCAGGAATAGTCTTATTACTTGCTTCCTTGTAAGTGGAAGCGAAATATGGGAGTACCATAGGTTAAAATGATAGTCAAAAGCTGGTTGCTATGTGACTGAAGTTCCTTTGTTTGTATGGACACAAGTTAACAAATTCCTGTATGAGAAAAACAAGTTTTTTAAAGCTGAAAGGAACATCTCAAAAATGGTCAACACCATGAAAAAAAAAATGTATTTAACATAAATTGTGTGTTTTGACGTGCTTTACATTTTTTGTGTGGCAAGTTTTTGTCCATCTCTTACGGTTTACCAATTATACAAAATTCAATAAAAATCATCCAAAATAAAGAGGTCTTTAGAGGCTATTCAAGATTTATATTTTATTTGGGAGTAAATATCTTAAATATAAGGAATTTTAATCAAAATCATTAGAGCCATTTTTAAGAAATTCAAAATTTTTGAAATTTTTTCCATGTAAAGGGTAGTTGGGGGTGGGGGGGACTATCTTGAAAATCTTTGTGCCATATGCTTGGAAGATACCAAAGTTAAATACCAAGTTTGGTTTTTAACAGTCTTTTCGTTTTTGAGCTACTGTCCACAGACACACATGCACACAGACAGACAGGCATTTTTCTAAAAATGCTTTTTTTTTTTGGATTCAGGGGGTCTCAAAACATATATTTCAGGTGAAATCTCGGTATCAAATTTTTGGGTGTATTACAATACCTTCTCTATACACTATGTACATAGTACATGTAGAGAAAGTAAAAAGAATACAAATATTCTAAATAAATTGTGAGATTTTGAGTATTTTAAAAGTATGATGAGAGAATATGTAATTTAGCTGTATTCAGCAGTGGAGGGCTCAAGCACTTTACAGTTGGCGTAGTTAATTATACCAGTACTTTTTCTTGAAAGGAATTCACAGTTTCAAAAGGTTCCCTTTTTATTGTGTTTGCTTTAACTTGAAACATGGTAAGTACAAAGAGATGTATGGCTAATCTCAATCTCGGATTGCTAAGGTTTCCCAATACCCACAATATGAAACCAGCAAAGCAAAGACTGCGAATGATATCATAAATCACTGTCAGAAAGCAAATACAACTGATAACAACACAATTACAACTGATACTGAGAGAGTAATAGACAGTGACAGGGTTTTCCACCACTCGGACCCTTATTATTGCACTCCATTCTCTAGACCAGTCAGGGAGCATGTTTCAACATAAACCTCATGTGCTGTAGTCTTTCTTTGAATTCTGTGCATTGTCGTACAGCAGTACAAAATGGCAAATCATAAATGTAATAATTAGCAGTAAGAGTACATGGCAATCAACAATCAAATATTTTTACTTTCTCTACACGTACTATGTACATTATGTATAGAGAAGGTATTGCACTCCTCCCAAAAATTTGACTCCGAGATTTCACTGGAAATATATGTTTTAGGGTCACTTGTATCCAAAAAAAGCATTTTCACAAAAAGCTCTGTATGTGTGTGTGTGTGTGCGTCCGTGTGTCAGTGAACACGATAACTCAAAAACGAAAAGTCGATAAAATACCAAACTTGATATTTAAGTTTAGTATCTTCCAGGGATGTGACACAAAGATTTTGAGAAAAATCCACTCACCCCAAACTACTCTTTACATGGAACTTTTTTTGAAAATGTTGATTTTCTCAAAAATGGCTCTAACGATTTTGATTAAAATGTTGTATACTAAACATATTTACCTGACAAATAAAATGCATTTCTTGAATTTTCTGGGAATACCATCTGAAAACTACTTTTCAGGATGAATTTTACAGAATTTTACATAGCTGCTATACTGTAAGCATTGGAGAAAAACTTACCTCACAAAATATGTAGAGCATTTTTTTTTTTTTTTTTTTTTTTTGGGTAGTGTTTAACGCCCGCTTTAACTACTAATGGCACCGCAGGCGGTGACACTGATGATACATGAATGATGATGGAGCACCGGTGGAATGCGATGGCGGGGGAAACCGGAGTACCCGGAGGAAACCCGCCCCAGCGCCGCTTTGTCCACCACAAATCTCACATGCGGTCGCTTGGGATCGAACCCCGGCCGTCTAGGTGAGAGGCTAGTGGTCTAACCACTCGGCCACGGCGCGGCCCCTATGTAGAGCATAACACACAATTTATGTTATATACATTTTTTTTTTTTTTTTCTGGATTTGATTATTTTTGAGATATTTCTTGTCTCAGCTTCGAAAAACTTATGCTTTTCTCATATGGGAATTTGTCAACTCTTGTCCTTACAAACAAAGGAACTTCAGTCACATAGCAACCAGCTTTTGACTATCACTTTAACCTATGCCACTCCCTTATTTCCCTTCTACTTACAAGGAAGCAAGTAATACGACTATTTCTGCTACATTTTTCTCAATTAGCTTGAAGTAAAGAGAAGCATAAGCATTTTAATAATATTTTTTTTTCCAGAGATGTAGAAAAAGTAATGTGAATGGAACACATCAGATTTTTTTCATAAGAATTGGTCTCTTATTGTTCATTTTGTACTCCAACTGAATATTCAGTAACATTTATTATATTATATTAACATGGCTCTTTCATACCTAATAAATCATATTCCATGTGTAGCACTTTACCCATTATTGCACATTTAGACCACAGTCCCTTGCAGAGCGTAAATATGGACTTTTACTGCATTTCCAGTGATATATATACCATCCAATTGAATGGAATGCAATACCTTCTCTACCTACTATGTATAAAGTGTAGAGAAAGTAATAAAAATAATATGATGTTGGTAATGATTGAGATTTCCAAATATTTGAGAAAAATACAGATGGTTTTGTAAGCTTTTAGTAGGCATCACATAAAACTGGCTGAAATCAGTGCAAAGATGTACAAGTCAACAAAAAAGAAACACACACATATACATAAGACTTTTGTATGTTAAAATAAGATATAAATTTATATAAAAATAAGTGGTATTATGAAATATAAAAACCTTTATTTTAACTAAAAGCAATACAGTGATTCAATTTTGCTTTAAGCAATTGTTGGTCTTAAGATAGTTTTTACATATATACAAGATATAACTATTTTTATGAAACCCAGAAGTATTAAAATAAATGTATTACTGATATTAAACTCTACAGAAGTTATTCTATGAATCCCACATCCCCCAAAACAACTACTTAACTATACATTTATAAATTTCTGATGATAAACTCTACAATTTTTAACAATATAATAAAGTTACACAAAATGTTTCACTTCTGTAATGACTCCAGAATATACACACGGCAATTGAAAATATTATCAAGTTTTGTGGTACAATTTTTGCATTGTAGAACTTCATGTAAATCTTTTTATCTAAAGTACATAGCGTTCCCAAATCACTGTCCAATTTCTTATAACAGATAATAATGGGTCATCAAGAACTTCCTCTGCACCTTGCTGTTGGCCACTGCTCTATAAAAGGTTGGCATCCCTAGGTTTATCGCATTCGATTCCGATGGGATGTTATGATTATTGGCGTGATCAGCGGATGCGAGCGCATGAGTTATTTATTGTACTGGTTAGTATGGTCTTCTGACATGTGCCTGAAGCGAAATCAATGTATTCTACAGAGGAACGTGTGTTTCTAGCGGAAAATGTTTTTAATGAACGTGGAAATTATACTGAGAAAGTGAAACAAAATTTCCTAACTCAAAACTACCGCACCGAGATACTGTGCATGATTTAATTAATAAATTTCGGAAGTCAGGTTCCATGCATGATGCTGTTAGAAGTGGAAGACCCAGTGTGCTAACAGAAGCAAAACTATCGGATAGAATGCTTAAAAGTCCACAAAAATCAGTAAACAAATTGGCCCAACAATGTGATATTTCTTACAGTTTGCATAAAAAAGAACTAGTGTTGTATCCATATAAGGTAACTGTCGTCCACGAATTAAAACCCACAGATCACGGGAAAAGAGTTCAGTATTGTGAATGGTTTCAGAGGTTTATTTTGCACCATGGAATTGATGTGTTAGATAGGACATTTTTTAATGATGAAACCTGGTTCCACTTATTAGGATGCGCAAATTCACAAAATATGCGAGTATGCTCTACTGAAAATCCTACTGCAATTTAGGAAACCCCTTTACATTCAGAGAAAATTGGTGTATGGTGTGTGATCTCTCGCTCTTGAATTATTGGGCCAATTTTTTTTCATAACTCAATTAATTCAGAAGTCTATTGCTCGGATATTCTTTTTCCCTTTATTTCACAGCTAAATGAAGATGAAGTGAATGGTGCATTTTTTCAACAAGATAACGCCACTGCTCATACATCACATAAATCCATGGGACTGTTAGTGGAATTTTTTGGGGTAAGACTAATTTCTAAAGGTCTGTGCCCTCCATGGTCTCCTGATCTTAACCCTCCGGGTTATTTTTTTGGGGGAGCTGCTAAAGCTTTGGTCTATAAGGACAATCCAAAAACAATTGAGCTGAAAACAGCAATAGAAGATTACATAACATCTGTAACAAAGGAGACATTAATTACAATGTTCGAAAATAAATTAAAGCAAGTGAATTTGTGTCTTCAAAAAAATGGTAAACATTTTCAATATCTTCTTTAAACAGGTTAGTTGCATATTATTTTTCTACATTACCTTTCATGCATGAATATAGTGAACCTAGCAGTTTTCTTAACCAGCAAAACATTTTCACCATACGCTGGTGCCAACCAGTGATGCCACCAGAATTCCTAACTCTAGGCTAATTTTGGTTACATGGGAGGTGCGGGCGACCATTACAAATAGTAAACCATGTCTACTGTTAAGTCATGTTCACCATTGGCCGCTGCTGAGGCGTGCTACTGGTGGTGCTAAGAGAATATTGTTATAATACATCTCTTCAAATACTTATTTATTCTTGCAGTATCAACGATCTATTGTGTAATTTTGTAAATAACTGCTATATTTCATAACCTGTTGTATTAATAAAAGTAATAAAGTGGAAAATGCAACAATGCTTTTCATTCCAGCTGTAGACAAAATATCAGAGGAAACCTTTGCCTAGTAATTCCTGGAGAACGTTATAAGATGCTCTTGTGTATGATTCCACAACACAAAGAAAAATGAAAAGACTAATTTAGCGATCTACTGCCGACAATTTGTAGATGTGCATTAGAAATTAAAAGGAATGACTCAGAAAACCACACTATATACGTGCACATGTGTGCCTTGCACTTGTACTTTTAAAAATCACTAATATTTTAGCATTATTATATTCAAAACATGTATATTTATTTGTAAGGATATTTCTGTACTGGATTTAACTAAACTTCAAAATGTGTTGGCATTAACTTGCAGCAAGATGGTAACACTGCATTTACAGAAGGATTTGGTCATGAACAGTGCACTCTGGAGCGTAGAACACAGTTTAACCTTGGCTCCACGTGCACCCATCTAGTCTTATGAGTTCAGACAGTGCCCACCTGTTACTGGCGCAAGCTTCAGAAAACTACTGCTTACTGCCACATTGTGCTGTTCAAATAAGAGAACTAGAACACGAGTGTAGGAACAATGTTTAATCAATAAGCACTTCTTTTTTATTTAACAGTGGTGCCATTACCCCAGGAGCATTCACAATGAGATGCAAGTGCATTCTCCCAAACTGTGAGTGCTGCTGGGTTGTTTACAGCTTTTAGCAACTTAAAGTCATTTGCTATTTGAGTGCCACTGCCGATTTATCTGTCTGTTTCTGTCTCAGACCTCATTTCCTGTCTTCTTTTTGTTTGACCAACGTAACATAATTTGCAGTCAATTCTGTAGATGCCTGATTTCTGGTTTGTAAAAGAAAAATGGAAATGGCGTGCTATTTATGGACACTCTTTAACTGCTGTGGTTCTCAGCGTCCCATTCTATATTCGGCGTGAAAGACCGCTTAATTTTGCTCAGAGGCCTCTCTTATCAGGCTTGAGGTTCTTTTACGTGCCGTAAATCTACGACACGGGACCAACAGCTTTACTTCCCTTCTGAAGGAAGCCATGCTAAGGATTTTTACACCCGAAAAAAATCCATCGTCCTCCGCCGGGTTTGAACCCGCAACCTTGGGTATATGAAGCTAGCATGGTAACCATTACACCACGGAGGGCGATTTCTGGTTTGTAGGTATAGGGTCTTTAATGTCTGTTTTCAGTGCATTTTTTATGTTAAATTGGTTACTTGAGGCTAAGCTTATATTGTATTTCTTGAAAATTGTTTTCAATTTTTTATTGCTCTTGGGTGATAAGTGAATTTTTTATATGTAACTTTTGGTTTTTGTGTGCACAAAATGGTGATTTGTTTTAAGGTTAATTTCTCCTTATGTTTTTCAATTTGTTGGTTAATGAATATTCTCATTACACAATACAAAGACCAGCTCATGAATTTTGAAATACTGCCACATGATTACAAACTTCTGCTGAGAACACCAGATGTCTCCACCACAAGACCACAGAGCACAAATTCCAGCTGTTTGTTGGACATCAACTGAAGAAGAGGGTCAACACCCTTGAAACATATGTCTTGAAAATTTCATTTTAAATGAGGTGAGTGTCATTATTCCGACTCATTTTTTAATAATAATAATCCGAGTTTGAATCCCACTCCTGTCTGCCTAGTAATACATACTGTGCTTTCATGCCATATATTTACAGCTCCTGTCTGATTAAAATTTGCATCACAGCTGAAACATTAAGTAACATTACTGGCATGTTATTAACGGTCCATGAAATTTAACTCAGAGAATGGATAGATAGATATTCGGGAACAGTGTGTATGAATATAAGTCACTGTGTAAGAAAATTTGATACATAAAATTTTATTCTTGAAGATGGCACCATATATTTCTGCAGATAAGTCGTATAAATTTGAAGTCAAAGTTGTATACTTTTAGCACATATCTGTCCTATAATACGATCCCCAAACTATGAATAGCCTGTGGATTTACTTTATCCAGATCAGTGATCATCATCTGGATAATTATAACTGTATAATATATCCTGTTCATAATTTTTCAAATGAATATATTTTGTTTTCTTGCATCTGGCAGCAATGCAACAACTACAAAAGCACTGCAAATAATTATGGTTGATGCCTCGCTGGGTATGGAAGCATGTCAACTCCAATCAACCTCTACCAAGTTGTGTCATGTGTTCAAACAATATGTATTATAAGAAGTGGAATGTAATCATAGGTCCAATGAAAAGGCCAGCTCTAAGTCAAAACTCTGACACCCAAGGACATGGGTTCAAACCCGGTGGAGGATGATGGATTTTTTCGGGCGTAAAAATCCTTAGCACGACTTCATTTGGAATGGAGGTAAAGCCGTTGGTCCTGTGCTGTAGATTTATGGCATGTAAAAGAACCTCAAGCCTGATAAAGAGGCCTCTGAGCAAACTTTAGCGATCTTACACGCTCAATATAGAATGGGACACTGAGAATCATAGAGTTCAAGAGCATCCATAAATAATACTCAATTTAATTTAATTTCTAAGTCAAAAGTCCTAAAACTGAGCTGCAGTAAGGGACAAAAATGAGCATTTTAAAATACACATTTAAGTGATTTATTTATAATGGTTTTAATTTATATACATTTTTTCAATCCAATCTTTTTTTGCATCTTTTGTGAGTAAGACAAGCCGTATTTTGGTGTCCTTTTTTATGATTGACTATAGTCTTATCAGCAGAAACATGCTGAGGTAATATAATATTTTGATCCCTTGAAACCTTGCTGTGCTCCCACCCCTGACAAGAATGTCCAGTAAAAAAAAAAAGCTCTTAATAATGCTCAAGGTATTATAGCATTTTTACATAGGCACTGACTTCTCATATATTTAGGGGGAGACAGGATTAAAACAATGGATAAACTCCCGATCTAGGAACCACTCCAAATCCAAATATCCAACAGATATAACTAAAATGTGGAGGATATACACTAATACCACCTATACAAAACATCCTCACTTATATTTTACAATTATAATGCATTTATAAGCACAAACTTTTCATTTTTTGTCAGTTCTGCATCACTTTGTTTCTCAAATGTAACAGATGTCCCACCCAAGGCATATGACAACATTGTTTTTTCTGTCCTTGTCGCTCTGTGTGTTGTCAACATTCACAATCTAAATATAGTAGACGCCGCAGAGCATAGCTGCAGGATTGAAGATCCTAAGCCCAAAGCAAAGCTGGAGGTTGAGTCCCTTAAGCTGAGGGACTTTGTCAAAACTTCATCTACTTCATATGTGGGGTGTAACTTTAATAATGGCAACACTGCTGTAAAAATGAAATGAGACAGAGTTAATTCTTGTCACTTCTACCACATGCTAGTCTATGTCTGACCTCCCCCCCCCTCCACCCCCTGTAAATGGACTCTCCTGTCAACTCATAGCACATGTGCAGTGAAGAGTTGAAGTTAGTCTCCTGTTAGTGTCTACTCTATTTTGCCATGTTCACAAAGGAGGAACAGTGATCTTGTCTCAAAATTGAATTTTCCCATGATTGCACAGCATGACAATGACATGTTGGTCTTGTGAGGCATGTGGAGAGGCGACATTACCATACACGACTGTAACGAGGAGGGTTTTAGTTTTCAATGAAGGACATGACCAAGTGGCAAACTTGCCTAGGCCAGGCCATCCAAGTGTTAGTAAAGAGGATGTGCATGCTGTTTCCTCGCTATTAGATATCAGTCAACGACAGATGGTACATGACTTAGCCCAGGAGATAGGAATGATTGTGTTTTGTATTCTAAAGAAATGCCTAAAGATGAGAAAAGTTTCATCTTGTGGGTTCCTTGGGATTTGATGGAGATAGCAAAGGCTACAGAATGGCGCCACTGAAACTCACTTGGAAACTCCCATCATTTTGCAAGATAACGCACGGGCATATGTGGCACATCCTGTAGCTGATCTGTATCATTGTTGGGTTGGGAAGTGCTTTTCCATTCACCACCACCATTAGCTCCTGTGATGAACTCCTTTGTGGCAATTAATTCCAGACTGTTCCTGATACTCTACAGGTGGTCCATCAGAAACAGCAACAGAACAAGAGCTACTATAGGAATACTACACCTTCCAAATCACTGGCAACATTTGTAGACAATGCTGGTTACTACATTGAAGATGTAGAAATTCCTATATGTAACACTTGTGGATTTGTAATAAATAAATAGTTGCCACTATTAAAATTATAACGTATGTATATTCCTTTCTCCTTCAGGATTACACTTGATATGATGAAACAACACCTGTAGTTGTAATTGCCGCATGTGTGTGAGCGGCTTACTTTGTAAGTCGTAACTGATTATTGCTATCTATTGTTATACCTGTGTTAGTGGACACATATGCTGTTGGCAAGTATTTTGACATCCAAGTCCTGCATTGTTACACCTGAGTGTGTTTGTGACACCTGCAGTGGTTTGCACAAGCGACTGCTTCTGGAAGTTTCCTGCCATGAGACCGACAGGTATAAAAAGAAAACGAGCAAGCAGGAGATTGTTTCGATTGGGAATTGAGAGCATGGAGTAGCAGTTGCTGCAGCAAATGTTGAAAGCGAACTATACGTGTGGAAGATCAAAGAAAGACATTCATTTGTAAATAAATTTTATTTGTAATCAGTGGAAGAAATAAAGAGCTGTTTGTTGGAGCAATAAAGCAGAGTTTTTGTTATAATAATTAACAGAATCTGTGTTTAGCAGTAAAATATTGGTTCCCAGGATCGGGAGTTAAACCAGAAAATCTTTTTGGGGGGCAAGTGCCTTCAGTAAAATTATTGAGGAGATTTTGGGTTTGAAAGTTAGGAACGCAGAAAGGCCTTCTTCCCCCCTCCCCATGAGTCAACACCTATGACATTTTATATTGACACTCTATGTATATTCCAGATGTACAACAGTGAACAACCTTAACCACAATAAAAGAACTACAGGAGATTGTGTATCGGCTTTTGGCAAAATAAAACTATAAAAAATAAATGCTCTATACCCAACATGCAGTAAAATGTAGAAATACATATGTACAATGAAACATATAGTTCAAGGCACATCAAATTCCATTACATAGTGTCATTTGCATTGACTTAGAAATCAACATCATCATTGTAAATCATTACTAAGCTCCTCCCCGAACAAAAAAATTAGTCACCCTTACGGAAAGCATTACAAGTGCCATGTAACTCCACCTTGGACTTGATTCAGTTAGGAAGCGAGTCCACAAGGTTGTGCAGATTTGTCACATCCAGGTTAAGCATTTGATTGTGCAATTTCATCAAATACTCATGTCACTGTTCCCACAGACTTTCTTTGGGTTCAAGTCAAGTGATTTTGTAGGCTAATCAACATGTTATAGGGTGCACATATTCTTCTAGCCCAATGAACTATGCAGTTGTCATCTTGAAAAATAGGGACATCATATCATACTACTCATCCCAACTTGCTTGCACTGATTGTTATGTCATACACTGACCAGGTGCTGTAGAGAATCAATGTGCATTAAACGAGTGATTGGGTACAATAGTATGTTACCCGAGTGTGTTCACTCATCAGTACAATGCCCCATTACAGTAGGTGATTTATAATAAATACAATAAATATTGCCTATTGTTTAATGTCAATGGCATAGTTAATAGAAAGTGAATATAAAATGTCCACTGTTCATAGCATTACATGACGGACTGTGCCATGCACTCAATCTGTACTACTCCCTGCAACATTCGTTGGTCAATAGTAACACTGCTGACAGCGGTAGCTTGAACTGGAACAGGTTATATACTCAGCAGGCAAATGTTGAAAGGTAATGCTGATCTTCCAGAATGTTTAAATAAACATGGTGGTTCAGTGAGTGGGCCTAATCCATAAGAAAACATCACAGAGCCACATCTAGCTTGGATACAATCAGGATGAAATACCCCACTTCACTTGATGAATAAAGTCAAAAACTTGATTCATCAGACAACATTATGTTGCACCAGTCAGCTGATTTCTGTGCGCCTGTGTGAGGAATGGCTTCTTGTGAAGTGGTCGACTCCAAATGTTCACTGCATGCTGTCTCACTAACAGGTAGGAATGGACCTTCATTCACTGGCTGCAGCAACTCCTGGGAAGTAATTTTGATTCAGAAGACATAAAATAAATTGCAATTCCTCTCAGACCAGATCTTTTTCTGATCACAATTCTGATGTGTCTTCTTAGCTTCCGGAGAAGGCCGCGCTATCTTACATGGGATTGCCAACATTTCGCTCATCTTACCTTGTGCTTCTTCTGGGCTCTTTTGTGGTGGTTGCTTACTTGCTCTCGCTTATATAGTGGCAGTGCAGTGGAGGTTGCCCCGCCCCATCATTGCATGGGTGCTGGCGCTGCTGGAGTTGGTTTATGCTTTCTTTTTCCTCCACTGCACTGCCACTATATAAGCGAGAGCAAAAAAGCAACCACCACACAAGAGCCCAGAAGAAGCTCACGGCAAGACGAGCGAAATGTCGGCAATCCCATGCAAGATAACGCGGCCTTCTCTGGAAGCTAAGAAGTCACATCAAGACACAGGTCGTGGAACCTACACATCCACAATTCTGATGTTGTGTTTCATGACCACATGTATTACGCCACTGCTTGTAGACACGTTGAACCAAAACCCAGCAACTTCACATTCTGTATGGCCAACACGATTGCCATTTTTTCCACTTTATCAGTACTTTACATTTACCCATGTTTACATATAGTGTCTGCCTGAAACATATGTCTCTCATATTGCTACTTCCTTATGCTCTCATAGAGAGTGTCTGAGCATGGTTGAGCACGTGACTCGATTGCAGGAGGCACTAGGATGACTAATTTTTTGTCCGGTGAGCTTATGACAAAACTGTTACTTGGAAATATTATTTTAATTTCATCCAAAAAGTCATAATATTTATTTCATTTCTGAAAAATGAAATGAACAGGAAACTGTGAAAAACTTCATGAAAAATACCCAAAAGAAAAAAATAAATTTTACATATGATAACACATCATTGCATACAGTGAAACTTACAAATAAGTATTTGGATGCCTTAAAGATCAGACCATACAGCCCTTAAGATTTCTTTTTGTTTAAAGATAAAGTGCATGGAATCACTTTTTCATATCAGATGAAGCAGTGGAACATCATAACAACTTCATTTCTGGAGTGTCTCAGGAAGAGTGACATCATTGCTTTAACAACTGCTTTCATACAACGTAACAAAATATATTGTTATTAAAGGGAAATACTTTTAAAAAAACAACAAATGCTTTAAATTTTTCAAAGTAACCATTGTTTTCTAACATGTCACCCTTGTATGTGCAATTGCACCCACGTACAAGAAAGACACAAATGGAACCAACCGATGGTATGAGGGTGATTCAAATATAAACGGTAATTGTTACATATCACAGAGGAAGCAGTTCAGAGCCGCGGGTTGCAAAGGTTGGTGTGTTAGGGAGGGGGAACTAGCTTTGTTAGCTGCTTTGCTAGGTTCTGGCGTCAGTACAGCCAAGAGTGAGCAACAAGTCTCTTCGTCTGTTGCGCAACACATTATTATCAAGTTTTTAGCCAAGGAAGGTGTTAAATTTTTGGAGATTTTAACTTGTTTAAGGGCACAGTTTGGGAATACTACACTGTCAGAGAATCGAGTGTTTACTTGGGCCACACAAATTTCTGGAAAATGAAGGTCATGCTCAATGCCCAAGGTCAAGTCTCACAGATGACAACATCCGTGCCGTTCAAGAGCATAATGAAGGTGATCGCCACTCCACTGTCAAAGAAATCTCATCAGAAGTTGGTGTCAGCATTGGGAGCGCTCATACCATTATTAGGAACCATCTTGGCTTTAGCAAAAGACATTGTATGCCACTCAGAGATGTCATCCTTCTACACCTCACACCGCCAATTTGACAATAGACACAATGGCGGACATGCACTGGGAAACCCTTCAACACCCTCCCTATAGTCCAGACTTGTGCCCCCCAGACTATTTTTTGTTTGCACCCATGAAAGAATAGCTTGGAGGGAAATATTTTGAAAACAATTGGTTGTTGACATGCCCTCAAACTTTTTTTGAAGAAGCAATGTTCAAGCTTCCTAAACGTTGGCAAAAATGTGTAGAGTGTGAAGGAGGCCATGTTGAGAAATGCTGATGAAGTCACTTGTATATATATTTAATAAATAAATATTTTTAACAAAATTACCATTTATATTTGAATCACCCTCCTATAAAAAACAGTGGGATAATAAACAGGGGAGAAAGTTAAAGGAATGTAACTTTCCTCCTATCTTAGACGCAAACTTGGGTAGTGGCCACACTCGACAAACCAGAACCAAACCTAGAGCATGTCTGTCATGTCAATAAGAAGCAATTTATAGACAGAATTCCTGGCAGGAAGCAGCTACAGTAACACTTTAGTGAAGCAAAAACAATTCTGTGCATATCACAAACTAATATAAACTTATGAGCAGAAAACTCAGAAAATTATACATCTACTGTAATAGCACTGGACATTTTTGTTGTTAAATTAACTTTCAAATTTGAGTATCAACTCTCATTCAGGATCACTGTTATTTGATAAATTATAGCCAGGAAGTGTTACCATATTGAACCAATGGATCCTGGCATTATTGGAAATGAAAAGGCTCACTTGCTGGCCAAGAAAGGAACAAATATAAAACAGATTAATTCAACTCGAATTTCTTATACCAAAATTATATATAAACCCAGAAATGCATACACATTGGATAAGAAAGTACAAATAAATCTTGGCAAATATGAACCCCAAACCAGAATCTCCAAGCAGCTCAGCAGCGGCCCTTCAATTCTCCAAGATATATACCATGCAACAACCCACAGACAGGACATTAAGACATCTCACAACCCCATCCAGGCCTCACCGCTCAGATGTACCCAATCTCCCATGAGGTTTGTTAACCACTTCCCTGCCAAGTCTAACCCAATCTGAACATTTTTCTTATGGGAGGGACTAAAAGTTAAGCATGACATACTTCTAGTAATGTCAGAAGCACCATGGGTGCTTCACAGTCTGCAGCACTCGCACCACAGCAGCTGAAGAGGTCGGAGCCTCTTCCTTATGTTCAAAAATGTTTAGCAGTGTCTTCACTGGCGGCAGCTTTCTTTGAAGAGGGCGTAAAAAGTTGATTCCCTGCTATGACAAATACCTGAACAATGATGGCAACTATGTTCAAAAACAGGTTAACACATTGAAGCCCAGGTGTTTCTTTAGTTGAAGTGCCAAGAAACCCAGGATTTTTATGCCTACTTTGAGTTATTATTTACAGTACATCTATTAAATCTGCCACAAAGTATTGGGACAATCTAAAAGTATGGTATTCAAGGATTTCTCAACAAGTAAGAAAATAGTCATAACTTTCATATTAATATTTTATTTTAAATTTACAAGTAGCAAATATGTGTTTGAAAAAAAAAACTGCATAAAGCTGCTTACACTCCATTTATTGAAAGTTTGAAAAACTCTCCCTTGGAATCAGAATTTTCCACAGCTTGATTTGTATCCTGAATTTCAGCTTCAGCTCACAGAAATCGAGGAAAATGCAGCATTTTAACATTTAAGAGCACAAACCTAACAAAACAGATCACCATCTTCAAGGAAAATTGCGCGACTACCCGAGAGCAGCCAATATTACTAAATCTCCTAAAATTCATAATAGTGGACTAAAGCAAGGACAGATGGCAGCACAAATCAGAAAACTAAATGATGTGTGTTCTTTGCTGCATAGCCCAAGACCTAGTTAAGGTCATGGAATTGAGTTAAAAGCCTTAGAAATACCTGCCCAAGCTATGCTAGGGCATGGATATCATGAACATTTTGATGGCCCGAGCTTTACTCGGGCTTGGGCTCCAATGTGTTAAGGACTCCTCTCTCTGTATATATATATATATATTGAAACAAGAAAATAGATTCATATAAACACTTTGTTTTCAAGTTATCCATTTATTAATAAAAGTCACCTTCAACAGCTTTCCAGGTCCAACCTAATAATTTTATTTATTTAAGCACTCATTCATAGAAGGCTTTGACCCATTTTACCCTGCAGAGTTGCCTTGTGAACATTTGTATAATACATTCCCCCAGCACGCTTTACAAGTGCAGACTTATTAGAAAATGTGCCTCTGCAAATAAGAAGAAGCATGATGTGGCTCTAGCTTGACAAATGGATAGGTAGAGGGGGACTGGTTCCGTGGCCTGGGGGCATCTTAAACCATTGGCATGTACAGCAGACTCTTAGACAAAGAAACTCTTAATCTGTGTGTCTGTGCAATCCTACGACACTGACATTCCAAGTTTCGACAAGTACATGCGTTTCTAGACGCAAGAGCAGGACATTTGCTAGAAGTGGTGTTTGTGTGGAATGTCCTCTAAAGATGAAGGATTATGTGTCACTTTGAAAGGTTTTGATTAATAGCATTTTGAACCTCAATAAATGGAGAACAAAGGGTCTTAGGACATTTGTTTATTTGAACTTTTTTTTTGTTGCTTTGATGTGAGGAACCTGTCCCCAAACTTTGTAAAAGTATTTTTGAACCATTCTGTACATGTTTATAAAATAATATATTTTCCAAAGTAACCCAATATCTGCAGTTTATAATAGTATATTGCAGTAACACTTGCTGGCTATAACTTATGATATAGGAATGAGAGTTGAAGGCAATATTAAAATTTGAAAGTTAATTTAACAAAACACCACTATTGTAGAATGTCTCTGTTAACTATGAATCTTACTCATCACTTCCCACCAGCTTTCTCGGCATTAATATACCACGGTATAAATACAAAATGTAGGGGAGTGTCAGTCACACTCAGAAATTGTATACATTAACAATACCCTGTGCACTTTTTCCTCTTCCATTTCTCCACTACACTTATGTAGCAATATGGTTAATTAACAGTAGAAAACCAGTAAGAAAAAACTGCATAAAACTAATTATAATTACATGCAATCTTCTCATCTTACTCTTTTTTATAGTATCAAGTGCACAAAACTGTGCAAAGCCATGTTGAGACCGATTGTTCTGAAGAAGATATCCTTATTTCTCCTTGAAGTCGAACCATGGGGCATCCACCAAGCGACTGTGAACACTCCACAAGTTCTGTACACAAACATTTATTACAACTATTATAACCATCAAAATAGGCATCACAAATTTAGAAAAAATCTGATGTGTTCCATTTACATCACTTTCTCTACATCTCTGCAACAAATTATTGTTAAAAACCTTATTCTTCTATCTACTTTATGATAATCAAGACTAACATTAACAGAAATTGTCTTATTATTTGCTTCCTTGTAAGTAGGAGGGAATACACTAGGATAAAGTGAAAGCTGAATATTTTAAAAACTGTCGCTATGCGATTGACTTTGAAATGTAATTCTATTGCAAGACCAGGAGGAAAATGAGAGAGATAAGAAATGAATGGTGACTTGCTGTTAGAGAAAATCATATGTGTTTAAACATTTTTTGTTTGTTTGTTATTGTTTCATTTATACAGCCCCATTTAACATCTAAGGTAATATCAGACACTTTGTATTAGAAATAACTTGTCTGTACGTTGGGTTTAAATAATTTTATTACACACGCACACACACACACACACACACACACACACACACACACACACACACACACACACACACACATTCACTCTCATATACATACTTCCAGACCCTGTGGGGGATAGGGAGTAATTCTAGTTAAAGAAAAATACCCAGCCCCAGCCAGGAATTGAATCTGGGACCCCTGACTGAGAAGTCAGCTCACTGACCACTCGACCATGGAGGCAATTTTTCTTTTAAGATTGAAGTTGGAAAAGTTTAACTGTGCCAAAAAATATATATTTTACATAAATTGTGTTTTAACAAGATTTACATTTTTTGTGAAGTAAGTTTATGGTTTACCAGTTAATGCAAAAGTCATTCACAATGAACAGGACTTTTGAGGGTCTTCCCAAAAAATTAGATATATATTTCCATAGTTATAATATGGTATTTTAAACAAAATCTGAGGAGCCATTTTTGAGAAAATCAGCATTTTTAAAAATGTTCCAATGTAAAGGGTAATTTGGGGTGGGGAATTTTTCTTGAAGTAACTAATCAATCACATCACACTCAAACTTCACTAGTTGAAATAAATAATTTACTTCACACGTTTCATCTTCAGCAGAGATTTACTGATGAACTTATGATAGCGGCCTGTAGAGGTCTCTCTTCTGGGTACACGAATTTTGAGATGAGACTGTTTGTTTGTGGTATATCAAAATTTATGACTGTTTTTGTATTTCAGAATTGATACATTTTCCTAAACTGTTAATCCAATTGGATTCCGTACCTCTACACTGCTACCATGAGTTCATCAGTAAATCTCTGCTGAAGATGAAACAGGTCTGAAGTAAATACTTATTTCAACTAGTGAAGTTTGAGGTAATGCTGTGTTTTTACTCTTAAATATTTAAGTTTGGTATTTAACTGACATTTTGTTGAGTTATGCTGTTCACAGTACAATCTTTTTCGTAATTTATTTTTGGATTCAGGGGACCTCAAAACATATATTTCTGATGAAATGTTGACATTTAATTTTTGTGTGAAATATACTTTCCCTGCTTTCTATGCACAGTAGAAAAAGTAAAAAGGCAAAAATTGGCAATTTACAATTCAAATAAGTATCTAGAAGTTAAAAGGCAAACTACACACTTGGGTATATCACTTCCAAACACATCAAAAGATGATTATATTTACACAGCTTTTCATTTATCTATAATAATATTATCAATTTGTTTGTATGTAGCACATCTCAAAAACTACTCAACTGGTTTTAATAATTCTTTCACCATTGAAAAGTACAATTCATTCTAATGAACATGAAGCCTATAAAACCTAATTTTATTTCATAAATTACTAAAAGATTAAACAGGAATATAAAGTTCTTGTTCCTGAATATGAAGACATTGGAGTACAAAACAGCACAAATGTGAAGAAGGCCATGTCATTTAGTTGAGAATGCCACAGAATAGCAAATAGTTGTCATTGCACAGAATATTTATAGCAATCATGGCAATCAGAGGATCCATTCTCATCCTCGCAAATCATTTGTATTCATTTTAATGCTGATGCTATCTAAAGTCATAAAATTTTGTTTTATGATTTTGAAACTAATAATGTAGTGTTATCAAGTGAAGATTGGTATGTGCTATTTGTATTAGATTTTAAATATATCATTTCTGATTTGATATGTTTTCTATACAATTTATTTTTATCATTGTAAATTATTTTTAAAAATGTTAATTGTGTAGTTATTCTTTGTCTACATGGCAGTAAAATAAAAGCTGTTTTTCAATGAGGTATAAGAGAAGCTGGTTACAGTTTATTGCAAGGAATATGCGTACATAGTTGGCCATGATGCAACACGAGCTTAAAAACCAACAATCAATTCTGTGTTCTTTCTTCAATTGCATTTATCAAGTTCTGCAGATGTTTTTGGATGAAACAAGTGTCCAAATATCTCAATAACTTTTATTATAATTTTATAGATTATGTAGTGAAGTTTATGCATGTCAAAACCTTCATTATTACTCTATTTACAGCAATTCATGGGCACTTTTGCTCTTCTGTCATTACAGCCACTTTGTAGTTACTTATTGGTCTGCTCTAAACATTCAGGGCCCTAAGCTGAAAAGCATGCAATTTTTTTATAAGTAGAGGAGTGTAGCAGTTGCGGCCGAAGGTGAGTCATCTGTGAAGCTAAAACCCCAATGATCCCAAAAAGAAGTGAAAACTTCTGCAATCTGGTATCTGTTACATCAGAGCAATTTCAAATATGGTTCACCATTCATAAAACGTTATAATACACATTATTTATGTTGCTTTCTTTCACTAATGTGACCTGCATATTGCTGTGGCTAATTTGTTTAATATTATTTTAAATTCATTTGTATAATAACTATAACCCTACTATACCTTATGGTGAAATAGGGTTTTAAACAAATAAATATGGATCATATGCAGAAGTCATTTAAACTACCTGTTAAGATTTTGTATGTATGCTGCAACCAAATCTTCTAATAATCCTCGTATACAAACTGAAGCAGCACAAGCACCAATATGACAATGTCAATATCTAACAAAACTTCACTTACGCTTTTTTATTTTCTTTTTCAAAGTTATACAGAATTTTAAAAATTTTAATACAAACAGATTAATAAATCAGCTGTGACAAGTCATTTTTGGAAATTTAACCATGAAATAAATTTAGAAGTTAAAATTTTTAAACACTTAAATGGTCTTATAGATTTTCTGGTTTAGGAGAAAATATTTATTTTAAAAAATAAAACTAACACAAGAATTTTGATATACACCAACTGATTCTGTCAACAAAATTTGTTTTATTTGCAATAAAATACCTTAATACACAATTACCACGTTTCCATGGGCAATTGGAATCTATTGCAGTACACTTAACATATTGAATACTGCATGGAAATGTGGATTCAAGATGTATTGAACCTCTTGGATCTGATCCTCTTAAAAAATGGGATCGGATCAAAATATGTTGCATGGAAACACCTCTACATTCAAATTGTTTTGAATACGGCAAAGAAACCTTCTTCTATAATCATTGCATGCGATAGTTACATGCTAGCATCCACTTGCATTAGTGGACACCTGTGCTGGTGGAAACTTCTTTTGACATCACAGCTGTGATTGTTACACCTGTGTGAATGGACACATGTTCTGTTGGAAGGTTTTTTGTTACACTTGAGTGAGTTTGTGTAAATTGCAGTGTTTTGCATGTGCAGCAGCTCTGGAAATTTCCAGTCACATGACTGACCAGTATAAGAAGGGGAAAGAAGCCCTGCCCGGAGTTTACTTTTCAGCAAGAATTTTAAGCAAGCTGTAATCTTCATTGCAGTAAACATAAAAAACAACCATAAGCAGAATTGTAACCAAAAGCATTGAGGAAAGATATTTGTAATGAGATTTTAATCAGTTTGTGAAAGAAATAAAGAGTTGTCACTAAAAAAAGAAGAAGAGTTTTTATTACAATACTTAAACTTTTCTCAACCAGGTATTTGTCATCCCTGTTTCTTTTGTTTTACTCCTGACCATGCAAAGAGAACTGAATTTGAACCACATAGCAACCACATTTTAAAACATTTGACTATCACTTTATCCTAGTGTATTGCCTTCTACTCACAAGGAAGCAAGTAATAACACAATTTCTGTTAATGTTTATCTTGAAGTAGATAGAAGAATAAGCTTTTGTAAGAATAGGTACAGAAAGTCATGAGAATGGAACACAAAGTATTTACAATATAAAACTCAGCTCAATCTGCAACATCAATTTAAAAATGACCCTTTGTGAATTAACTTTCTGGTTCCATTAGGTCTTAACATTTCTTTAACTACATATACATTCAAGTGATTATTTATTAAACACAAATAGCATGCAAAGCAAATTGTAGTAACATTTCAAAGTAAATCACTTATAATTTCACAGCCGCACACAAATTAGTGTATTTACAGTTAGTATGTACAAAAGCATGTTATAAAGCAAACTGTGAATTTTTAACACACAGTAAGTTATCTTGAAATAATTATATAAAATACAGGAATCATTCTGTTGATTGTTACATGAGAAGCAGATTCCAATCAATTTGTTCTTGAACATCGCAGATCAAGTGTCAAAGGACTCGCCCATCAGGTAATGTTCATTCTTTGAAAACAGCAACATGAATTTAATTTAGTATATCATATACATTCTGTTCCACTAATACCTATTAACTTTTAGGTTGATCCACGTAGCCAGTGTACTGCAGTACAACACAGTAGTAGTATGCACAAGAATGTACGAGGGTGTATCAAATAGTTATGGGTAGTGCATTCCACCCAAAAATTTGATACTGAGATTTCACCAGAAATATATGTTTTGGGTCCCCTTGAATCCAAAAAAAAGCATTTTCAGAAAAAGGTCTGTGAGTGTGTGTGTGTCTGTGTGTGTGTGTGTGTGTGTGTGTGTGTGTGTGTGTGTGTGTGTGTGTGTGTGTGTGTGTGTGTGTGTATTTCAGTTTGGTATCTTCCAAGGATGTGACATAAAGATTTTCAAGAAAATCCCCCCAACCCCGACTACCCTTTACATCGAAAAAATTTCAAAAATGTCTCTATCAATTTTGATTAAAATCTCTTATATTGTTGGTCGAATTACATAAAGCATATGGCTGGTGAACAGTTGACTAGTGGTGAGAATGTTTATTGTAAGTTTTGTGAGAAATATCCAACACTTGCCGTGAAAGAAATGGTCAAATTAACATTGACTTCACTGGTGTTTCAGCTTCAAAATGGTAAAAGTGGTTACACCCAGGAAAAAGAGAAATACCTGATGCAAGAATAGGATGATTCTGTGAAGAATGCAATTCAAATAAGAGTGCACAATTCCAAGCAGTTGATAAGTGCTACACTTAACAAAAAAAGAAGTGTTGTTTAGGGAGATGGATAGTTTAAGTGACCCTGGTTATGAATCTTGGACTGGAAAGCAACAGCACAAACAGCTCAGATGACAATTTTGATCTGGAGGGAATAGAGTTGCATCTCAGAGAGCGAATAAATGTAAATTATCACATACAGGTTTTTTTTTGCTCGTGTTTTTAGAGTTAATTATTACATATGTACCCATTTATTTTGTTATGACTATCAATGTTATCATCATTATACTTAACAAAACCATTTAAGATGTTGGAATAAGGGTGTTGGTTTTACATTACAATATGCTACATGTGGTTGTGAAAGTATGGCAGTATTTCTGGCGCGAATGGCAGAAGCCTGAATATAACAGTGTACTGGTTACCTGGATTTGGTTTTGGTGAGGATCAACTTAACGCTGAATAGATATTAGTTGTATACAGCATATTCCCAATTATTTGGGCAATATTGGGGAAAAAGAAACACAAATAATCAAGAAACCTGTAATGTAATGCTTTTAAGGTACAACATACATATGTGCATAGAATCTGTGAGGTATGAAATAATACTACCGATGTTTCAAAATCAAATGGTGGACAAATTTGGGAGAGTAAGCATTTGTTCTTTTTTACTCAACACACCCCTTTTACACTGATCTAACACTAAGAGATTCTCCCTCCAAACCTAGAACTTCATGAAAAAAAATGTAACGTTTTTGGTACACATTGCGCCTGAAACAATGAAAGCTTCTGCTCAGTTTTGGCTGAACCATTGCAAAATAGCAGCACCTAATTCATTGAATGTACATCTCTTTTGAGATGCTATTCATGTGGATGATTCAGAATTCAAATTGCAGTTCCTGATTAAATCTTGTACTTTCTGCTTATTACTTTCTCTACATGTTGCATGTACATAGTGCATGGAAAAAATATTGTATTCCACCCAAAATTATGATACCGACATTTTACCACAAATATATGTTTCAAGGTCCCCTGGGTCAAAAAAAAAAAAAATTAAATACTCTAAGGATGCGGACACAAAGATTTTCAACGAACTCCACCAACCACCAAAAACTCTTTACATGGAACATTTTCTCAAAAATGCCTCTATGATTTTGATTAAAAGTCATATGTTTAAGATAGTTTCATGACAAATGAAATGTTCATCTTAAATTCTTTGGATGACTTTTCTATAACTGGTAAAATGTAAAAGATACACAAAAATTTACCACATAAAAAAATGTAGATCCCATTAAAACACACAAATTATGCTATATACATTTTTACTGTAGGGTTAACCGTTTTCAAACATTCAAAGTAATTGGCTTCCATTTCAAGGTATACGAGGTGTGATCAAAAAGTTTCTGGAATGACCTTATAAATGCTACTACACAATAGTTTGTTTTGTATAATCTGCACTGTCACCCCTCTAGGTAGTCTCCTTGGGAGTTGATACACTTGTCCCAGCGCTTCTGTCACTGCTGGCAGCACCTCTGGAAGTTGATACACTTGTCCCAGCGCTTCTGTCACTGCTGGCAGCACCTCTGGGAGTTGATACACTTGTCCCAGCGCTTCTGTCACTGCTGGCAGCACCTCTGGGAGTTGATACACTTGTCCCAGCGCTTCTGTCACTGCTGGAAGCGCCTCTGGGAGTTGATACACTTGTCCCTGCGCTTCGATCACTGCTGGAAGCGCCTCTGGGAGTTGATACACTTGTCCCAGCGCTTCTGTCACTGCTGGAAGCGCCTCTGGGAGTTGATACACTTGTCCCAGCGCTTCTGTCACTGCTGGAAGCCCTCTGGGAGTTGATACACTTGTCCCAGCGCTTCTGTCACTGCTGGCAGCACCTCTGGGAGTTGATACACTTGTCCCTGCGCTTCTGTCACTGCTGGCAGCACCTCTGGGAGTTGATACACTTGTCCCAGCGCTTCTGCCACTGCTGGCAGCACCTCTGGGAGTTGATACACTTGCCCCAGCGCTTCTGTCAATGCTGGCAGCACCTCTGGGAGTTGATACACTTGTCCCAGCGCTTCTGTCACTGCTGGAAGTACCTCTGGGAGTTGATACACTTGCCCCAGCGCTTCTGTCACTGCTGGAAGCCCTCTGGGAGTTGATACACTTGTCCCAGCGCTTCTGTCACTTAGGCAGCACCTCTGGGAGTTGATACACTTGTCCCAGCGCTTCTGCCACTGCTGGCAGCACCTCTGGGAGTTGATACACTTGTCCCAGCGCTTCTGCCACTGCTGGCAGCACCTCTGGGAGTTGATACACTTGTCCCAGCGCTTCTGTCAATGCTGGAAGCACCTCTGGGAGTAATACACTTGTCCCTGCGCTTCGATCACTGCTGGAAGCGCCTCTGGGAGTTGATACACTTGTCCCAGCGCTTCTGTCACTGCTGGCAGCACCTCTGGGAGTTGATACACTTGTCCCAGCGCTTCTGCCACTGCTGGAAGCACCTCTGGGAGTTGATACACTTGCTCCAGCACTTCTGTCAATGCTGGAAGCACCTCTGGGAGTTGATACACTTGTCCCAGCGCTTCTGTCACTGCTGGAACACCTCTGGGAGTTGATATACTTGTCCCAGCGCTTCTGCCACTGCTGGAAGCACCTCTGGAAGTTGATACACTTGTCCCAGCGCTTCTGTCACTGCACGCAGCACCTCTGGGAGTTGATACACTTGTCCCAGCGCTTCGATCACTGCTGGAAGCACCTCTGGAAGTTGATACACTTGTCCCAGCGCTTCTGTCACTGCACGCAGCACCTCTGGGAGTTGATACACTTGTCCCAGCGCTTCTGTCACTGCTGGAAGCACCTCTGGAAGTCCTCTTCTTTCAACATGTTCAGAGCCTTCTGCGATTCGCGATGAATGACATCAATGTCCTCAAAACGGTGTCCTCGGAGCCGCATTTTAAGTAGCGGGAAAAGAAAAAGTCCACTGGTGCCAAATGTGGAGAATAGACGAAATGGCAAACAGTATTCATCCTATTTTTATCCAAAAATTGGTGAACAGAAAGTGCTTCCTGTCATGATGCAGGAACCTGTCAGCACTCCTCCATTTCTCCAACCATTTGCATAGCACATTCTCCCTTAATGAGTCAGAAACTTCTGTTATTACAATGACCTAAGAAAGTTTCTCACCTGATTGATATTTTCATTAGTTTTGCTGGAACAAGGTTGCCCCGAACGATCTGCATCTTTAACTCATGTCACACCACTTTCAAATTTCGAAAACTGCTCAAATGCTTGAGTTTTGCCCATAACTTCCTCGCCATAAGCTGTTCTTAACATTTCACAGGCTTCTGTTGCAGTTTTATAGCAAAATTTTATGTTTGTTTTGTGTTCTTCGTAATCTGATATTTTGCTAGGCGGAAAAATTGCAGCACATGCAAAACATGTGTTCAGTTGAGAGGGTCTACCTCGTCACTGCATGGTCACAGGAAGTCATGTGACCTCTCATTTTTATCGGGAAGGAACGCTGCATGTACAGTCTGGGTTAGACTTAAAGAAATCTCAGCATCAGTATTGTTGCAAAACCACTCCGGAACCTTTTTGATCACACCTCGTATAAACTTCTCTCAAACAAAAAGACATCTTTCTTTTTGCCTCTCTTTTGTTTATTCCTAGCAAGCAAAGAGAACCAGATTTCAATTGTTTCACTCAGTGACCAACTTTATAAGACTTGGCAATCACTTTATCCTAGTGTATTCCCTTCTACTTACAAGGAACCAAGTAATAAGACAATTTCTGGTAATGTTTATCTTGATTACCAAGATGCACATAAAAGAATAGTTTGTATATGGAACAACCAGAGAAAGTTATACGAATGAAATAGTTTATTTTTACTTTCTCTACACGTACTATGTACATAGTGCATAGAGAAGGTATTGCACTCCACCCAAAAATTTGATACCGAGATTTCACTGGAAATATATGTTTTAGGGTTACCTGTATCCAAAAAAAGCATTTTCAGAAAAAGGTCTGTGTCCGTGAACATGATAGCTCAAAAATGAAAAGTCGGTAAAATACCAAAGTTGGTATTTAAGTTTGGTATCTTCCAAGGATGCGACACGAAGATTTTGAGGAAAATCCCTCCACCCCAAACTACCCTTTACATGAAACTTTTTTCGAAAATTTTGATTTTCTCAAAAAGGGCTCTAATGATTTTGATTAAAATTTTGTATATTAAAGATATTTACACGACAAATAAAATGTATATTTTGAATTTTCTGGGAATAGCCTCTGAAGACTACTTTATTCTGGATGAATTTTATGGAATTTTGCATAACTGCTAAACCGTAAGAATTGGACAAAAACTTACAACACAAAAAATGTAGAGCACCTTACTACACACAATTTATCTTATATACATTTTTTCGTGGAGTTGATCATTTTTGAGATACTCCTTGTTTTTGATTTCAGCTTTAAAAAACATACTTTTCTCATACAGGAATTTAACAATTCCAGTCCATACAAACAAAGGAACTTCAGTCACATAGCAACCAACTTTTGACTATCACTTTAACCAATTGTACTCCCTTATTTCGGTTCTACTTACAAGGAAGCATGTAATAAGACTATTTCTGCTGATTTTTTCTTGATTAGAATGAAGTAAATAGAAGCATAAGCTTTTTAAGAATAATTTGTTGCACAGATGCAGAGAAAGTGATGTGAATGGAACACATTAGATTTTTCATCAATTAACAGTAAAGGTATTGCTGAATATACCTAAAAAAGGTTAGCTCTTATCTTAAATAGTTGCTGAGATAATGGATCAAAACTTAACATTGGCAAGATAAGGCAGTGAGTTTGTAACAGCTGCAGTATTTTTGCATATGCGACTGTTTCTAGAAGTTTCCAGTGACGTGACCAACAGATGTAAAAAGGGCAATGAAGCCCTGCCCAGAGTGTCAGTCTTCACTGGCAATGCATCACGTGCAACAGTTGAGCAAGTTCGATGGGAATTTTGTAGCGAGCTGTCTCTCCACGAACATCGAAAAGAAACTATATGGCACAATTATTACAAAAGACAAGTTATTTGTGAGGAGATTGTGATTGTCATCAGTTTGTAGTTGTTGAAAAAAAAAGTCTCTTTGTTAAAATCTGTTAGCTGTTTTTAGTCACAAGTTTGACATTTAAACCTGCATATAATAAAACTCTTGAAACAAGGAGATAAGCAATGGCTTCATGCAATAATCACACAAAGAAAGCAAACACAATAAGCTAATATCAAAAGAATACCATTAAGGTTCATTGTGTTGCAGAATCTCTTCCTCGTCGTCTATCAGTTTGTGATGAACAGCACTCAATACCTGTGTATACACATAAAATATTTTCCAATGCAACTTATTACACCAATTGTAATGGTTACGATTAATTAATTCATTTACTTGTAATGTTGTTTTTATTTTTAATTTCTTAAATTTTTGTTCTTCAAATTCCTTCATCCTGATATTCAATGACATGACATTCCCTCTACAGCATTTGAAGCTTTCACAGAGATAATCACAATGAGGGCTTTTTGGGTTACCGGCCCTCTCAAGTTTTCTTACTTTCTCCAGCACGTATGTACAATGTGAATACAGAAGGGATTGTATTCCACCCGAAAATTCGATACCAAGATTTCACCAGAAATACATCAAATATGTTTTGGGGTCCCCTAAGTGCGAAAAAAAGCATTTTTAGAAAAAGGTCTCTTTATGTATGTCTGTAAACATGTAAACTCAAAAACGAAAATTTGATAAAATACCAAACTTGCTATTTAAGTTTAATATCTTACAGGAATGCGACACAAAGATTTTTAGAACATTTTTAATTTTCTCAAAAAAGGCTCTAACGGTTTTGATTAAAATACCTTATACGAGGGTGATTCAAATATAAACGGTAATTGCTGTATATCACGGAGGAAGCTGTTCAGAGCAGGGCAGTGGAGTAGGGGATAAGGTCGGCATGTTAGGGAGGGGGAATTAGCTTTGTTAGCCGCTCTGCTAGGTTCTGGCATCAGTACAGCCATGAGTGAGCAAGAAGTCCCTTCGTCTGTTGTGCAACATATTATCATCAAGTTTTTAACCAAGGAAGAGGTTAAACCTTCGGAGATTTTAACTCATTTAAGGGCACAGTTTGGGGACACTACACGGTCGCAGAATCGAGTGTTTACTTGGGCCAGACAATTTGAGGGTGGCTGAGGTCATGCTCGACGTCCAACGTCAAGTCTCACAGATTTCGACTACAGAGGAGTTTTGTTGGTTGATTTTCTTCATAATCGACATACAGTGACTGCAGCTTACTATTACCAATTGTTAAGGTCTGTAAAAGCTGCCTACCAAAGCAAAAGACGTTGTATGCCCATCAGAGATGTCATCCTTCTCCAAGACAACGCTACGCCTCACACCGCCAATTTGACAATGGACACAATGGCGGACATGCACTGGGAAACCCTTCAACACCCTCCCTATAGTCCAGACTATTTTTTGTTTGCCCCCATGAAAGAATCGCTTGGAGGGAAACATTTTGAAAACAACGAGGACATCGAGGAGAATGTGCACAATTGGTTGGCGACACGCCCTCAAACTTTTTTTGAAGAAGGAATGTTCAAGCTTCCAAAATGTTGGCAAAAATGTGTAGAGTGTGAAGGAGGCTATGTTGAGAAATGCTGATGAAGTCACTTGTGTATATATTTAATCAATAGACATTTTTAACAAAATTACCATTTATGTTTGAATCACCCTCGTATTAAAGATATTTACATGACAAATAAAATGTATATCTTGAATTTTCTTGGAATAGCCTCTGAAGACATCTTTATTCTGCTTGACTTTTGCAACAAAAACTTTATATATCATTACCATTTTTGAATGATGAATATAATTTGCAGGCTGTAAATAATTGTTCACTTTGTGAAAAGTAACATTACAAGATTTCAAACTGTTCAAAAAAGAATTACAGACAGAAAAACATTTTTAATGCTACTCAAACTTTCTCAATGTTATTAACAAGTGTTTCACAGGTTATCAGCCACGTTAATTTGCTGACATTACTAAAGTTTACAGCCATTTTTGTTCTGTGACCTTCATCAGGAAGTGAAAACTGGTCAAAAACTTGAGTAATTTCATTGAATTAACATGGCTGATAACCTGACAAGGACTCATCAATAATCACCACTGTGACAGCTTTAAGTCTTAATGCTAGTTACAACACTCTTTCAGTCGACGCTTTGTCAAAATATATCACCAGAATATGAAAAAAAGAAAGGTATGCCTTGGGAACTTTCTGCTTTGAATTTGATTTTAACATGCTAAAGAATCCTATGAGGACACTGCAAAAGTTTTGAGAAAGGACAAAAATGAGTGGGTTGTGATAAGTCAAAATAGCTTTTCCTTTGAAGTTCAGATAGCAACATGTGCAACTCTGGGCACACTCCAACAATGTGCACCGTCAGCACTGTGTGAGTATATATATATATGCAAAGTGGTCAAATAAAAGAAACATAATAACAATAGCAAAATAACACCTCAGAAATATTAAACAAGAAGACAAAAGTCCACCTGGGTAGTGTTTCTGCCTCACAATCAACTGGTCGTGAGTTCGAATCTTGCTTGCAATGAGTTACCTGGATAAGGTTTTTTTTCAGGGTTTTCCCTTATCCTGAGAAGACGAATGTCGAGTAACTTTAAGTTCCATGTACCCCGAGATCATTTGAGTATCATTTCACCAATTTCATTCATCATCTGATATGCCCAACCAGGTTAAAGGATGTTAAGCTATCAAAAAAAAAAGAAGAAGAAGACAAATTATCGGTAACTTGGCATTTTTGGAAAGAGCAACACACTGAAAATACTAAAAAATATCACAAGGAAAACAGAATTAAAAGTTTGGGAGAACATCTACATTTGAAAAAACAAGAAACGCATTTTCAATTTTGGAATCCCGCCAGGCAACCTACTGATGCGCATCAAACCACCACTAGGGATAATGAAAAGAATCAAAACAAGCAATACTGGCGGTCGACTAAAGGAATTGACTCTGAAACATGTTTTCCAATAATTAAAGTGTTACAAAATCAACTCAATTACTTAATTTAAATTTATTGAAACACATCACTGTCATAGTGACCTAATAATTATCTGTTCTTGTCGATTCCAACAAAATCTATTCACTTTCTCGAACTAAAATGCTGAATTACTTCCAGATTCTATCTTTACATCTGTGGAAGTTCAATTACATTCCACTGCAAATATATTTGTGTTTTCCAATCAATGCATAAAATTAAGCACACACATGGTTTCCTAGGATCCCCTGTGTGGAGACACGATCCATATCACTCAACCACAAATAGTCCTTGAGAGCCTTTTTCTTGCTTATGGTCAGTGTTTTATATTTTCTGGCTTCACAACCAAGAAAAAATTCACTATAAAATTTGTTTACAACAAACAAAATCACAGAGAGAAAATCAAAACACTTATAACTAACAAAGACGCTTGCATCCAGTGATTTTGATTTCAGTATGAAACAATAAAACATCTGGATTATATAAAAAATTGAGTACAGTTCAAAAAATCTGATGTGTTACACTCACATGACTTTCTCTATGTCTGTGTAAATTATTATTGTTAATAAGCTTATCTTTTATTTATTTCATGCTAATCAAGAAACATTAGCAGAAATAATCTTATTTCTTGCTTTATAGTAAGTAGAACCGAAATAAGGAAATACCATAGGTTAAAGTGAAAGCCAAAAGCTGGTTGCTATGTGACTGATGTTCCTTTGTTTGCATTGACAGGAGTTGACAAATTCCTGTATGAGAAAAGTTTGTGTGTTTTAACGTGCTCTACATTTTTTATGGGTTAAGTTTTTGTCCATCTCTTACGGTTTAGTAGTTATGAAAAATTCATCCAGAATAAAGTAGTCTTCAGAGGCTATTCCCAGAAATTTCAGAATATACATTTTATTTGTCAGGTAAATAGCTTTAATATACGATATTTTAATCAAAATCTTTAGAGCCATTTTTTTAGAAAATCAACATTTTCGAAAAAAGTTCCATGTAAAGGGTAGTTTGGGGTGGGGGGATTTTTCTCAAAATCTTCGTGTCGCATCCCTGGAAGATACTAAACTTAAATACCAAGTTTGGTATTTTACCGACTTTTCGTTTTTGAGTTATCGTGTTCACAGACACACGGACACACACACACAGACCTTTTTTTGAAAATACTTTTTTTGGATACAGGGGACCCTAAAACATATATTTCCGGTGAAATCTTGGTATCGAATTTTTTGGTGGAGTGCAATACATTCTCTATTCACTATGTACATAGTGAGTATAGAGAAAGTAAAAATGTAGGTAACATAAGGTAGGAATATAAATATTGCCTCAAATGCAATAGAGAATATTTTGAAAAAATGCAATGATCACATCTAAATTTGTTATATTTTATTGCATCCATTATCGAAACTTTTGGACTGACCTTGAAGTATTTGACAGTCTTGACCCTGAGCTCCAGTGTTGCATCCTCGTCACAGATGAATATTGTGTGTCTGTGTTGCTGGAACGCCGACACTGTCCACATGTGGTTCACTCCTTCCTCTATAGCTTTGTACAGCGCAAACGCCTTGTGGGCTCCAGTGATCAGTATCATCACCTCAAACACATCAACAACAAAACTTGCAATACGCTATAAATCATCTTTCTCAGTAACTATTGTTTGGAGACACTTAGAAACATATATTGATATCAATGGAGAGAGAAACCCAAGCATTTTTGTTACTGAGCTACCAGGACAAAATGCCGGCATAGCATTGAACTTCTCAACTGACTCGCATGTTTCCTGGTAAACCACAAGGTGATCTCAAATTATTTTGAGATGACAACCCCAATGGCAACTTACAATGTTGTAACTACTTTAAGTCCCAGGATTCATAGTATAGCCAACTATTATGGTCAATTAGTTTTATTTAATTCTTTTTTCACACAGGCCAACACCTGTCCTACACACGATACCACATCACCTTATGGTTTAGAGGGAAACATGCCAGTCAGTTGAGGAATTTAATGGCATGCTGGTATGTTGCCATGGTAGCTCAGTGGTAGAGCAACCGGCTAGAGACCAGGAGATCTGTGGTTCAAATCCTCACTATGGCATTGAATTTTTCAGTCTGATTCTACCTATCCAAGTTTGGTAATAACATACTCTTCGTTTTTGAGTTATGCTGTCCACAGACACACAAACATGGATTTTGTCAAGCATATATTTTTAGTGAAATCTGGGTATTGAATTTTTAGATGAATACAGTCAATAGTTTCTGTAGTTGGTAAAATAAATGGTGAGCAATTTGCCCTTACCTCCTTGGAGTCCATGACAGTACCAACTCCAACAGTGAGAGCTTGTTTGGGCACCTTGCTGATATCATTACCAAAGAAACGTGCGTTTGCTTCTAAAGTGTCCTGAGCTAGCGTCTTTACACGCGTCCTGGACACCAGCGAAGATCCTGGTTCATTGAAGGCAATGTGTCCATCAGGGCCAATTCCTGCAAAACAAAATACAACTTCTACTGCAACAATAATAAAAACACAAACAAATGCAATGTGTTAATTTACATCATTTTCAATATATACCGTTGAGTATTTGTGTATGTGTGTGTGAAAACAAAAACTCAAAAACGAAAAGTCAGTAAAATACCAAACTTGCTATTTATATTTAGTATCTTCCGGGGATACAACTTGAAGATTTTCAGAAAAATCCTTCCATCCCAAACTACCCTTTACATGGAAAAAATTTCAAAATGTTTGACTTTCTCAAAAATGGCTCTTAATGATTTTGATTAAAATATTGTATATTAAAGATATGTACCTGAGGAATAAAATGTATATCTTGAATTTTCTGGGAATAGCCTCTGAAGACTACTTTATTCTGGATGACTTGTGCTGAAATTTGTGTAACTGGTGAACTCTAAAAGGCAGACAAAAAAAAAAAAAAAAAAAAAAGTAGAGTTCCTTAAAACACACAATTTATGTGTCATATAAATTTTTTTCTTGGAGTTGACCATTTTTAAAATATTCCTTGTTATTGGTTTCAGCTTTAAAATACTTAAACTTTTCTCTTAGGGCAACTTGCCAACTCCTGGCCACGCAAAGAAATGGATTTCAATGCCATAGCAACCCCATTTTAAAACATTTGACTATCACTTTATCCTAGCATATTGCCTTATTTCCCTCCTACTTACAAGGAACTAAGTACAGTAGAACCTCATTAATCCGATCTAATTGGGACTCTAGAATATCGGAATTAATGAAAGTCTGGATTACACAAAAATAATGTATGGAATGAGCCAAGGTACTATATTGTGTAAAGTATTTTAAATTTAAGAAGTACAAAGGATATGGTCGTGGTGCAATACAACATGGCTTCTAAGGCACGTACCTGACACTCTTAATGGTTTCAACAAACAGGCAACCGGCTGACTCACACTGATGGGAGGCAGTGCAACTGAAGGTTGTCACAGCTGTCCAGTTTAAGAGAAGACCAGACTAACAGGGTGTAAATTAACAAGGTTCTACTGTAATAAGACTCTTCCTGCTAGCGTTTATCTTGATTAGTATGAAGTAGATACAAGAATAAGGTTATTAACACTAATTTGTTACACAGATGTAGAGAAAGTCATGTGAATGGTGCACATCAGAGGAATGTTTAAAAGTTAGCTGCTATACATTGGACTTCAAACTTACATTCTTTCCATGACATTACAGTACAACTAACATTCTCCTTTAAAAATCTGATGTGTTCCATTCACATGACTTTTTCTATCTCTAACAAATTAAAAGGCCTCTACTTCATGAATCTTTTAACAAGCTGTACATTTTTTATGTAGTAAGTTTTTGTCTATCTCTTACACTTTACCAGTTATGCAAAATTCAGAAAAATCCATCCAGAATAAAGAGGTCTTCATAGGTTATTCCTAGAAAATGCATTTTATTATCATGTACATATGTTCAATATAAGAGATTTTAAACAAAATTATTACAGCCATTTTTGATCAAATCAACATTTACAACATTTTTTCCATGTAAAGGGTAGTTGGAGGTTGGGGAGGGGATTTTCTTGAAAATTTTCGCGTCACATCCTTGCAAGATACTGAACTGAAATATCATGTTTGGTATTTAACAGGCTTTTCGTTTTTGAGCTATGCTGCTCACAGGCACACACACACATGGACCTCTTTCTAAAAATGGTTTTTGAATTCAGGGGGTCCCAAAACATGTATTTCTGATGAAATCTTGGTATCAAATTTTTGGTTACATACAGCATCTTCTCTATACACTATGTACAGAGGATATGTAGAGAAAGTAAGAAACAATGCTATTAATAAAGCAATCAAAGTTTGTTATAATTAGAGGAAACAGAGATAATAGTGAATCTGCTTTAGAAAATATTTACTTTAGTCAATTTTGACGTTGGCTATCCTGCATTATGTTGGTGGAATCGGAAGTAGGTGAAAGAATATCACTGATCATAAAAATACAAATGATATCCCAATGTGAAAAATTTGCTGCTGACCAATCAGAGACAGATATGTGTTTACAGTCAGTGAGAAATTTCCTTGTGGGGTGTGTCGTCTGCTGGCAGGCGCTTGTTAGCTTGCTCACCAATCAGAGTGTAAGAATACAAAACTGTCAGAGACATCATATCATCGGCGTTGCAACATCTACGGGTTCACATGCACGTTCTCATGCAAGTACTGATCTGATTTATTTGACAAGTCCATTAATTACACTAAATAACACTGTTTACAAATTTCCACAAAAGTGAAGTAATAGGCAAACGAGTCTTTAAGAAGAAAAACTTTATATCACTTAACCTATATGTGGTGAAACGGCAGAGAAAATGGCAAAGGGAATCAGTTTGTTAAAAGTTGTCAGGAATCCAATGAAACTTTAGGAACACAAAAACAAGAAGTCAAAACTTTCTTAAAACTACAAGAAAAGAAAAGAAACATTTTTGTAAATACTAAATTTACAAAGCTATGTTTACGTAATAAAGTGACTCCCAAATTGTTACAAAATTCATCAAACACCACCATGGCAACATGCAACAAAAACCAAGTTAGTATTGTTTAGTGTAATTAATCAACTCGTCAAATAAATGTACATAACAACACTGTTTACAAACTTCCATAAAAAGAAAAGTGAAAACTGATCTGATTGTGTGAAAAGTTTGGTTGTGTTATACACAGTGAGGATTTACATTTATAATTGTTACTATATCACAGACATTGCTCTTGTTCTCTAGCACAAGTCTTACAGCCATGATAAACAAGTTGAGGTTATGTTAGCTTTTACGTTTAGTGAAGTACAGGATGCAATGTTGACAGGAATAGATGAGGTAACTAGTGATGCAACGGAAAATTATTACATAACCTTGAAATTTTATATAATTACCTGTGATTTTTAGTATAAAAGGATTAGGGATACATTGTCTCCTGATTTTGTTTAAAATTTTGCTTAGAGACAAGAAGAAAAGCACATAGGAGTGATTTTGTTGAATACCACGATACTTATCACGTAAATTTAGAGAATAATCTCTTAATGAAATGCATTTACTTATGAAGATCAAATTAGTGGACAAAATTAACCTGTTAATTGTGAAAAAGGAAAATGAAGATTTGTAAAGGAATTGAAGTGAGTAATAAGAGAATAAAATGTGCATATTAAACACGCCATTCAGAAACATTCCATTGACTTGTAAGTTATAATGATATTGTATACTATAATTTATTAGGTTATCGATTTAACTTAACGGATGCTTCATTCTTCAAAGTTCATGAGTGAAATAAAATCTTATAATATGAATTCTAAAACTTAGCTATTTTATTCAGTTACTTCTCATACATATTGCCTAAAAAAAAGTCCATGCAATTAAATTAAACTTTAAATATAGCTAACTGACCACACATACACAAATATAATTTTTATAACAAACTAGTGAAAAGGCATTAATGCAGGGGAACAGAATATTATTGGGCGGAAAAAGTTTTAACGTTTCTCAGGAAAACCAACACACGGATACTAAAACCCTAGCAGTGAGAAATGGGGAAAAGTAGTTCAACATACGAGAAGTGTGATAGAAAATACATGGAAAGAAGGCATTTTAGAGGAAGCAGTGGAACATGTGGCGCTGGCAACAGTGTACCGAAACAGCCATGTGTCAGCAGGAATGTCAATCACAAGGTAATTTCTCACCAATATTAGTTCTCATTCCTGGGTTATTCAAGTACACTCACCTCCAATAAACAGTTCAACACCGCCAGCTTCTGTGATGTTCCTCTCAAACTTGTCACACTCCTTCTGAAGATCTGGTGCATTGCCGTCGAGTATGTGGACATTTGCAGGATCAATATCAATGTGTTTGAAGAAATTGTTCCACATGTAGAAGTGATAACTCTCAGGATGGTCCCTTGGCAGCCCTGAATTAACAATCATTCACTCAATAACAACAAATTACTTTCCTTTAGTGTCCCTTGCCAAAGTGAAACAATTGAAACACACACTATAAGCCTTTACTCATAAATATAAAGTTAAGATTGTTATAAACCTATTAACATACACTACATTCATTTATGTCAAAAGTAATTCATCCAACCAGTATAATAATAATAATAATAATAATAATAATAATAATAATAATAATAATAATAATAATAATAATAAGAATAATAATAATAATAAGAATAATAACAACAATAATAATAATAATAATAATAATAATAATAATAATAATAATAAGAATAATAACAACAACAATAATAATAATAATAATAATAATAATAATCATAATCTGAAGTGTTCCATTCACAAGACTTTCTCTACATCTCTGTAACAAATTATTGTTAATGAGCTTATTTTTCTATCTGCTTCATGATAATGCAGATCTCATAAGCTATGCAGATGACACCACTATTATATGTAAAGCAAACAATGATCTTGACTTGAAATCATTAGCCACCAATGAATCGCTAAGAATAAACACATTTTTTAAATCTCTCAACCCCACTAATAACCCTGACAAGACAAATATAATTAAATTTGAGTTAAGCAAGAAGAAAAAAGATATATTATTTCATATTAACTTTGGAAATGTTGCAATACAGGAATCTGATTCTCACAAATTTTTAGGAATGCAAGTAGATAAACTCACGTCCTGGACTAATCATATCGATGACCTTTGTAAAAAAATAAGTAAAGGTTTGTATTTAATGAGGGAATTTGCAAAAACTTGTAATGTTGAGGTTCTAAAACTTATATACTATGGGTTAATTTATTCACATATCCAATATAGTATTGAATTATGGGGGGGTTGTAATAAAATGCATATACAAAGGGTTCTAGTGCTACAAAAGAAATGTATCAGAACTGTGTTTAAAATGGGGAGTCGAGAATCATGCAGGGAAGTTTTTAAAAGAGAAAAGATGTTTACTGTAGTATCTCTATACATATACAAAGTAACTTACTTAATTAACCAGAAAAAACCAAAACTAAATAGTGAAATGCATAACCATGATACTAGATGCAAACTTGACTTACATTATACCAGCTACAATGTAAAATCTGTAAATAAAGATCCCTATATAATAGGATTACACATGTATAATCGACTCCCTGCATATGTAAAAAATGAAAATGCTGTTAAATTTAAACAATGTCTCAAGACATATTTACTGAACAATCCTGTGTATGATATCAATGAATTTTTAAAATAATTTATGTAGACTATATTAATACTTTGTTAAACCAAACATCCTGTATATATTAATGTATTTTTTATAATTTATGTAGAGTAAGTTTATTTAATGCTAATTTTGTTTAATGTAGACTGACAATGCCCGATACTCGAAAAGAGCCTATAGGCTGCTAATAAATTACAATTACAATTAACAGAAACTGTCTAGAAGGGAAATAACACACTAGACTAAACTGACACTCAAATGTTTTAAAATGTGGTTGTTGTGTGATTTGTTGGCCAAGAGTTGACAATTTCCTGTATAAGAAAAGTTTTTAAGTATATTTTAAAACTGGAACCAAAAACAAAGAATAATAAAAAATGCTCAATCCATGAAAAAAATGTACACGACATTAATTGTGTTTTTTAACGAATTCTACATTTTATGTATAATAAGCTTCTGTTTATCTCTTATGGTTTATTAGTTATGCAAAATTCAAAAAAATTAATCCAGAATAAAGCGGTCTTTGGAGGCTTTTCTCAGAAAATTCAAGAAATACATTCAAAACTTGCAAATATGCATAGAAGCTTGTGACAGTGATGTGATTAAATAAAAAATAAAATAATTTGAGTAAGTTTTGTAACACATATATCACTTATTTTTACTTACTGGGACCGGTTTCGGGAATACTTGTTCCCATTTTCAACCCTTAATTGTGACTAAATCTTGCTTTGTTGGCATCAATGATGGGAGTGGAGGCATCTGGTGCTGGATCTATGAACTTCCAGAGGTTGCTGTATGGTGGTAAATCAAAATATTCACGATATGTTCTTTTTCCTTTTCTTCATGGTATACATCTTCTCCCAGACATCTAATTCTGTGGGTTTATATGCTGGCTTTAACAGTTTTATATTCTGTGTGACTTCATGTCCTGATGTCCAAAGATGATGGGCAACTGCTGATTTTTTTATTTGCTTGTATTTTAGGTTTCTCGTGTGTTCCTTTAATCTGTTTCCAAACTTCTCTTTGTCCTTCCTATATATACCAGATTACAGTCTGAGCATTTAATTTCATAAATTCCCGGTTTATTGTCTGCAGGGATAGGATCTATTAAATTTCTGCACAGCAGTTTCTGAATGCTGTAGTTGTTTTTTAGAGCTAAGGTGATGTTATAATTCCTGAAGATTTTCTGAAGTTTGTTGTGAGCCCAAGGATGATAGGTGAATTTTCTGAACTGAGGTTCTGTAGGATGGTTGAACACAGCACTTGGTGCATAAGGCAGGTTCCACTGGTCACCGTTCTTGTCGTGATGTTCCACTATGGGACCCAGCATCACCTTTTGTGCTGATGGCTGGCTGCAGGAGCCACTGGTTGGTAGATCCCCTTCAAGTTCCAGTGGCGAAGCAATTCCTGGCAGCCATCAACTTTTCTCTCCTTCATTGCGGGAGTCAGCTGACGAGGTACCCGTCTTGTGCTTCAACTCATCATGGACAATATGGTGACCTGTAATTACACTGCAATGTCATCGATTTCTGCAGAAGCATTGCCTCAGCTGTCACAACACGATGTGCCTGGTCTGGCCTTGGCGTGTCCAACACACTTGTGCCTGGTCTGGCCTTGGTGCGTCCACAACATGATGTGCCTGGTCTGGCCTTGGTGCATCCACAACATGATGTGCCTGGTCTGGCCTTGGTGCATCCACCAAACTTGTGCCTGGTCTGGCCTTGGTGCGTCCACAACATGATGTGCCTGGTCTGGCCTTGGTGCATCCACCAAACTTGTGCCTGGTCTGGCCTTGGTGCGTCCACAAAATGATGTGCCTGGTCTGGCCTTGGTGCGTCCACAACATGATGTGCCTGGTCTGGCCTAGGCATGTCCAACAAACTTGTGCCTGGTCTGGCCTTGGTGCGTCCACCAAACTTGTGCCTGGTCTGGCCTTGGTGCGTCCACAACATGATGTGCCTGGTCTGGCCTTGGTGCATCCACCAAACTTGTGCCTGGTCTGGCCTTGGTGCGTCCACAACTTGATGTGCCTGGTCTGGCCTTGGTGCATCCACCAAACTTGTGCCTGGTCTGGCCTTGGTGCGTCCACAACATGATGTGCCTGGTCTGGCCTTGCTGTGTCCACCAAACTTGTGCCTGGTCTGGCCTTGGTGCATCCACCAAACTTGTGCCTGGTCTGACCTTGGTGCATCCACAACATGATGTGCCTAGTCTGACCTTGGTGCGTCCACCAAACTTGTGCCTGGTCTGACCTTGGTGCGTCCACAACATGATGTGCCTGGTCTGACCTTGGTGCATCCACCAAACTTGTGCCTGGTCTGACCTTGGTGCGTCCACAACATGATATGCCTGGTCTGACCTTGGTGCGTCCACAACATGATGTGCCTGGTCTGACCTTGGTGTGTCCACCAAACTTGTGCCACTGCTCAATTTCGTGCACTTGAGTCTGCAAGAAACATTCAGACTGAAATTCCAATGTTTATGAAATGTACTCTATATTAATTATTCACCAATAATATTAGTTAATATTTTTATTATTATGTATATTACTCATTTTGCATCGTTGTCAGATTCTTAGATAGTAAATTGTGCATTGAATTTGGCAAAGGGAAATGATAACATTGTAACCAAATATTATGGAAAATACTCAATTTTATTTCATATATGGTAAATTTATGTTTAAACGTGTTTGAAAGTTGGGAAATTCTTTGGGGTCCGTTATAGACTTTCACATGGTTAGATTTTGGTGAAGCCAGGCTATTTTTGAATTTTAGAGAAGTGTGATGCGGGAGAAAGCTGGAGCATGGGTCAGGTGGCTGTTCGCACAGCCAATCAGCAAAAGCCAAGTATGGCTGATGCATATGTAAACAATGAGCTACTCCTTCATCACGCAGTTTCGTGACCATACAGTGGGAGATAAATGAGCTTAGTGCCAACTTCTACAAACACTTCTAGTCTTGTGGCAGTCCTATATCAGAGAGAAAGAGCTTGAACCAGCTGGATTTACAAGTTCAAACATGTTGTAGTTATCCTGTTATATTATGGGAATGTGGCCTAAAAATATTATTAACTAATAAGTGAAAGCTTTAATGCGGCAAGAAAGTATTAATCCTCAACTTCTTGAAATATTAATAAAACCCTAATTCATCAAAGTCAGTCTTGCTGCATTTTCTTTAATATTCATACACAACACCTCCACAACTGGCAGAATCACTGTTTGTCTCCGAACCCTGAGATAAAATAACTTTAAGAAGACCCATGCTAAACTCAATAATAGCTAGTCTGGGATGTGGGATTGGAACTGGCAAGTGGTGCTAAACTCTGACAACGAGGAATCCAGAAGTCTAGGCATCGCCTGGTACAGAACATCCAGAACCACCTCAACATGCAGCCCCATACTGTGCCAACTGCGTCAATGGATTTCTATTGGTTTTGTGCCTTCACTGTGTAGGAAACGGATCCCTCCACCCTGCTCTTCCTTGGTGCACTCTAAGGCTGCCATATTGGAAACTCCTGCATCACATGGGAGAGTCCGCGCACATGCATACTGTCAGCTTTTACATTTTCTATGGCAGTTTTCCAGCTTTTATTTGACTCATTCTCGTAATTATTCTGTGTGCTTTCGTTAGAAATAAGTGTTTTGACTTTCTGTCTGCTATTTTGTTTGTTGTAAACAAGTATCGTGGTAACATGTTGATTTTCTTGGTTGTGAAGTCAGGAATTGTAAAAGAGGCTCATCATTCGTAGTCGAGGGAAGTCGACTGTTACTTTGTACAGGATACACTTCCTAGGTAGGGGATCCTAGGCTACAATATGTTTGCTTGTTGAATCGGGAAGTAATAAACATTTTGGTCCAAGGAAGTAAATATATCTTCCGTCGGAACCGACAGTAAGCAGAATCACGAGAAATAGAGTCTTCACGTCAACAAGAAGCAACAAATTTTGTAAGTGAATTGTGAAGTCTAATAGAAATAAACAACAATTCAAGAATTCTATAAGAAATTGTCAATGCACACTTACAGCCTGGATGTAGAGCCCTGAGATAATTACAGTTGTCGCTGATATTACATCATACAAAATTCAATCCCATACACTATGATGGTGTAATCAGTATTGTGTAAAAGTGTTCACAAACCTTACCTACGTATTCGTCCATGTTAAATGTCTTCACATACTTGAAGGAGATCTTCCCTGCTTGATGGAATTCTATAAGTTTCTTGTACATTCCCAATGGAGTACCACCTGCAACCAAAAAATAGTACTTGCACAAGAAGCTGACACTTTGAAAATTTCAGCATGGAAAGCAACAAAACTTTTAAAACTCAAACCATACAAGGTTACTGTTGTCCAGGATTTGCTACCATGTGATCACCAGAGTCTGGTAAATTTCTGTAACTGGAATACCAGGAATGTTAATGAAGAACAATCGATCCACGATTGATAATGTTTAGTGATGAAGCATGGTTTCATTTTCATGTTCATGTCTCATCACAACACAAGTGATATTATGCTACAGACAAACCCAATTTTGTCCCTGAAACTCTCTTGCATGATCAAAAAATTGGGGTATGCTGCGCAATAAATGGATACAGAATAATAGGGATTATTTTTTATGAGTGTGCCATAAATGCAGAAAGATACACAAATAATATACTGGCACCATATTTCAAACAGCTGACACACATTGAATATTGGTCTGGATATTTCCAGCAGGATTCTGCCACTGTGCATACAGCTGACGTGTCATTACAGTTTATTGCAGACATTTTTGAGAATAGAATCATTAGTAAGGGTCTATAGCCCACTCGGTCCTCTGTTCTTACTGCATGCAATTTTTATTTTTGGGGCAACTTGAAAAATAAAGTATACAAAAGTAATCCCCACACATTAGGAGAATTAAAACAAAATATCAGGACAGAAATTAATGCTTTTTTGGAAGCTGAGCTGATGCATGTGAATGTTCTCAGAAGATGCTGTCGATGTAATGATGCAAATGGACGGTATTTCCAACATCTCCTGTGATAAAGTATGTTTTGTGTTTATTCTGATAATTGTTAATGTGACTTGAGATTTTATTTGACGTCCATGCAAGTGTGACTGGGTGACGGACCTTGCAACTGCCAGCCAAGTATTGTAGCATACTTATTGTATGATAAACTCCCTGAGGCTATTAAAATTCTGCAGAGCAAAGCATTTAACAAGAAAGTTGAAAATGTGCTCTTAAACTATTCAACCTTACTTCCTGGCAATGTAAACAAACCAACACGTATTCTTTCACAATTACTAAGTTGTCTGTCTATACGTCTCTCATTGTTAGTAGCTCAGATGAACAAGGAGACTTCTTATAAAAGATTATTCTTCTTTCTACACAATGCTAATCAAAAGAAAAACAAGCACTTTCTGTCTGAGAAAAGTAGAAGTATTTCAAATTTGAACAAGGAATATCTCAGTAACAGTTACTTCCAAAAAAAGTAAGTTTTTCTCTATCTCTTACGGTTTACTAGTAATGCAAAGTTTAGTAAAATGTATCCCAAATAAAGATGTCTTCAGAGGCTATCCCAGAACACTGAAGATATACATTTTATTTGTCATATAATTATATTTCATATACAATATTTTAATCAAAATCATCAAGAGCCATTTTTGAGAAAATAAAAATGTTCGAAAATTTTTCCATGTTAAGGGTAGTTTGGGTGATTTTTCTTCAAAATCATGTCCCATTCTTAGAAGACACTCAACTAAAATACCAAGTTCGGTAGTTAACTGACTTTTATTTTTGAGCACTGTTGTCCACGAACAGACACAAACACACACTCGGCCCTTTTTCTAGAAAAGCTTTTTTTGGACTCAGGGAACATCAAAATATATTTCCAGTATAATCTCAGAATAAAATTTTTGGGTGAATACAAATATTTCCTCTATGCACTATTGCATAGTACATGCAGAGAAAGTAAAAATGGATTTTCCAAAGACTATTTCTAAGGGTGCTTGAAAAAGCAATGCAAATTTGGGGGTTAGTAGGAAAAAAAGCCTGAAATCCGTTCTGAAGTCAAAGTAAATTTTAAGCTGCAATAGATAAGGCAATTTGGCCACCAAAATTAATTACAAAATTACAAGAGGAAAATAAATGTATACAGACCCAATGTAAACCACACTTGAAAACAAATTTGTGATGCTGCTCTTGTATAGTATTACTGTTTATTTACACTGCTGGATCAATAACTATCACCTCATAAATATTTTTTGCTTTTGGCAAAAACTTATAACCATTTTCTTCAAGATTGAATATTCTATTGAAGCTGGAGTTTTGTAAATGTACTGCTTACCTGTAGGAAGTCCCAGTACAAAGAATTTATCAGGACCTGGTTTAAAGTCATTAATCCTCTTCATAACATATTTAGCAGACCACTCAGCCACCTGATCTGCTGTATCCATTATAACCAACCTCATCTTAACCTTCAGCACGAGTAAGTCTGTAATGAACAAAGCATTTAAGAACTCAGAAGTAACTAAGGCATACGTTGTAATGGAAACAAATCTATATTAAACCTATTAAAGTGATTTTTTATTTCCAAACTACTCATACGTTTATGCACAAAAATTAATGTGCAGTGCGTGTAACAGTATGCCGACAGTGCAATTACTTTAGATTCACAGCCGAGAAACTGTTATCACTTCAATGATTACACAATGATAATGTTTAGCGTGTAAAATATGGTCAATGACCTTTTATCTACCACAGCCAACACAACTATCAACCATATGTTTACGTTCGGTTTATTGCTATGCAAAGTTCATAACTCTTCATTAATTCACACATCTGATAACAATCAGTAAGTTCTAATTCTTTGAACTTCGGTTATGACCGACTTGATCTAACTAGTCTTGAGGAACCTAATATTCCACCAAAGTTTATGCTATTGCTAAGGACAGGAAATGGAGCACTGTTGCCTAATAAAATAAAAACATAAATGATGTACATATCAGGTATTACACGTTTATTAAATGGCATTTACCTGAAGAACCAAACACTCCCTTTTAAATGATTCTGACGCACAGTGGTGTACCCAACATTCAAATGCAATATAACCTATTCAGTCTGATATTACTTTCAGCGACATTATCATTCGAAAAAAAATTCATGAGACTGACGGGCATAGTACTTGAGACCATGTGTACAAATGTGCGTTTATATTCTTTTTCTACAGGATTTATATTTCGATAGTACTGTCATCGTCGTCTGCATTTGACATTCCCACAGATTAATTTACTGTTTGTGTTGAATTTGTGGTAACAATGATACGCATACAGAACCGCGCGGTTTGATTTCATCGTAATGGATGACCTAAGTATTATACGATTCAACATTTCCTTCAGATTATTAAATGTTTTAGATTAGGATAGTTAAGAAATGCATGATGACAAATTTAAAAATCTGGTGTGTTCTCTACATCACTACATCTCTGTATCGAATTATTGTTAAAAAGCTTATTCTTCTGTCTACTTCATGCTAATCGAGATAAGCATTAGCAGAAATTCTATTATTTTAACTGGCGCAATAGATCTGGATATGTGAAAATCTTAATGCAAGCTAGAAAGCTGTTGTTACCAGATTAGTTAGTTTATAGCCAACTGCATGCATGTTGGAGGAGTGCGTGTCAAATATGCACTGCATCACACTGCACTGCTTAATCCACAAATATCACTGTACAAAGGACCTAAGATAAAAACAATGTCAATCGTGTGCCTCCAATTGAGGACCGGTTTAACAAAACTCAACAAATGCCATTTTAAAAATTTTACAGGAAAGTTTTTTTTTACCCTGAGGCTTTTGTATAGTACTTCCGAGAAAAAAAAAAGTTAGTGTTTCTCTTTTGGAGATGGATTTATTAATAGGCGGTACAAATACTTTTGTTATTTTATTTATTTGGAAAAAAATACGACAAAACTTAAGAATTTTACAAAACTCAACATATCCATTTCATGAAATGCACATAACTTAAAATGTTAAATTATTTTTCATTTACATCGTCAAAATCATTAACATGTGTCTTATAATAATTCTTAAATACAGTTGAATTGAAAATTGGTTAATTTAGACACGCTTAACCGTAATTTGTTCAAATTTAATTATTCATATACAGAAAAACTTCAATGTAGGATTTTTTTTTTTTTTACAATACCCAAAATCACTGAAAGTTGAATGTACAAAATCTCAATGCAATGGTTCCTCATCATAATCTATCCTGTTGTCAGAATCTTTGCCACATCCTTTTAGAACTTTGCCATAAAATACTTTACCCTCTTCCCATGAAGTAACTCATTAACTTCTTCACGTCATCGCTTTTCTTCTTGCAGACATGGTTCACCATTGGAAGTTCAGATATTACAGAAATTGTCTGCCTTGGTTTAAACACTTCAAGTTCTATTGGTGCAGAAAAATAAGTGTTTTGTGCGTAACACTGTACACGTTTATTATCAGCTTTTTTGTGTGTAAATATTCTCACCTCTGTAATTTTAAAAGGCCATTTACCTTTTACAATATTTTTTGTTATCGATTTTAAATCAAGGATATGCCAGTCTTTACCCAACAAAAGTCGATAAAATACAAAACTTGGTATTTAAGTTTGGTATCTTCCAGGTATGCGACACGAAGAATTTGAGAAAAATTCCCCCATCCCAAACTACCCTTTACATGAAACTTTTTTCGAAAACTTTTATTTTCGCAAAAATGGCTCTAACGATTTTGATTAAAACATCATATATTAAAGATATTTACCTGACAAACAAAATGTATATCTTGAATTTTCTGGGAATAGCCTCTGAAGACTACTTTATTCTGGACAAATTTTACGGAAGTTTGCATAACTGCTAAACCGTAAGACTTAGATAAAACTTACTACACAAGAAATGTAGAGCACGTTAAAACACACAATTTATGTTATATACATTTTTTTTTTCGTGGAGTTGATCGTTTTTGAGATATTCCTTTTCTTTTTTTCAGCTATGAAAAACTTACTTTTCTCATACAGCAATTTGTCAACTCATGTCCATACAAACAAAGGAACTTCAGTCACATAGCAACCAGCTTTTGACTATCACTTTAACTTATTGTACTCGCTTATTTCGCTTCTACTTACAAGGAAGCAAGTAATAAGGCTATTTTAGCTAATTTGTTCTCGAGTAGCATGAAGTAAATAGAGGCATAAGCTTTTTTAAGAATAATTTTTTGTAGAGATGCAGAGAAAGTCATGTGAATGGTACACATCATATTTTTTTTACTTCCTCTGACCCGTATATAGTGGATAGAGAAGCTATTGTCTTGCACTCAAAAAGTTGACGCCGAGAATATACGTTTTGAGGTCCTATGAGTAAGAAAAGGCCCATGTGTGCGTGCGTCTGTGGACAGCATAGCTCAAAAACGAGAATACCAAACTTGCTGTTTAAGTTCAGTATCCCCACCCCCAATTACGCTTTACATGGACCATTTTTCGAAAATGTTTATTTTCTCAAAAATGACACTAACGATTTTTATTAAAACACTGAATATTAAACATATTCACAACAAAAATAAAATGTATATTTTGAATTTTTGAGGTATAGACTCTGAAGAGCTGTTTATTCTGCTTAAAATAAATAATTTACATCATTTATGTTTTTTATGTAGAGCTGACCGATTTCGAGATAATCATTGTTTTTTATTTTAATTTTAAACTACTTTCCTCAACCGGAGGTGACGTTTCGTTTCATCTACTTGTTTTTTACGCAGGCCATAGAAAGCGAACCGAATTTCAATTGCTTCATATAGGATCAGATTTTAAATGATTTGACTCTCGCTTTAGCCTACTTTATTCTCTTGTATCCCTTCTACTTACAAGGAAGCAGTAATAAGACAATTTCTGTTAATGTTTATCTTGATTAGCGTCAAGTAGATAGAAGAATAAGCTTTTGTAAGAAAAATTTGTTTGTGGTGCAACTAGAGAAAGTTATACGAATGGAACACACCAGATTTTATATACTTTTTAAATTTATTTTTTATGTCCTTTAACTTGACTGGTCATATCGGACCATGAATGAAATTGGTTCAAGTTACTCGACATTCGCCTTCTCAGCATAATGGAATACCCCGAAAAAAAACTTTATCCGAGTAACTCACCCTAAGCCAGATTCGATCTCGCGACCTCTTGAAGTGGTATCGAAGAACAGTGAACAGCAAATATCTCGTGCGATGTTTCGAGAATAAACAATGTAATTGTGTCTGTTAATTTCCGGGAATCTGACTTTTGGGGAACTCGGAAGAACATATATTTTCTTCCTTCATATCTGCCTCTTGTTTCGTGAAGTCGAGGACATTTGCAATTATTTCTCTGCTCTGACTTTGTAATACTTTACCACTTAACTAGAGGAGTCATGGTTATTAATATCACAAATATAAAATAAACGCTATTGAAAATAAAAAAACAAATGCGGCACTTTCGGGGCAGACTGTACTTTTTTCCGTAGCTTAACGTCCTTTAACCTAGTTGGTCATATCGGACGAAGAATGAAATTGGTGAAATGATACTCAAATGATCTCAAGATCCATGGAGCTTAAAGTTACTCGACATTCGTCTTTTCATGATAAGGGAAAACCCTGAAATAAACCTCACTTTACCCTAAGCGAGATTCGAACTCACGACCTTTTGAATGTGAAGCAGACACCATTCCCACCACACTACCCAGGCGGCTCTGTACATTTTTACTCGCTGTGACTATGAGTAAGCAGTCGCATAATTCAGAGGCTAACTGATAGTCAACTCTTTTAAAATCTCCTCGGAGGTGGTTGAATTGCTAGAAGTTGGCAAATTCCCGTATGAGAAAAGTTTAAGTATTTTAAAACTGACACTAATAGCAAGGAAAATCTTTTAAAAAAAGAAAAAGTGGTGACCTCTACGGAAAAAAAATTCTATATGACAAATCGTGTGTTTTAACGTAATCTACATTTTTTGTGCAGTAAGATTTTGTGTACCTCTTACGGTTTACAGCTATGCAAAATCCATGCAGAATAAAGTAGTCTGTAGAAGTTATTCCTAAAAAAGTCAAGATATATATTTGATTTGTCAGGAAATGTCTCTAATATCGTTTGGTAATCGACTTACCCTCCTCGTATTTGTAGACACCCCCCTCCCCTAGGACTTACAAGTGGACAAAAAAGTCCGTGTGTGTGTGTGTGTGTGTGTGTGTCCGTGTTTCAGTGAACACGATAGCTCTAAAACGAAAAGTCGGTAAAATACCAAACTTGGTATTTAGGTTTAGTATCTTCCAGGGATGCGACACGAAGATTTTGAGAAAAATTCCCCCATCCCAAACTATCCTTTACATAGAACTTTTATCGAAAATTTTGATTTTCTCAAAAATGACTAACGATTTTGATTAAATATCGTATTTTAAAGACATTTATCTGAAAAATAAAATATATATCTCGAACTTTCTGGGAATAGTCTCTGAAGACTACCTTATTCTGGATGAATTATACGGAATGTTGCATAACTGCTAAACCGTAAGAGATGGAAAAACTTACTACACAAAAAATGTAGAACATATTAGAACACACAACTTATGTTATATACATTTTTTTCGTGAAGTTGGTCGTTTTTTAGATATTTCTTGTTTTTTGTTTCAGTTTTAAAAAAACGTATACAGGAATTTGTCAACTCGTGTCCATACAAACAAACAAACTTCAGTCACATAGCAACCAGCTTTTGACTATCACTTTAACCTATGCTACTCCCTTATTTCCCTTCTACTTGCAAGGAAACAAGTAATAAGACTATTTCTGTAATTTTTTCTCGATTAGCATAAAGTAGACAAGAACAAGCTTTTTAACAATAATTTTTTGCAGAGATGTAGAGAAAGTCATTTGAATGTAACACATCAGATTGTTTTGTCTTTAATCACATTTGCTGTAATTCCTTTCGTTACTTATGTCAATGTGCAATAAATTGGGTATTTTCCCGCTTATTATATTCTAATTTATGACATAAAAATCTGATGTGTTCCATTCACATGACCTTCTCTACATATCTGTAACAAATTATTGTCAAAAAACTTATTCTTCTATCTACTTCATGCTAATCAACTAGCAGGCATGTTCTTATTACTTACTCCCTTGTAAGTAAAAGGAAAATAAGGCAGTAGGTACACTATGCTAAAACATGTCAGATCTTTTAAAGGTTGGTTGCTATGTGCTTGAAATCCGTTTCTATGGTTTACCAGGAGTTAACAAATTTCCGTGTATTTTAAATCTGCAACAAATAACAACCACTAACTCAGAAATGGTCACTCCACGAAAATAAAATGTATATGACAAAAATTGTGTGTTTCAACAAGATTTACATGTTTTGGGTAGTAAGTTTTTGTCTATTTCTTACGGTTTACCAGTTATGCAAAATTCATTCAGAATAAAGAGGTCTTCAGAGGCTATTAACAGACAATTTAATATACGCATTTTATTTGCCATGTAAATATCTTTAATATACAGTATTTTAATCAAAATAATTGGGAAAATATTTTTTTTTAACTATTCCTCCATTTAAAGCGTGTTTGGGGTGGGGGGATTTTTCTCAAAATCTTTGTGTCGCATCCCTGGAAGATGCTAAACTTAAATACCAAGTATGGTATTTTACTGGCATATACACACGCGGACCTTTTTTCTAAAAATGCTCTTTTTTGGATTCAAGTGATCCTAAAACGTGTATTTCCGGTGAAATCTTGGTTTTGCATGGAATGCAATAGCTTCTCTATACACTATGTACACAAGTACGTGTAGAGAAAGTAAAAAAAGGAGTTCCCCATACTGCTTTTTTGTGAGATGTCGAATATTTATCAGTTTACTTAAATTATCATACATTATCTCGTTTTTATTTTGTAATTAAAAGAAAATGTTTGAAGCAACTTTATTGTATCTGGAGGAATAATTTGATACTTCAGGAAATGTTCTTTTATGTGTAATGCATAAACAACAACAGCGATTTTAAGCTTAGTATAAACCATAAATTAAAATTTGGAATTGTGATGCCATATTAGATCTTGAATGGTGCCGCCATTTAGAACGTTTTGAGTCAATCTGTATTTTGGCATTCCAAAATAAAAGGAAACTTAACTTATTTATTTTCACATGAATTGAGATTTAAGTTCGCTTTTAATACATTTTCTTCTTTTTGTGTCTTTATCACAATTTCAAAAGTGAAATTTGTTTATCGCGCACATTTGCCTGGAATGGGGGGAAGTGGACTCGTTTGAGTTAAAATATTAAAATTAAATTTCTGATGTTATGTTTACCGTTATTTGATAAAATCGCTTAAAGATAATTATAATATTTATTTTAAAATATTTAATTTCTTAACTGTTTGTGCAGAATTTGAGAAATCGGACCATATATCACATTTTCTACATTTCTGAACTGACTTCATTTCCCCCCCTGGTGGTAGACGCCGAAGCGCGAGCATACAAACGACGTACGCGCGTAGGCTCTTCCTCATTCGTTTGGAGTCCGCCAAGGTAGGTAGGTGTTTGTAGGTACGACGAACATTTGTTAGAGGAAAATGATTTAGTTTCGAATAATTAACATACTTAATTACTTATTTAATTTGCTTTGAACATTTTAGCAATTAGATCATATTATTTTAAAAGCCCGATTTTATTTTATAGAGAGTAATACATTTTATACTTGTTTGATGTTTCAGAATTTCCATTTAAAATTCATTCAAGTTAAATTTTTATTAATTCTCTTTTATTGTTGGCATAAATCAAAGTTTATCAATGAGTTTTCAAAATTAAATTTAAAAATAATTATCTTGAAGCTACAGCCAAGTTTCTTTTGTTTTAACTGCCGTTTACTACAATTCTTATGGTCTTCTGGAGTTATAATGTTAAACACAATTCTCTGCAAGTATTATCTGGTTTTCAAAACATTTTGGAAGCAATTTTCATTTTTCCAGCCATAAAGTATAGTTTCAAGTAGTTACTTATATAGCTTCACTTTTGTTTACAAGCAATAATCTCTTAGCTTTTATAGTGTTTGATCTTTCCTAAGGTCATTTAAGAGCTCAAAATATGTTTTATTTTGGAGATAATGATTGAACAGAATTTTTGCACCATAAAATTTCCAGTCTGGATTTCTTGGCTGAAATGTTGCTAATACTATAGCTTTTTAGTATTTTTGTTACTTATTTCTAAGTTGGTCACTTCTGGGCACGCCAAACTCATCTCAATTTTTCCATAAGATGCATGAGGTGACAACATATCTCATTGCTCCAATTTCTCAAAATGTTGAGGAAATCTTTCACACACAATTGTGTGCATTCTCAATTCATCAAGTGCTAGCAATGAACACTATTGGTATATAAACTGCTTGCAAGAAGAATATTTAAGCTTGAAAATCACATCTTCAGTGATATAATAAGATGATAAAAGTGCATTAACACCCATAATGGTTAATTTGATTTAGTCTTTGCTATAATTGCATCTTTTTCCACACTGGAACCGTGGTATGCTGCATTCTTACACATCTTCTGATGATAGCCATGTATTGTATGTCTTAGGTTCTGGTTCGTGGTACATTAGCATCTGTGCCATACAAGTCCGTTCAGATTTCTTCTCTCTTCTTTATCCTCTCTCTCAGGTGGATCGCCGCATTTTTTGTAGATGTTAGAAGCAGTTGCATTCATAGGCCCTTGATGAGGAACGGTTCCCTTGCCAGTTCATATATTAGGTGTAATGGCATTTATTTTAAAACATCCATTGCTGTTTTTAGAAATTTTGCTATGGCCCCTTCAATGGAGTTATTTGGAGTCTTATTTTGTCAGTTTCTCCGATATTAGGTTTAATCAACAAGCTATTTTTAAGGATAACTTTTGAATAGCATACATTGTTTTGAGGACGGCCACTGTCCTTTCTTTTATGTGTAGTCTGAAAGATCCTGTTGGTCTAGTGATATCAAAGTTCATCAAGTTCTCATTGAACCTTTTTATAAAGTTCCTCTTCCATCTGCTGAGGCCAATGACCTTTTTACTGATTTCAGTAACTTAATTTGTGTGCTGGTCTTGTGGTTTCTGTCCCAGAAATGTGCTAATTTATCTTATGCTTGTTGAAAATGTAACAGAAATGTTGACTCAAGATTCCAGACTTCTCTTAGTCTTTCCAACGTATATCTTGTCTAATCTTCTGGAGGAATCATCAAAAACTTCTTTGTGTTAGGCCATTTGGTACATTACATAATCTAAGAAAGATTTCTTTGTTCTTCTATAAATATTTTGGTCCTCCTTGCTGTCTGTTGGTCTACATTTTAATTCAATAAATGAATACTTAAGGTTGAAAATCACATCTTCAGTGATATCAAAGTTTATTAAGTTCTCATCGAACCTTTTTATAAAGTTCTTCTTCCATGTGGTGAGGTCAATGACCTTTATACTGGTTTTAGTATTTAATTTGTCTGGTGATCTCGTGGTTTCTGTCCTAGAAATATGCTGATTTATCTTATGACAGATTTCTCTTAGTCTTGTTACAATCCAATCAATCTTCTGGAGGAATCATCAAAAACTTCTTTGTTTTAGACCATTTGGTCCATTACAGTAATCTAAGAAAGATTGCCTTGGTCCTTCTGCTAATATTTTGGTCTTCCTTGGTGCCTGTTTCCTGTTGGTCTACATTTTAATATTATATATGAATATTTATTTTCACGCATTTTTATCCCTCCACTGAGTTGCTGGAGCCTAGTAGACCTAAACACTGAGGTTAATGAACTATTGGGTCCTATATATAATACATACTACGTCTTCTACTTCGTTCCTTATCCATTTGGCTTTTACTCTATCCAAAAGTTATCAATTTCAATTAAGTTTCTCATAGATTTTACTCTCATTAACTTTATTGAGTGGATTTCTTTTGCCCATTCCTTTGTCCCTGAGCATCCTAGTTTCCTATGCCATTCTTTATCCTTAAAATGACATAAGGGGCATTTCTCTATATCACCCTCTGTTTGCCTTCTCTTGCTGCTTTATCACAAATTCCATCTCTCTACACAATGGCAATGAGCTTTTTGTATTGAAACTCACTATTATTTCTTGTCTTTCACCTAATTTCTTTCCAGAACCCTTTGTGTAGTGATACCACATCTCCCCAAAGCCAATTTTTAAATGAATTGAGTCATATTTTTGCTCCACTTCCCCTTTGTTTGGGAAGACTGGTATCAGGGTAGCTTAACCCTATCTTCAGTTTCTGTGGTTGACTGATGCTACATACAACAGGTGGTTATATGCTACCCTCTACTCTTTCAGTGGGATGATGTCATCAAAATTCATAAGGGAATCTTCTTACCAATAAAGATGTTTTCTCAAATTTGCAGTTCCAAAGGTTTCTTTACATATTTCATCAACTTTATTTATTTCTCAAACCAAAAATGATGTGCTACTGCAGACTTGTACCAAGTGTTCTTTCATTCTAGTTTCCAAACTTCATTTTCTTTATCTTATTTACCCAAGAATCTTTTTGATTCAGCCGCTCCTGTAATACCAAACACTGATGTACAATATTCTGTTCATCTAATTTTCTAATTCTCACCCAATACTTACATTCTTTCCATAGTTTTCCCTTGAGATTTTGATTCTAATTTTGGAAGTCTTTCTCTTCCCATTCAATCTGCTCAAGCCTTCCATTTTGTTGATGATGTTGGATTTCAAGTTTCTGAGAATTTGAAATTTCACTACCATAACTAGGGGTTGCTTTTGATGTAATGTTGTGTAATCTTAATTTTGTATCCAGTGTCATCTGTTTGCCAAAATGTCTTCTCAATATTCCACTCATTCTAATAATTTTTTGTAATTTAACATCCACATCAAATTTATTTTCTGCAAATAAATTTCCTAAACTTGTTCCTCTCTTGATGGAGTAGGACAGTCTTCTGTTTCGATCTCAACTTTCCATCTTGCTCTTGTTCGACCAACATCTCTTCTCCTTTGTGTTTTGGTAATTGTTCATTCTTCTTAGATTGTTCAACCAACAAATTTTGTATTCCTTCATTTTATCTACCTATATTTGGGAGTGGGTTTAACTCCTTTCTTATATCATCACTTCTTTACCTATTTAATCTTGTACATCCTTTTATTCTTCTGAGAAACTTCATTTCCGCTGACTTTATTCTATTAAAATCATTTTTCTTCAACGTCCATATAGAAGAGTCAGTACAGTCATTGTCTTATGGAATTTTATTTGTATTTCTTTCCTTGTTTTCTTCTTCTTTAAGTTCTTGGAAATTGTGTCGCATATAGCCTGGAAGTATTGTGTTTTAATATTCACATCCTCATCATAATCGTAAGTGATATCGCAAGCTAACTATTCAAAATGGCTTACTTGTTCTCTTCTAACTGAATGTTTTCCTCTGAAAGCCATTACTTTTGTCTTTTGCAATGTTATTTTTAAATTATATTCTCCACATATATTTAATATGTGTATGGCCTTCTGTAAATTATTTTCTCTGTTCTGGATAATTATTTGGTCATCTGAGAATAAAAGAGTATTTAAAATATTTTGTTGATTTAATAAGATTACATTGGTAGTACAATTCTTCCATTCTCTAAGAATGTCATCTATAATATATATTAAAAAGACTTGGCGAAAGACTGTATCTTTGTCTGACACTTTTATTAGTTATAAATTCTTCCAATAATTTTCCATTTATTGATATTCTGTTCATTGTTCTGGAATAGATTGATTTTTATAACTTGTATTATGTGCCTCTTCTTCCCACTATTTTCCATAATGAGTTGTGATGTACAGTTTCAATGGCTTTTTCATAACCAATAAAGCCAATATGTGTTTCTGGTTGTATTCTCGTCACTTCTGTATAATCATGCTTATTACAAATATGTCATCCGAGCAAGATGTTCCATTTTATTCTTCTAGCAGTGTTTTATCAGATATAGTTGCAAGTCTTTTGTTTATAATTTTTGTATATGTTTTATACACAACATTTAAGAGTTGTTCTATTGTTTTTCATTTATTTCAATGTTGACACATTTTGTATTTTTCTCTCACATTGCCAGTGCTTTTGGCTTTGAAGTGGACATTTTCATATCTATTTATCAGTCATTTTATATATTTGATAATCTGCAATTTCTAGAGGAAGAATCTAATATTTTAAATATCTTCTAACCTCAAAAACTCTTCATTATGTATAACTAGCTTGTGTCCTAGTTCTTCTGCACATTATCTAAGAATTTTGTTCAACATTGCATCTTTTGTCTTCCAGTAATTCACTGCCATGAGTTTGCCAGACTGCAATGCCTTGCTTTATTATTATGTTTTCTTTTTCTTTTGTTTATGGGTTTTCTGTGTGTGTTTTCTGGTGGTGTTAATGATGGTGGTAGTAGCTATAGTAGAAGTAGTTTTAGTAGTATTTTACAAAGTAGATGGTACTAATCAATAGCTGTAGCAGAAATACACACAGAAGCTCCCTTATTTATTTAAGTTTCCTTTGAGTTCTGTTTTATTTTCCTTTGGCAAACATTGTGCTGGTGTACCTGTAAGGCAGATCTCAGGTTGTATGTTTTGTCTCTGCAACAATCAGAGAGCATAACAACACTGCAATGAGTTGCAACAATTATTGTTACCTAACAGTATTGTTAAGTAACATCAGTATCTTTATTTCTTACAAAGATTGTACATGCAATTTTCATTGGATTTGCTTGTGGATTGTACTTGGTTTTCTTTGTTGCATATCTATGCAATTCTAAATCAATGTTTCCTGTTATTCATAAAAAATCCACAAGTTTTGGGTTTTCAGTCTTTGGCATATTTATGGGATTATAAATCAATTTTTCTTATTAGTCATAAAAAATCCACAAGTTTTTGTTTTTCAGTCTTTGGCATATTTATGGAATTATAAATCAATTCTTCTTGTTATTCATAAAAATTCCACAAGTTTTTCAGTCTTTGGCATATTTATACAGTTCTAAACCAAATCTTGTTATTCATAAAAATTCCACAAATTTTGGGTTTTCAGTCTTTGGCATATTTATGCAATTATAAATCAATTTTCCTTGTTATTCATAAAAAATCCACAAGTTTTGGTTTTTCAGTCTTTGGCATATTTATGGAATTATAAATCAATTTTTCTTGTTATTCATAAAAAATCCACAAATTTTGGTTTTTCAGTCTTTGGCATATTTATGGAATTATAAATCAATTTTTCTTGTTATTCATAAAAAATCCACAAATTTAGTTTTTCAGTCTTTGGCATATTTATGCAATTATAAATCAATTTTTCTTGTTATTCATAAAAAATCCACAAATTTTGGTTTTTCAGTCTTTGGCATATTTATGCAATTATAAATCAATTTTTCTTGTTATTCATAAAAAATCCACAAGTTTTGGTTTTTCAGTCTTTGGCATATTTATGCAATTATAAATCAATTTTCCTTGTTATTCATAAACAATCCACAAGTTTTGGTTTTTCAGTCTTTGGCATATTTATGGAATTATAAATCAATTTTTCTTGTTATTCATAAAAAATCCACAAATTTTGGTTTTTCAGTCTTTGACATATTTATGGAATTATAAATCAATTTTTCTTGTTATTCATAAAAATTCCACAAATTTTGGTTTTTCAGTCTTTGGCATATTTATGGAATTATAAATCAATTTTTCTTGTTATTCATAAAAAATCCACAAATTTTGGTTTTTCAGTCTTTGGCATATTTATGCAATTATAAATCAATTTTTCTTGTTATTCATATAAAATCCACAAATTTTTGTTTTTCAGTCTTTGGCATATCTATGGAATTCTAAAACAATTTTCTTGTTATTCATCAAAATAATCCACAAGTTTTGGTTTTTTGGTTTTTGGCATATTTATGGAATTATAAATCAATTCTTCTTGTTATTCATAAAAATTCCACAAACTTTGGTTTTTCAGTCTTTGGCATTTTTATGGAATTATAAATAAATTCTTCTTGTTATTCATAAAAAATTCCAAATTTTGGTTTTTCAGTCTTTGTCATATCTATGGCATTATAAATCAATTCTTGTTATTCATCAAAAAAATCCACAAATTTTGGTTTTTCAGTCTTTGGCATATCTGTGGAATTCTAAATCAATTTTTCTTCTTATTCATAAAAAAAATACATAAGTTGGTGGCTTTTCAGTCTTTGTTGCATATCCAAGGAACTGTAAATCAATTTTTGTCATTTATTAAAAAATCCACAAGTTGGTGCCGTTTTAGTATTTGATATCCTCATCACTTTTGATTTCTCTATGTTGATTTCCATTTGCAGAATTCTTCCTTTTTCCCAGCAGCCTGTTGATCATTCTTGCAGTATTTCTTGTTTGTTTGGCAGAAGCACAAAGTTGTGAGCATGTTTGAATGTGTTAATAGTGTTTTCCTTCACACTTAATCTCTATAACGGCTGAACAAGATGGATGACATGCACAGCTCTACCTATTTCTACACATGCTCTAGAGGCACACCCACTTTTTGTCCCCAGAGTCTTCAGTGTCTGCTTGAATATTTCTGTTAACTTTTCTCAATTCATCTGATCAAAAGCTTTTTGTGTTCTATTTTTTACTTCTACTTTATTTCCCGGGCTCTTAATAATTGATCAGCAGTTTTCTCAAGTAGCATCAGTCAGCCATCTCTCCTTTGTTTTTTTTTTCTTGATATATGTACCAGCCATCTCTTCTAATTTTAAATTCCATCTTTAAAAATGTTCTGGAATTTTCATTTCTTGTCATCTGAAAATACTTATTAAGTTTCTTCAGTAGTTTCTCAATTTGTGGCTTGTTTTTTCCAAAAACAATGATGTCATCAATCTCACTTTTAAAGATACATTGACCAGCTTGTAACAGTTTTAGTCCTTCTTGTTTCAGGAAATTTGACAACTTCTTGTTCCACTTGCATGGAGCTTGTTTCAGACCAATGTTGCTGCAATCTGCAGGATTTTTGATCATCTCAATTTCTCCCTTGCCAGCCAATATAATTGCCCTTACTGGCTTTCTTCAATTCTTTATAATTAATAAGATATCACAGATTATCTTCTTTAAGTCCAAATCTGTGAAGATGTTTCGCTAGATAATTTGAGAAGTGGTACTATCTTCTCTCTAGGAACTTGAGGCATTTTTTGTAGTATTTGTTTCATATCAGAATAAATTTTGTTGGTTATATTTGTCTTTATAATCCTTCCAGTAATGTTCAATTTTTCATTTATACGAATTTGTTTTGTGGGTTTGGATCTTATCATTGCCAGTAAGCTCCACATGTGATGGGACTCACTTTAAGGCTATTTGTTGGAGCCTTTTCCTCACCACTGTACCCTTCAGGCAACTTCATACATGTTTCTTCATCATTCGACTCTCCAAGAAGAAAAGCTGTATTTACATCAAATGTTTGAACCAACATGTCTTCTTTAACAGCAGTCTTAAAGCACCATAACAACAGGACGGAATATATGTTTACAGTCAAGACTACACTTCTTCAGTTGGCAGCCACTTGCCACTGCCATTATCTTTGTAAGCAGTTCTTGTTGTCCACCAGCTCCCAGGTGTATTAGTTTTAGCAAATGTTTTTCCTCTTCTATTGCTCTTTGCCATTTCTCCGTCTGGACTCTTGATTCATTGTATATTAGAAACACTTCTTCAATATCATCTAGACAATAATCTTTAAGCCTTTAGCATCTCTTGCTATCAGATTGTAAGCTGTTCTTTCATTTTCTGTTTCCAGTTTACTTTCTTCTAATGGATTTTCTTGATTTAATTCTTCATTTATTTCTACTTGTTGTTCTTCAACTAGTTCATGATTCTTAGTTTCTTTAAATATTTCTTTCTCTTCAATTTGGTAGAATGAGGAAGCGAAGATTAAATCTCTACTTACAAATGTTTTATTATTTTCTGGATCCCATATTTGGTAGCCATTTGTAGCATAACCTACAGACATTGCTTCTTCTAAGGTTTTGTCATTTTTGCACATACCTTTTTACCAAAATCTTGCAGTGCACTTAGATGTGGTTTCCTCTTATAGCATTTCTGTGCTGGGGTAATGTTTCATCCTTTTGTAGGGCTTTGGCTTCTGAGACATGGAAAGTCAGTTTTATTTATGGACGCTCTTTAACTGCTGTGGTTCTCAGCGTCCCATTCTATACTGGGCATGAAAAACTGTTTAATTTTGCTCAGAGGCCTCTCTATCAGGCTTGAGGTTCTTTTATGTGCTGTATATCTTTGAAATGGGACTAACAGCTTTGCTTCCTTTCTGAAGGAAGCCACGCTAAGGATTTTTATGCCTGATAAAATTCATTGTCCTCCACCAAGTTTGAACCCACAACCTTGAGTATATGAAGTTAGCGTGGCAACATTGTGAGATGTGCTGCTTCGCCCCACACTTCTCTTTTTACATTTTGCACCAAACATCATTGCTCTTGCTTTGTTCATCAATGTTAGATTGAGCCTCCATTCAGCTGTGAAGTGTGAAGAATAGTGAAATCCATTATTTTCCACTTATTCAGTGCTTTCAATTAATACTTATCTCTGCAGTTATTCAATAAAAGATCAATCTTTCTACAATCAAGTTGTATTGCATCTCTCCAATTTTGAGCATACATGAATGTAGCTTCAAGGGCATTTCAAAATTACAAACCTTCATACGAATGAGGTAGTTTTACGGATTCCAAACCTCGTCCGAGTGTTGTGTTTGGTGTGGACAGTGAAGATATCTGAGGGAGATGGATTTATCACCGCATCATCGACAAGGTACAGCAACAGTTTTTCTTACTACATAGATATATAATTTATTTTATCTTTTCAAGTTACAAACCTCATATATTATATATATATATATATATATATATATATAGTTAATTTGCTGGAGTTGGTATCATATACAGTTAATAGCCTGGTTATTTATGTATGAGGGTGATTCAAATATAAACGGTAATTTTGTTAAAAATATTTATTGATTAAATATATATACAAGTGACTTCATCAGCATTTCTCAACATAGCCTCCTTCACACTCTACACATTTTTGCCGTTTTGGAAGCTTGAACATTCCTTCTTCAAAAAAAGTTTGAGGGCGTGTCGCCAATCAATTGCGCACTTGCTCCTCGACGTCCTCGTTGTTTTCAAAATGTTTCCCTCCAAGCGCTTCTTTCAAGGGGGCAAACAAAAAATAGTCTGGGGGGACAAGTCTGAACTATAGGGAGGGTGTTCAGAGCTTTCCCAGCACATGTCTGCCATTGTGTCCATTGTCAAATTGGCTTGGAGAAGGATGACATCTCTGATGGGCATACAACGTCTTTTGCTTTGGTAGGCAGCTTTTACAGACCTTAACAATTGGCAATAGTAAGCTGCAGTCACTTTATGTCGATCATGAAGAAAGTCAACCAGCAAAACTCCTCTGTAGTCGAAATCTGTGAGACTTGACCTTGGGCGTCGAGCATGACCTTGTTTTCCACAAATTCTCGGCCGTCCTTAAATTGTCTGGCCCAAGTAAACACTCGATTCTGAGCAGTGTAGTGTCCCCAAATGTGCCCTTAAATGAGTTAAAATCTCTGAATCCCCCCTTCCTTGGTTAAAAACTTGATAATAATGTGTTGTGCAACAGACGAAGGGACTTATTGCTCACTCATGGCTGTACTGATGCCAGAACCTACTAAAGTGGCTAACAAGGTTAATTCCCCCTCCCTAACACACTGACCTTACCCCCCACTCCACTGCCCCGCTCTGAACTGCTTCCTCTGTGATATGCAACAATTACTGTTTATATTTGAATCACCCTCGTATATGTACCTTTCCCTCTATTTATACACTACCAACTTAATCTCTAAATTACAAGCTCATCAGTTTTATTATTAAGATCCTCTCTTCCCCATTTCTCTCTTACTTTCCCTGTATAATTACCTTGTATGTATGTATGTCTTTATTCACCGTTGGAAATTTTACAATTTCATAGTTTCGTCAGGAATACAATATTATATACAGAAAACAGACTTAATAGTTGCTATATACATTATGAAAATCATTAAGTAAATTAGCATAAGAAATAACACAAGACACCTAAATATATATATAGAATAAATGTGGTGATTAGAGGGCATAACCAGTTTTAAGCATTATTGGGAACATATTAACGCTTACAATTTATGTTGTTTAGATGTTCTTTCTTATTATTTCCAAAAAGCTTTAAGTACAATATCTCTGGTGGTAACTTTTGCCAGTTTTTATTCCACATTTTGGTTTCCTCGCACTCAATTATTCAGTATATATTGACATAGATCTTTATCAACTTTTATTAACATTATTCCTGTTCTTGCCATGCCAGTCCTCTCTTTCCATTTTTACTTTCTCTACACATACTATGTACATTGTGAAGTATAGAGAAGGTATTGTATTGTACCCAAAAATTCATTAATGCGATTTTACAGGAAATAGACATTTTAGAGTCCCCTGTATCCAAAAATGATATTTTTAGAAAAAGGTTTGTGTGTGTGTCTGTCTGTGAACATAATAACTCAAAAATGAAAAGTCAGTAAAATACCAAACTTAGTATTTAAGTTTAGTATCTTCCAAGGATACAACATGAAGATTTTGAGAAAAAGTTCTCCACTCCAAACTATGCTTTACATGGAAAAATTTTTCGAAAATTTTAATTTTCTCTAAATGGCTCTAATGAATTTGATTAAAGTATCATATATTAAAGATATTTACAGGACAAATAAAATGTATATCTTGAATTTTTTAGGAATAGCCTCTGAAGATATCTTTATTCTGCATGAATTTTGTATAACTGGTAAACCATAAGAGATAGACAAAAACTTACTACACAACAAATGAACATCTTGTTAAATCACAGATTTTATGTCATATACATTTTTATGAAGAGTTGTCCATTTTTGAGATATTCCTGTTACTGGTTGCCATTTTAAAATACTTAAAGTTTTCCATACGGGAATTTGTCAACTCCTGGCAATGCATAGAAACAGATTTCAACTACGTGGCAACCAGCTTTTAAGAGATTTGACAATTGTTTTATCCTAGTGTATGCCCTTATTTTCCTTTTACTTGCAAGGAAATAAATAATAAGAGAATTTCTGCTAATTTTTCTCAATTAGCATGAAGTAGATAGCAGGATAAGCTTTTAAACAATAATTTGTTACAGAGATGTAGAGAAAGTCATGTAAATGGAACACATCAGATTTTATCACAAGCATCATTGTATTTTTACTTTCTCTACATGTACTATGTACATAGTGTATAGAATAGGTATTGCATTCCACCCAAAAATTTGACACTAAGATTTAACCGGAAATACATGTTTTGGGTCCCCCTGAATAAAAAAAAAAAAGCATTTTCAGATAAAGTGTCCGTGTGTCTGTGGACAGCAAGCTCAAAAATGAAAACACTGTTGAATAGCAAACTTGGTATTTAAGTTTGATATCTTCCAAGGATGCAACATGAGGATTTTCAAGAGAATCCCCCCACCCCCAACTACCCTTTACATGGAACTTTTTTCGAAAATTTTAATTTTCTTAAAAATGACTAACAATTTTGATTAAATATTGTATATTACAGATATTTACTGATAAATAAAATTACATCTTGAATTTTCTGGGAATAGCCTCTGAAGACTACTTTATTCTGGATGAATTTTACGGAATTTTGCATAACTGCTAAACTGCAAGCGATAGACAAAACTTACCCCACAAAAAGTGTTGAACACGTTAAAACACACAATTTATCTTATATACCTTTTTTTCATGGAGTTGATCGTTTTTGAGACATTCTTTGCTTTTAGTTTCAGCTTTGAAAAACCTATACTTTTTTCATACAAGAATTTGTCAACGCGTGTCCATACAAAGGAACTTCAGTCACATAGCAACCAGCTTTTGACTATCACTTTAACCTATGGTATACCCTTATTTCGCTTCTACTTATAAGGAAGCAAGTAAGAAGCTTATTTCTGCTAATTTTTTCTCGATTAGCATGAAGTAAATAGAAGCATAAGCTTTTTAAAAATAATTTGTTACAGAGATGTAGAGAAAGTCATGTGAATGTAACACATCAGATTTTTCTCTTCGCCATTCTTTCTTAATACTCCTATACAATAAAATTAGTACTCTTATCCCTTAAGCTACCTATTATTTCTTGTTTCTCTATGTGATGCAATTAAGGTTTGGTAAACAAACGAGAAAGAAGAAGAAAGATGTCTTCCCATTTCATAAAAGTGTCTAAAATTGAAACCAGTAATCCAGAATATCTCGAAAATGGTTAACTCTACAAAAACATGTATATGGCATAAATTGTGTGTTTTAATGAGATCTACATTTTTTGTGCAGTAAGTTTTTGTCTATCTCTTATGGTTTGCCAGTTATATAAAAGTCATCCAGAATGAAGTAGTCTTCAGAGGCTATTCCCAGAAAATTCAAGATATACATATTATTTGTCAGATAAATATTTTTAATATACAATATTTTAATAAAAATCGTTTGAGCCAATTCTGAAAATTGTTCCATTTAAAGGGTAGTTTGAAGTGGGGGGATTTTCTTGAAAATCCTCATGTCGTATCCTTAGAGGATACCAAACTTAAATACCAAGTTTGGTATTTAACAGTCTTTTTGTTTCTGAGCTATGCTGCCCACAAACACACTCACATGCACACATGTACAGACCTTTTTATAAAATGTTTTTTTTGGATCTAGGGGGACCCAAAATGTCTATTTCCGTTGAAATCTCAGTATTGAATTTTTGGGTTCATTACAATACCTTCTCTCTACACTGTACATAGTACGTATAGAGAAAGTAAAAACAGGTTTATTAGGTCTTAATGCAAATTAGGTCAATTTAGAGTTTAGTTTGAAGTATATTACTTGTTGGTAACAAAAACATTAAAATAAAGTACAATTTGCAGAGTAAGAGGTGAGAAATAAAATAGGTAGATAAGAACCTAAGAATCTAGGACTTGATTGTTTACTTATTAGTAAGTCAATTTTGGATTTTTTACTTTCTCTATACATACTATGTACATTGTGTATAGAGAAGGTATTGCACTCCACCCAAAAATTTGATACAGATTTCACCAAAAATATACGTTTTGGGTCCTTTCTCTGTGTGTGTGTGTGTGTGTGTGTGTGTGTGTGTGTGTGTGTGAAAACAATAACTCAAAAACGAAAATTTGATAAAATACCAAACTTGGTATTTAAGTTTAGTATCTTCCAGGGATGTGACACAAAAATTTTGAGAAATATCCCCCCACTCCAAACTACCCTTTACATGGAACTTTTTCGAAATTTTGATTTTTTCAAAAATGGCTCTAACGATTTTGATTAAAATATTGTGTATTAAAGATATTTACTGCCCACCTGGGTAGTGTGTCTGCTTCACATTCAACAGGTCATGAGTTCAAATCTCACTTAAGGTGAGTTACCCGGATAAGATTTTTTTCAGGGTTTTATCCTGAGAACACAAATGTTGAGTAACTTTAAGCTCCATGGACCCCGAGATCATTTGAGCATAATTTCACCAATTTCATTCATCGTCCAATGTGACCAACCAGGTTAAAGGACGGAAAAAAAAAAAATACCTGAAAAATAAAATTTATATCTTGAATTTTCTGGGAATAGCCTCTGTGAGTGAATTTTATGGAATTTTGCATAACTGCTAAACCGTAAGAGATGGACAAAAACTTTCCACACAAAAAATGTAGAGCACGTTAAAACACACAATTTATGTTATATACATTTTTTTCTTAGAGTTTATTGTTTTTGAGATATTCCTTGTTTTTGGTTTCAGCTTTAAAAAAACATACTTTTCTCATACAGGAGTTTGTCAATTCGTATCCATACATACAAAGGAACCTCAGTCACATAGCAACCAGCTTTTGACACACTTTAACCTATGGTACTCTCTTATTTCACTTCTACTTACAAGGAAGCAAGTAATAAGACTATTTCTGCTAATTTGTTGTAGATTAGCATGAAGTAAATAGAAGCATAAACTTTTTAACAATAATTTGTTGCAGAGATGGTAGTGAAAGTCATGTGAATGGAACACATCAGATTTCTTTGTTTAACATCTAAGGTCATATCAGCAGCTTTAACTTAAGAAACAGCTCAATGACTGTAGGTTCTCAACGTTGGGTTTTTAATCATTTTATTTTCTTCAAACTCATGCACATACATACTTTCCAGACTCTGAGGGGGGATAGAGAATAATTCCAATTAAGGAAACATTTTCTTCCCCAGCTGGGAATCGAACCCAGAACCTCTGGGTAAGAAGTCAGATTGTTTACAACTTGAACACATATCCAGGCTTTGCATATTTTGTCGTCCTTCGTGCATAATGGCTGCCATGTTAACTTCATATACCCAAGGTTGCAGGTTCAAACCCAGGGCAGGATGATGGATTTTTTCGGGTGTAAAAATTGTTAGTTGGGCTTCTTTCGGAAGGAAGTAAATCTGTTGGTCCTGTGTTGTAGATTTACAGCACATTAAAGAACCTCAGGTCTGATAGAGAGGCCTCTGAACAAAATTAAGTGGTCTTCCACGCCCAGTATAGAATGGGATGCTGAGAACCACAGCAGTTAAAGAGCGTCCATAAATAACACTCAATTTAATTTTTTTTTACTTTCTCTATATGTACTATGTACATAATGTATAGAGAAGGTATTGTATAGTACCCAAAAATTCAATACCGACAATACATGTTTTAGGACATCCTGAATCCAACAAAAACATTTTTAGAAAAATGTCCGTGCATGTGTCTGTATGTATATGTGGGCAGCATAGTTGAAAAACGAAAAGAGCGTTAAAAACCAAACTTGATATCTTCCAAGGATGCGACACAGAAGATTTTCAAGAAAATCCCCCCCCCCCAAAACTACCTTTATATAGAAAAAATTTCAAAAATTTTGATTTTCTTAAAAATGGCTCTAACGATATTGATTAAATTCTGTTACATTTAAGATATTTACTGGCCAAATAAAATGTATATCTTGAATTTTCTGGGAATAGTCTGTGAAGACTACTTATTTTGAATGAATTTTACGGAATTTTGCATAACTGCTAAACCGTAAGAGATGGACAAAATCATTATTGTTATTATTATTATTATTATTAATTATTATCGTTTTTATTATTATTTTTAAAGTATTTACACCAGCCATGAATGTCTACAAATTTAGATGTTTTTTTTCCAGATTTCCATGCAGGTATTTCTCACCGGGGCTTGAAGACATCTAAAGGTAGGAGAAGAGTGACCACTTACTGGCATGTAACACCGCTGTATCATCGTCTTGACATCACTGTAGCACCTCCACATGTCTGATGCGACTAAGTCTAATAGACGCACTTCCCTTGTGTGATCTGCATGTATTAGCTCATGGGAAGGCGTCTTGGGGTCAACAGGTGACCATCTCCCCAGGATCCTGCACCCGACTTGGGGGCTGTGGAGGAACTGTTAGGGAGTAGTTAGACAGCCAATGGGGCCTGCAGGGTGGGCGCTGTCACTAACCCAGTCCTCCCCTTTGGCATGGCTAGGTCGCGGTACTAACAATAGTGTGTAAGTGTGCCAGGGCGGGCGAATACCTGGAACCAGCGACCTCCGCGTCCTGCTTGACTCCTCATTGGCTGGGCGATGTCGGACGCATGCAACAAGGGTCATACATGCATTGAGAGAAATGCTGCCATCTTGTGTAATGTTGTTTTCTTCTGTTTCAGCTTTCAGGTTATAACAAGGTGAGGTTATGTTATATATATATTCTGTTTGTTTTATTGGTGGCATATTTCTCTCAGCGACTAACAGCCAAAGTGTGGTTGTGTTACTCTTATAACCCAATTTGAGAGGTTATAAGTGTTTGAGTATTTTTGTTTTCCAGACGTACTTGCCAGGAAGCTACGTTCTGATGCCCCCAAAACTGCTATACTGTTGGTTATGTGTGTATGGTATGTGACATTAGAGGTAGAGTTAGGTTAGCTGAGCATTAGGCAGGCTTAGGTTAGGGTTAAAAACTCTAGTGCTTGCATACCATCTCCATAAGCAACAAACCCCCTCCCCCTTCATTCCTCTGTACCTCACCGTGGTTTGGGGGTGGCAACAAGCAAGCCTTCACTTGTGTCAGTATCTCACAGTTTATAACCATCTATATCATTAGCTAATACATGAAATTCCGGACTTGCAGGCCGTGGTCTATTGGAAATTGTTTTTCCTAACGTTTCATCCAAAGCTGCGTCGAACATCATCAGTGGAGATTTGTTCTTATCGGCAATGACTCAAACGTGTGCAAGAACAATTTCCAATTGACTGGAGTCTACAAGTCCCAAATTTTATTTATTAGCTAATGACACAGGCCAAGAAAGTGCAGCAGGTCTTATGGGCAAAGTGCAAGGGATGTGAACTTACCCTCCCTCTCATCCCCACTTCTCTCTTTCAAGTCATGTAGAGTCAAAGAAACTGATTCATTCAGTGCAGTGGTAGTTACATGTGCAATAATGATACTAATACTTTATTCATCACATAACACATATTGAGCTAATGCTCATAAAATTAGTGAATCGTCAGATAAGAAATGACACTAAACAAATGGTGAATAAAAACTTTTATGTACAATATAATGCTATCCAAGGTTTATGAGATCACAGTTCATATTCTATATACTCCTTAATTGAATAACATGCTTTGTTAATAAATCTTTTATAGATTTTTCTAAAGTGATTTTGGTTATGTATTTCCTTAAGATTTTGTGGTAATTTATTATATATTTTAATCTCCATATAATATGGACTTTTTTTAAGCATTGCAAGTCTGTGTGAGTCCCTTTTACCTCTTGTATTGTAATTATATTTGTGTTGATTGTGGACATAAATAGCGAGATTGTACATATATAAACATGGTTGGGTCAGGAATTTTAAAGAGTGGTCTGCAAGAAAGCCCAAGTGTGTCATTATCGTATTACTTTCTTTTGGATTCGAAAAATTCTATCACATCCTGTTGCATTTCTCCAAATTTTTCTATTTCTTTATTATCACCATTTGTAATGCATAATTTACAAGGTTCGCCAGATTGATTACAAAACTAAATATATAGTATAAATAATAACATGAGTAAAAATACAGGAGGTACCATTATACACCATACCTTATTTTACATTTTATATTCCTCTATAGAATAAAATATATTTTCTGAGAGATACTTTTTAGTTTACATTTTTCTTCAGTTACCTGTTTTATTTGTTTAGGCAAATGATTGTACACATCTTCTGTAGTTTTGTTACTTAACATTCCTCTCAGTCTGTTAATGAAATAATGAAATAATTTTATATATATACAGTGCTGGAAATGTTAATAGGAATTTCTACAAGTATCTGTCTTCTTTAGGTTACATATTATTCAAATGGCATGTTTCTATAGTCTTAATATTCTTTGCATTGTTTTTTTTTTTTCCTGTGCATTACCCCATATTACAACCCCAAATTTCTACAGTAAATAGGTTTAATATAAAAAATATATAATATGATCTTCTCGTAAAGTTATTTGCTGTAAAACTTATTATGCTAACAGTATTAAAAATGCATCATGTGGTTCTTTTTTATTAGAAAATTAATTTATAAAATAAAAATTATTAACCATACGAGCTAGAATGTAGATACATGACAAAAATATCACTGTTACTCTGTGTAGTATCTGCTATAAATTTCAACATCATCTCTTATATATTGTGGATTTCCCAAATGTCATAGATTCATCACCTTAAGGAAAAAGGAAGGAAGATTTTGAGGAACCAAATACAGTAAATATAGTATAAAAAATTTGTAAGGCTATTCTAAAAATCTGATGTGTTCCATTCACATGGCTTTCTCTATATCTCTGTAACAAATTATTGTTAATAAGCTTATCTTTTATTTATTTCATGCTAATCGAGAAAAATTAGCAGAAATAGTCTTATTTCTTGCTTTATTATAAGTATAAGCGAAATAAGGGAGTACCATAGGTTAAAGGGAAAGCCAAAAGCTGGTTGCTATATGACTGATGTTCCTTTGTTTGTATGGACAGGAGTTGACAAATTCCTGTATGAGAAAAGTATGTTTTTCAAAGCTGAAACCAAGAGAAAGGAATATCTCAAAAACGATCAACTCCACGAAAAAAATGTATATAACATAAATTGTGTGTTTTAACGTGATCTACATTTTTTGTGTGTTAAGTTTTGTCCATCTCTTACGGTTTAGTAGTTATGCAAAATTCATCCAGAATAAAGTAGTCTTTAGAGGCTATTCCCAGAAAATTCAAAATATACATTTTATTTGTCAGGTAAATATCTTTAATATATAATATTTTAATCAAAATCATTAGAGCCATTTTTTAGAAAATCAAAATTTTCGAAAAAAGTTCCATGTAAAGGGTAGTTTGGGGTGGGGGGATTTTTCTCAAAATCTTTGTGTCGCATCCCTGGAAGATACTTAAATATCAAGTTTGGTATTTTACGGACTTTTCGTTTTTGTGTTACCGTGTTCACAGACACACGGACCTTTTTCTGAAAATACTTTATTTGGATACAGGTGACCATAGAACATATATTTCCGGTGAAATCTCGGTATCAAATTTTTTGGTGGGGTGCAATACATTCTCTATACACTATGTACATAGTGCGTATAGAGAAAGTATAAATGATGAAATTTCAAAAAATAAAAAATCTGGCATTTATCAATTAAATTGTTTAAATTGTGACCTTATTTATATTGGTAAGACTAAACGTCATTTGTAAATTAGAGTAAAAGGACACTTTAGGAATATTAAATACAAACAAATTGATAAACCGTGGCAGAACATTTTTGGAAATTTAATCATGAAATAAATCCAGATGTTAAATTATTAAAACAGTTAAATGGACTCATAGATTTAATGGTTTGGGAGAAAATATTTATATTAAAGTATAAAAATCATGAAATGGATTTTGATATACCACCAATTGACTCAACAAATTTGTTTTGATTCCAGTAGTTAGCAATGCCACCCAGTAGCAGTAACTATAACAATGTAAATAAACAAGATCAAAAAAAACTGAGACCAAAATGAAACTAATGCTGACGATGCAATAGACAAATTTATTGCAAAAGTTGTCCTTGGATTCCAAAAGATAAGTGGAGAAATGTTACAATTATTAATTATTTTATTAATATTTGTGTTACTTCACTGTTACTAGCTTCTTTTTACATTTATAAGATAAAAAAACACTCTTTATTTGTTATAAACTGATTACAGTCAGAATCTACTTACTAATAACTGTCTTTCATAAAAATTCTGCCATGTGATTTCTTCTTGACATTCACTGCAGCGACAATACTGCTTGTGTAGTACACTGCAAGTACACCAGTGTAACAATGCAGGCTTCAACGTCAAAGAACTTTCCGCTGACACAAGTGTCCACTAATGCATGTGTAAACAATGAATGCCAATAATCAGCTGTGACTTATGACGAAAGCAATACATAATTTTAATTGTTTTCTCATAGAAACTGTGTAGGACAGAATAGGTAGAGTCAGACTGAAAAATTCAATACCAAAGCTGGGATTTGAACCACAGATCTCCCAGTTTGTAGCCAGTTGCTCTACCACTGAGCTTCCATGGCAACATGCCTGCAGATCATTGAATTTCTCACTGACTCGCATGTTTCCAACTCCTGTCCTACACACAGTTTCTATGAGAAAACAATTAAAATTATAGCAATTGACCATAATAGTTGGCTATACTATGAATCCTGGGACTTAAAGTACGTACAACATTGTAAGTCACCATTGGGGTTGTCATCTCAACATAACTTGAGATCACCTTGTGGTTTACAGGGAAACATGCAAGTCATGTTGAGAAATGCTGGCATATTGCCATGGTAGCTCAGTGGTAGAGCAACCAGCTAGAGACTGGGAGACTGTGGTTTAAATCCAAGCTATGGCATTGAATTTTTCAATCTGTCTCTACCTATCCAAGCCATACATACATTCATATTTGACAATTAGGGCACAGCCGCAATACATACATTAGTTACATTTCATACAACAATATACTTATCTTCCGTTTTCCTTAAGGTGATGAATCTATGACATTTGGGAAATGCACAATATATAAGATATGATGTTGAAATTTATAGCAGTTACCACGCAGAGTAACAGTGATATTTCTGTCATGTATCTACATTCTAGCTTGTATGGTTATTTAAATAATAATTTTTATTTTATAAATTGATTGTTCTAATAAAAAAAGAACCATGTAATATATTTTTTAAACTATTCCTATAAAAATATTTAACTTTACAAGAAGATTTTCCATATTATATATTTTTATATTAAACCTATTTACTGTAGATTTTTTTTTTTTTATTTTTGTATTCTGCTGAACTGTCAAAATTTAACGATTAATTTCTCAAAATAAGCATTTTGAGTGTGGAATAGTGTTGCAGAAAATGTTGTGAGAAAATAAGGTTTAAAGTTGGGACTACCTGTTAAGAAGCATCCATTTTTTTTTTTTTTTTCTTTCTTGGGGGTGCCATCACTAGGGAAAAAATCTTCGGCCAGCTAAACTTTTCACTAAATGAATCCTTGGTCTTGTAGGCATGACTTGGGTCACAGTTCATTATTAGTACCAGGCAGCTGTTTGTTGAGCAGAACATGGACCTAAACTCAACCATTATAACTTAAAACTCTATAATTTTTTTCCACTGAATAATAAAAGTAGTATAACATTTTGTTTTTTTATATTCTTTTTTAAAATTTAGCCACCTTTAACCTGGTCATATTGAATGATGAATGAAATTGGTGAAATGATGTTCACATGATCTCAGGGTCCATGGAGCTTAAAGTTACTCGACATTTGTCTTCTCAGGATAAGGGAAAACCACAAAAAATACCTTATCTGGGTAACTCACCCTAAGTGAGATTCAAACTTACAACCTCTTGAATGTGAAGCAGACATGCTACCCCACAGAGGCAGGCAATAGATTTTATTGTCATTAGACTTGCTGCAGCAATAGACAATGTTGCTATATACCTACCCTGGTAAAGACTTAACCACAGGAATGAGGAGGTTTGGTGCAGTTTCAGATGTTGATGTTAAGGAGGTGGTGCTATTGATAGGCTCATACCTACCCTGGTAAAGGCTTAACCACAGGAATGAGGAGGATGGTTTAGGTTTGGTGCAGTTTCAGATGTTGATGTTAAGGAGGTAGTGCTATTGATAGGCTCCTCAATGGTTGCTGCAAACTTTTTCTTCTGCTCCACTGGTGTTTAGCTTGTTTAAATTTGTTTTTGTTGAGATTTAATTTAGATTGACCACCGCCAAGGTGGTGAGGGGGGAGTTCTTAGTTCAGCTTGTTTGCTGTTCGATGGTTTGAAGCTGCTATTATTGGGGGTGCCCACAAGCCTTGCGGGGAACCTAGTACTGCCTATATCAGTGTTCAGTTGGTAAGTACTCCCTCAATGATCTGACAAGGGCGTTCATATGTTAACTCAATCTGGCATAGAATTTTTGAGCCCGGCGCCTAGTTATATTCTCGACTTCTGGGAGGGCTGAAGCTTCATGTAGTAGCCTCACTGGGAAATGTCGACATACAGTATAGATTCACTGGAGTCCTCTATTTTGTATCAGCTGTCATGCCCCATACCTCCTTGAAAAGACATAACTTAAGTGGACCCACATTTGGGAGGCCAGAACAGGATAAAGGATAGCCACCGTCCCCTAGCTCTGTCTGACACTCCCCACAAGTGTTCACAAAAAGTTAGTCCCTTGTCAAGAGCCTAGGTATTTGATGGAATTTCCCCTCTCTATCCTCTGGCCCTGTTAGGAGAAGTTGGATATTTGGGAAAAAATGTCAAGTGATTAACAAAATGTTATACAAGGGCTAGATGAAAAGTAATGAGAACTATTTTTTGTCTCTGAATTTAATTTATTGACAGAGGTGTTTATAGTTAGTTACACACCTTCAATATAACCGCCCCCGATATTTATGACCTTTTGCCAAATGTTTGGAAGGCAAATGTTTGCAAGTCTATTTCTGTTGATGTCCTGTAGCATGGACAGGGCCGTATTTATGGCAAGGCAAACTGGCCACCTGCCCAGGGCGGCACATTTTAGGGGGTGGCAAAATTACTGGAAAGTTGCAAATATACTTGAGCACTCCTGCTTCCAACTGCTCAACTGAGAGATCATTTTCTGCTCTAAGACACATAAATAATTATTTAAGAACATCACAAGTGAAGGATCGTCGTAGTTATCTTGGTGTTCTTGCAATTGAATCTGACTTAACAGTGAAAGTGGACTATGACAAACTCATAAACTTGTTTGCAAATGACAGGGCAAGGAGGAAGCCTCTTGTTATTTAAACAGTATATGTTTTGGGGTGATGCCTCTTTAGTGTAAGTTCTTTCTATTAAGATGTTTCTACTTAAATTTTAATAAACTCACTTATGGTGTTTGCCACTCATACTTAAGTATCCAAACCATTCTCTATGTTGTGAAAATTTAAGTAATATATCTATTGCAAGTTGGGGGCAGCAAATGTTTTTTTTTGTTTTTTTTGTTTTTTTTTTTTTTGCCCAGGGGCATCAGAGGTCCTAAATTGGGGCCTGAGCATGGATAATGTCATCTCTTGTTGTTGTACCGGATGCCTTGTAGTGGTTCTTACACATTGGCAAAGAGATCAAAATCACACAGACGATTGTCATTCTTGGTGGCACAGAGTACTACCCCATCAATGTCATATGCCACAGCGAACAACACTTTCTTTGCACAATAATCAGGAAGCTTACATTCACTCAGATACTACATGCTGCTGCATGTTCCTGTAACACCACCTTCGTCCAGCAAAGTGACAACATTTCATTCTGAAAGATGCCACACTGCTGCTGCTGTCCAGGAGCTCTTGTGCCGCTGGCAAACCCACCATACTCACCCAACATGAATCCCTGTGAAAGAAACACTGCAAGGGATCTGGCACTACATCAGAGATGACATTATCCCTGCTATATGACAGTCAACATGGAACATCAACAGAAATAGACGTGCAAATGGTATACAATGCCTTCCAAACATTTGTCAAAAGGTCATAAATAATGGGGGCAATTGTATTGAAGGTGTGTAACTTTAAACACCTCTGTAAGTAAATTAAATTCAGAGATAAAAAATCTGATGTGTTTCATTCACATGGCCTTCTCTACATCTCTGCAACAAATTATTGTTTAAAAACTTATGCTTCTATTTACTTCATGCTAATCGAGAAAAAAATTAGCAGAAATAGTCTTATTACTTGCTTCCTTATAAGTAGAAGTGAAATAAGGGAGTACCACAGGTTAAAGTGATAGTCAAAAGCTGGTTGCCATGTGAGCGGAGTTCCTTTGTTTGTATGGACAGAAGTTTACAAATTCCTGTATGAGAAAAGTATAAGTTTTCAAAGCTGAAACCAAAAACAAGGAATGTCTCAAAAACGATTAACTCCACGAAAAAAATGCATATAACATAAATTATGTGTTTTAAAATGCTCTACATTTTTTGTGTGGTAAGTTTTTTTTTTTTTTTTTCCATATCTTACGGTTTAGCAGTTATGCAAAATTCCGTAAAATTTGTCCAGAATAAAGTAGTCTTCAGAGGCTATTCCCAGAAAATTCAAGATGTACATTTTATTTGTCAGGTAAATATCTTTAATATATGATAGTTTAATCAAAATCCTTAGAGTCATTTTTGAGAAAATCAAAATTTTCAAAAAATGTTTCACGTAAAGGGTAGTTTGGGGGTGTGGTTATTTTTCTCAAAATCTTTGTGTTGCATCCCTGGAAGATACTAAATTTAAATACCAAGTTTGGTATTTTACCAACTTTTCGTTTTTGAGTTATTGTCTTCAAAGTCACACACACATAAACGGACCTCTTTGTGAAAACGCTTTTTTGGATACAGGGGACCCTAAAACATATATTTGCGGTGAAATTTTGGTATTGAATTTTTGGGTGCAATACAATACCTTCTCTATACACGTAGTACATGTAGAGAAAGCAAAAATAGTTCTCATTGTGCGTGCAAGATCTGGTAGACTCGTGGAGAGCTTAGATGTAGTTGCTGTGTAACTACCCTAGTAAGGGTTTAACCACAGGAATGACGTGAAGGTTAAGGTTTTGATTTCGGGTGATGATGTTAAGGAGGTAGCGCTAGATAGGCTAGTTCTCATTACTTTTTTATCCAGCCCTTGAATAACCCAGCAAGATTGCCCAGATGGTAGCATATTTGGTCTGTTTTCAAATACCATGGGTCAACAATTCTGGCTGAGGTTTTTACGTAGTTTCCTTCAGTTGCCAAGGTAAATGCTGCATTGTATATTTAATACCGCAACCTAAAGTTCTACCTTCAATCTAAAACAGTAGTAAAACTGAAAATAGATGGTAATTGCGATTGCACTGTCATCTATCCAGTGATAGTATAAGCAGTAAACTGGATGACACCTCTAACCCCATCTGCCTGTCATGGTATAACATGAGGAGATGAGACTAGCTAGCTGCTCTTCACCATCTGACTACAGGTGGTAGAACAGCTAGACTGCATGACCCTCTAACAATCTGCTTGGCACAAAGTGAAGATAGTATGATTTGGGGATGAGACCTTAAAAGATTAGTTGCACATTGCCATCTGACTATGGATGGTAGAACAGCTAGACTGGATGGCCCTCCAACACTTTCTGTTTGGCATGAAGCAAAGCCACTATGGTTTGCAGATGAGACCTTAAAAGACTCCCTCCACTTTGCCATCTGACTACCAATGATACAATAGCTAGACTGGATGACCCTCTAATAATCTGCTTGGCATAAAGTGAAGATAGTATGATTTGGGGATGAGGCCTTAAAAGACTAGTTGCGCTTTGCCATCTGACTACAGATGGTAGAAGAGCTAGACTGGATGGCCCTCTAATAATCTGCTTGGGATAAAGTGAAGATAGTATGATTTGGCCTTAAAAGATAGTTGCACTTTGCCATCTGACTACAGATGGTAGAAGAGCTAGACTGGATGGCCCTCCAACACTTTCTGTTTGTCATGAAGCAAAGTCACTATGGTTTGGAGATGAGACCTTAAAAAACTAGTTGCACTTTGCCATCTGACTACAGATGGTAGAACAACTAGACTGGATGGCCCTCTAACACCATCTGCTGTATGTGAAGTAATTGCAGTATGGTTCAGGGATGAGACCTTAAAAGGCTACTGTCCTCCACATACTGTCAATAAGATCTCTTACCAACATTTCTGTCACCATATGACCTATAAGTTAAAGAGCAAAATTTTAAACAGGAGAATTTTTGTGTCCAATGTACTTGCACTATATTGAGTGAAATAACATTTGAAAAAAAAATGCTATATACAACAAGTTAAATACACTGAAGTATGGTGACGAATCAACTCATCAACCAATAGCACCATAGGACGAAATCTCAACTTGCAGATTATTACAGGATGATTGCTATTATTATTTATTATTTTTTCCATTATATCAATAGCACAAATATATATGTTGTATCATAAATATAATAATTAGAGTAGCAAATGTCAGTCACACACATTACCATGACCTTCTAGGTTTTGTCCAACACTGATAACAAATTGTGATAATTTAATTGTTTTTTCACACAAGCCGTGTGTATGACAGGAGTTGGATAGATAGACTGAAAAATTCAATGCCATAGTTGGGATTTGAACCAGGATCTCCCGGTCTCTAGCCGTGTGTAGGACAGGAGTTGGATAGGTAGAGTCAGACTGAAAAATTCAATGCTATAGTAAGGATTTGAACCACGGATCTCCCGGTCTCTAGCCGTATGTAGGACAGGAGTTGGATAGGTAGAATCAGACTGAAAAATTCAATGCTATAGCCAGAATTTGAACCACGGATCTCCCTGTCTCTAGCCAGTTGCTCTACCACTGAGCTACCATGGCAATATGCCGGCATAGTATTGAATTTCTCAACTGACTCGCATGTTTCCTGATAAACCGCAAGGTGACCTCAAATTATTTTGAGATGACAACCCCCAATGGCGACTTACAATGTTGTAAGTACTTTAAGTCCCAGGATTCATAGTATAGCCAACTATTATGGTCAATTGCAATAATTTAATTGTTTTGTCATAGAATGCTATGCTGGCATGTTGCCATGGTAGCTCAGAGTAGAGCAACCGGCTAGAGACCAAATGGTTCAAATCCTGACTATGGCATTGAATTTTTTTTTATAAATATATTTCTGAAATTAAAATATAAGAAGTGATACACACCACAGGCATTCCTGTGTTACTTCTGGTCTGTGTTCCACTCAACAATCACTGCCTGTAGTATGCAAGGTGCTGATAATGAGCTTTGCCCATACCAAGAATACAAAACCGCACTAACGACAATTTACATTCAAAATTTCACGTTGTAAAAAAACAGTCAGCCGCAGTTATGGTTCATTTTTCCTCTAGTGAAGGGATTAAAATTATAAATTTATGTAAGTTATTTTGTTTCATAATTATTAAACACTCATATATGCAAGGAATTACAAATTATTTGTGGATCATTCTAATTTGTAAATAATTTTTCTTTGTCAAACTTGAGGCAAGGCAGGGGTATTTTTATTTTTGATCTAATGTCACAAAAGAGAGAGAGAGAGAGAGAGAGAGAGAGAGAGAGAGAGAGAGAGAGAGAGAGAGAGAGAGAGAGAGAGAGAGAGAGAGAAATCCCAGCTTGACATGAAACACCTTGTGACTCACATTACTTTTTTTTTATCCATAGCGACAGTATATTTGTAATATTTTTTTTTGTCCTATTTAACCCCTTCAGTGATATGACAACTTGAACATGATTGTTAAATAATCCATTTAGCAACCTTGATGTTGGCCATACAGTCTAACGTACAATAAAAATAGGTAACATATCAAATCAAGCATTACAGGATCAAATCTAGTCAAAATGTATGTTATATATTCAAGAGAAACTGTGGTGAATGATGGGGAGGGCCCAGGTAAAGCAATCAGTGTGATTATATGCTTACACATTTTACCATTTTGTCTAAAAAAAAAGAAATCACTCGTATTATTACACAGCATTAAAACATCAGATACTACTGCAGCTATCATGTTTCCAAATGTCTGTCCGGTGTAAGGCATGTGCATGAGAGTTGACCATACTGGTAAAGTTGGAAGTTTACACCCCAAAGGACTTATTTTTATTTTATTTTAACATCTCACTCATTATTGGGTATCCTTGTACAGGTTAATTACACTATAATATTATAAATTTATCAACACTAAAAGTAAAGTACAAATTAAGAACATAAATTTTTCTCCCACACTTGGCTTTTGAAAATCACAGCAACTGTCTATATTTTTTAGCCAGGCACGCCCATGCTACACACTGTGTATTCCAAATTTGAAACTGAATGCCATTCCTGTAAAAGTCATTGCCACCTTCCAAAACTCAGTATGCATTGATCGTGTGACCCCTCAAGAATGAATCATCTCAGCCATTGTCCCTTTCCAAAATGGATGCTCATTAATTTTGAGATTTCCCTTTAAGGATGACTGACATCTGCAATCTATTAAAGCAGAAACAAGTGAATGTTTGCTTGGCTAAAGCAGAGGTAAAAACATAACCTATATTCTTCTAGTTTGTTACAGGAAAGCTACCAAGTAACATTCAAGATTCAAAGCACAGAAGAGGAGGAGCAACTTCTGATGTCTTCAATTCACATGACTTTCTCTACCCATTTTGAACAAACTATTTAGAAAATCTTATTCTTCTATCTACCTTCATGTTGATCAAGATAAACACTTGCAGAAAGATTTTATTACAAATTTCCTTCAGGTAAAATGGGAATAAACTAGGCTTAAGTGATAAGTGGTATTTTAATAAAAATCATTAGCTATTTTTGAGAAAATCAACATTTTCAAAAAATGTTTCATATAAAGAGAAGTTTGGGGTGGCAGGAATTTTCTTGAATATCCTCATGTCACATCCTTGGAAGATACTGAACTTAAATGTAAATTTTGATATTTGTCCGTCCTTTTGTATTTGAGTTAATACTATTCTCACAAAAGGACCTTTTTTTTTTCTAAAAATGCTTCTTTTTTTATATTTGGACCTCAAATATGTACTTTCAATGAAATCTCAGTATAAAATTTCTGAGTGAAATGTTCTTTGTGATCTAGGGATAACATGCTAGCCTCTAGTTCCCAAGATCATGGGTTCAAGCCTGGTGGAAGGCGATGAATATTTCTGGGCATAAAAATTCTTAGTATGGTTATCTTCGGAAAGAAGTCAAGTCGTTGATCCCGTGTCATAGATTTACGACACTTAAAGAAAACTTCAAGATCTCTGAGCAAAATTAAGTGATCTTTCACGCCCAATTAGGAGGCTAAGAACCGCAGAAGTTAACAGAGCATCCATAAATAAAACCAATTCAAATTTTTGAGTGAAATGAAATACCTAGACCTACCTTATCTACCTAAGTGTGTGTGATAGAAAAAGTAATTAGATTGTCCAAAATGTTACCAGAAATAGGATTTTTTTGAGATTCCCTGAATCCATTCCCAAAACTGTGTGTTTGGACTGGAGCTTTTCATCGTTTCGTCTTGATAACGTATATATCTCCACAAAGTTCTTTTTCAGTTCCACCACATATGAATTTGCCCATTTTGTAGAAAGCAGCAAATGAGTTTCTCGTATTTTCGCTTGAGAGCTGAAAGCCTGGATCAGTTCAGTTATAACCAAGCATCGGTTCCATCGTGTCGAACCGTTCAATTCAACGAGAAATGGAGACATCCAGGTCTTCAGATTCCATCGATGCAATCCGTCGCGCATCTGTCCGATGAATAAATAAACTTGCCCTGTTTAACCTTCAATTGGAGCAGGTACTGTAAGGAAGTATAAGAAATACTTTCGTATCAGTAAAATCCTAATAAAAGCTTTGTCAATAAAATGTACGTTTCAAACTGCAATTTCGATCTGATTAAAGTTTCACTGTTAGTTTTTCTTTGGAAACACAAATTATGCATTACCTATTATCTGCTCATTTCCCATGTTCACCAGATAACGTAAAACGTCACAATGTTGTTCCTACCAACCACATTTCCCTTGATAAACGCGAAATTAGCAATTCACGTTGTAATTCTTCTTAACTTAGCTCAGCTAACAAGGACCGATAGCAATAACCCAATGTTTATATCTTGTAATGCAACTTGCAACAGTAACATTAATGGCATTGTTGATATGCGGTGCCTAGTAGTGTATATCTTCGTTTGCGCAAAAATGTATCAAAGTAGGGATGCGAAAATATGGGTTTTAGAACTTGCTTTCAAGCAAACTGTGGATGATTACGGAATAAGGGCATATTTTGTATCTGGAGAAGTTTAAACAGCTTTTATCCCCATATTATAATAATTGATCTCAGTGATAAAAGGCGAAAATATTCTGTAAGAATCACAGAACAATAAAACGCATGAAAGATCCATAGAGAAGAGAACTCAAGATAATATGGATATGGAGGCAACAATGTGACTCAAAATTATACAAAAGCATGAATTAGGATTCCTCATTGTAATATACGTGTGAGAGGAACTTAAAATATGTATTTGATAAAGATTAAGGTGTCCAAAGTTTGTGGGAACCGCGATGGAATTATGGGAGAGACCACAGCCTGACAGCGACGGTGGTTTGGGAAGAATCCCCATGCCCCAACTTGGTATCGAACTTGGGTCAGATGCGCAACCACAGAGATGGTCAAAATGCTTGTGCACCCAACTGGTTTGGCATTTTAGAGAGTTATTTAAAATGCATTGAGTAGTCAAAGACAAATAGGTATATTCAAACAACCTGAAACAGTCTGAATGATTCAGTTGTAGGCGCTGGTTTCTGATCCAACTTAGCTGTAGATATATTCCTCAGCTCAGATGTTTATTGAGATGGGTTTCAAGTTCCATATTCATGTTAGTTTCACAGCTAATAAACTCGCATTCTTTTATCGACTTAAGGATTCTTTTGGTAGTGTTTAGCGCCCGCTTTAACTACTTATGGCACCGCAGGCGGTGACACTGATGATACATGAATGAAGATGGAGCCCTGGTGGAATGCGATGGAGGGGAAAGCCGGAGAACCCAGAGAAAACCCGCCTCAGCGCCGCTTTGTCCACCACACATCTCACATGTGGTCGCTTGGGATCGAGGTGAGAGACGAGTGGTCTAACCACTCGGTCACGGTGCGGCAAGGCTTAAGGATGCCCAATGGTTTTACTTACAGCTTGTATCCAAATGTTTTCAACATTTTCTCTCACATGCTGCTCCCAAAATTATAACTTTATAATCTTTAATATTTATAGAGAAAAATTGCTTTACCTTTAATAAGCTGATTCGCCAGGTAGTCCACATTATGCAGAAATCGCAAGTCTTGAAAACGCAAAAATACCGTTATACTATTTAAATACACAAAACTAACATTTGGAATTTTTTCACTTTTCCAATCGTTTAAGAAATAAATATTTGAATACAATTATTGTTTGTAGTAGTTTTTTTCTGTGTTGAAATAATTTAGAAGTGAGCAAAAGCCATATGTTAGTTATTGAGTTAATTTTCTCTAAAATTGTACTGAAATTATGAACATGACCACAAAAATTGTTGTATCGCATGGAAGATTATTACTGCAGAAAAATGTAAGTCTTGTGAATGACATGGTCGGGTGTTTAAGCAAAAGTCATAACATGTAATTGAAGCTTTGGTGGCGGGGGAGTGGCTTAAAAATTAATTTGCTCGCTTTTTCGAAATTCAACTATGACGAACGCTTAACAGTATATATTATGTCACATTGTATGAGAATGTTGTAAATACAAACTCTAGCAAATTGTATAGACATTCTTTTTTGCCTGCTGAAACCTCATAATATAACAATGTAAAGCGCGTCTCACGCTTAAAAGACAGTACAAGTTAAATGGGGCATACTGTACTAGTATGTTAGAACTTTGGCGCTCACCTGCGATTGCCCTACTAATTCAATGTCATCTTGTGAATTATGTATACATCGCCAAATTGTAAAATATGTCTACCGCTATTTAAAACTATTGACGTTTATTTTTCACCTGCACTTTATCTCTCCTCTTTATATTTCTAGTACTTTGAAATATATGTTAGAGGCATACAAAAATATATCAAATATGCAGATATAAAACGATAAAAGCTATAATTTTGTAGGGCATCATCACTGTTTACTCTTGACAAAATTCAGATGCGTGGAATGTGTTAAGTGTTTTGCGCTATTCTATTGTATTGTGTTAACCTACTGTGTTTCTGTGTCCTTCGCCCGTTTTACTCTCTGTTTCATGGCATACATACAGGTCCTTTCAATCGTTTCTTTTATGTCTTATACACTGTTTCTGAACACTCGGTAGCTTTAGCTGTTTCGTTTATTCCCTTACTTAACACTCATTTTATTTGAATAACCTAACACATATATTACTTGCGTTTTTTTCTTGGTTTGCCAACATTTCGTGTCTTCCAAGCTTCTACAGCTACATAACCATACATATTTACGTAAAAGAATAAACTACATTAACAGTTCACAGTGTTCCGCTTACTATAAACATTTCCTTGCAGACTTACGTCAACATTTACCAAAAGTACACTATCTGGCCTCTGCCACGTTCCTTGAGTTCAGTAAATGGATGACTTGTTTGTCATAAATGAGTGCAAGAAGTTACAGGACTCCGACTTGTTTTAAAAACTCACTCAGATCCTTGTCAACATTTAACGTTTATGATACCTTTCCTACAAGTAGGGAATTTTCCGAAATTCTTTGATTTAAAAACAATCATAAAGCTCATCTTATTAAAGGTAGTTCGAACAATGCAGGTATTGGCACTGCAGTTTATTCTAACTGAGAAAAAACTAGTTGCGTTCTAACGTTTCTTAGTTACTGCATGATAAGCATAGAAACAACAAATATCGGACTGTTACTGAAAAACACGTTTTCTTTAGAAATTAGGATCCACGAAAACCCAAAAAGTTCTAAAAATGACTTAATCTGATACATAAAAATGTTCTGCATAGGATAATGTGTTCAAACCTGAAAATTACAACGGAATATTTATACCAATTTAGCAGAAACTTGTTGATAATACGATAATAGAAAATTACGAAATATCCCATTTAACTTTATAATGTCTTTTTGGGACAGACTAGAGAGTCACCTTCCGTGGTCTAGGGGTAGCGCGCTCTGATTCCCAAAGTCACAGTTCATACCCAACTGAGACCAATGGGTTTTTTCAGAGGTAAAACTCTTAGCATGGCTTCCTTTGGAAGGGAATTAAAGTCGTTGATACCGTGTCGTTTGCGGCAAATAAGATAACCTCAACCTGATAAAAGGGCCTTTGAGCAAACTTAAGGTGTCTCTTTCAAATTCAATATAGAATGGTATGCTGAGAACTACAGCAGGTATAGGTTCATAATTAAAACTGCAAGCTCTGATTACACTTTATTAGCGCCACAACGGCGAAAAGGGCAATTACATCTGTTCAGAGAGTCTGTAAGACAGATTAATACTCTCCGGATTGTAACTGTGACGAGTAGTAACGTCCCTACAAAACAATCATGCCTTAACTCTTTAAATGCTAATATTTTCGAAAGCTTTTGAGAACTTAATCAGACCTTTTCATCTCCTAAAACTAGTCTCAAAATAACAGACCTATACATCTCATTAACTCCTCTGACACAGTGTGTTGTTTACAAAACACCTATCTTAAACAATACTTGTTTAGCTATTGTTGCAGAAATGGCAACTGTCTTTTTATAAGTTTTAACCTAAAATTTAAAGTGAAATATCCAAAGGTAAAAACTATCCTTTGGTTGTAAGTACATAGAACAGTTATTTAGTGTATATCAGAAATGTACGTATTATATGAAGAACTTCTACTTAAGTTCATTACTTTGATAATAAAACACATAATGTCAAGTAAAAACAAGTTTATTACTTGTGTGAAGTTTCATATATTCTTTGAAATTAAATGTAGTCACTGTTTAACACACTAGAAGGACACATTTAAAATAGGTACCTACTTTATTTGCCCTTGGCCTTAAAAGTGTTACTTCTAAATTTAATAAAGCTTGAAGAGATAAGTAAAACTACCCATTCTTAAATACATTTTAAGTTACAAATATGATATTAGAATGACATTATGATGCTGAAAATACACAAATGAATATTTCTTGATGGTACTGCAAAGTATAAATGATATCCCAGAAGACTTTAAGGTCTTAAAAGGTACAGCAGATTAATTCCAGCAGGCCCATATAGGTATTTGTCATCCTCGGTGGTCTAGGGGTAACATGCTAGTCTTTGCTTTCCAAGGTCGAGGGTTCAAACCCGGCGGTGGGCAATGGATTTTTTCGGGTGTAAAAATCCTAACCTTGGTTTCCTTTGGAAGGAAAGCAAAGCCGATGGTTCCGTGTTGTAGGTTTACGGCATGTAAAAGAATCTGAGGCCTGATAAAGAGGCCTCTGAGCAAAATTAAGAGGTTTCAATATAGAATGGCATGCTAAGAACCGCAGCAGTTAAAGAGTGTCCATAGATAAAACTGAATTTAATTTTATAGGTACCTATATTTGGTAAGATGAATCTATCAGTTTTCTGACTGCACAGCATCATTATTAGTGTTACTCTAACATAACTTTGGAAAAGAGGCAATTCAGATGAGGACTTCTTGTTTTATCTGATCTCTGCCTACAGAAAGTAAGAGGAAGTATTGTAATGCACCTAAAAATTTGATGTTAAAATGTTTTGAGACCCCCTGCTTTAAAAAAAAAATACATTCATAACAAGAGATCTCTATGTATGTGTAAGCATATCTATAAAACAGCGTTACCTTTATACATGATCCAGATTTGGTACTTTTGTTACTCTATGTAGTTAGTAGTCTGTTATAAACTTTTATGGCTTTAAGTCGCAAAGTTACTCATGATGGAGGGTTCTAATTCGCAATGCATAGCCAAGGGACGTTTTTGATAAGTAGAGAAGTGGAGCATTCGAATGCTGTGATTGTGGAGCAACAACAGGGCATATCTGAGGGTTCTGTGATGCTAAAACTCCAATGATTCCAAGAAAAAGTAAAACGCTTGGCAATCTAGGAGATTTCAAATCTGAACATGTTAATGCTTTCAACACTTTTAAATCTGGATTGTTTGTGGAAGTTTTACCGTAAAAAATAAGTTGATTAATACTAAACTTGGTATTTCCAAGGATTCAACATAAAGATCTTCAAGTATATCCTGCCATCCCACACTTCATTTTAACTTTTAAATATGTATTATTTTTCATTTTCTAAAAAATTGCTCAAATATTTTGATTAAACTACCATATACTTGGGATATTTTCAAGACAAATAAAATGCATTACTCGAATTTTCTGGGAATAGCCTCTTAAATCCTTTTCACTCCGAATGACTTTTTTATAATGGTAAACTATAAAAAAATGAAATGGAGTATTATTTATGGATGCTCTCTTAAATGTTATGGTTCTCAGCATCCCATTCTATACTAAGCGTGAAAGAGCACTTAATTTTGCTCAGAGGTCTCTTTATCAGGCTTGAGGTTCTTTTTCGTGCCATAAATTTGCGACTCAGGACCAATGGCTTTGCTTCCCTTCCAAAGGAAGCCATGCTAAGGATTTTTATGTCCGAAAAAAAAACTCATGCTGGGTATATGAAGTTAGCATGGTAACCATGGAGGACGACAAAAAAAATGTATGAGATAGACAAAAAGCTTACTACACAAAAAATGTAGAATTCGTTAAAGCAGACAGCTCTAGCTTCTTCCCCCTGGTCCTTGCTTCCCTGTAAAACTGCGCGCAAGAAAAGTGCATCTACAGTAGTTATTTCTGTAAAGGTTTATTTTGACAATAATAACACAAGTAGAAATATAACTTTTTGCAAGGATAGTTGCTATAGCATTAATAAATTATAATGGCAGGGGCAAGATGATCAACTCACTGTAAACCACTTTTCAAAATGTTTGGAATTTTACCATTAGCCTGTGAATATATTCTAGCCATATTGTTATTTGTAATAAATAACCCAGAAAAGTTTAGAAATTTTCATAACAAAGAGACCAGACATAGGCAGGACTTAGACCAACAAATAATTTGCAGTTATTCCAAAAAAGGGGTTTACTACAAAGGAATAGTTTTGTTTAATTCACTTCCCTCTCCTGTAAAAGAATTGCAGATGAACAAAAACAAGTTTAGATCAGAATTAAAAAGATACCTTATTTCTCACACCTTCTATGCAGAGGAGGATTTCATTCAATCAAAAAATACTGGTAATAATGTAACATTGTAAATATAATAAACATGAATATTCTAAGAATGCAAGTGTACAAGTAGGTTTTTGGAAACAGATTCATTGTCAGAGTTATTATTTCTAAATAAGTGTAATAATAAATGCAATTGTAGACATGATCTATATCCTAGGGTTTGGACTTTGAGTCTAAGCCCATAATAGGATCTGCAGATTGCAATATTATACATATTGAGGGTAGAGAAAGTTGTGTGAATGTAACATTACAGATTTGTTTTTACTTGAACATACTCGTAAATATTGCTGTTTTAATAACATTGGCTTATGAATGCAGGATAAGATGGTTTGTGTGCCCCGGCTCTCAGATGGTGGTTCATAATAACGATGATGGATGCAGTTGGTGCATTGTATTGTTTGTGGCACTGGGACTTATGCTGTTGCAGTGTCTTCCATATTTCCTGACTTTCGCAGTGGTACAAAGGTAAGACGTCAGCACTTGTCAAATTTCTGTATTGATTATGTTTTACTGTACCTTGTATAATAGTGATCCAAAAATGTCTGTTCCGACTGTGTGGTGTTTTTCTGTCTGGGCCCTCGATGCTATCATGGAAAGACGCAGATGAAACCTGCAACATTTTGAAAGACTTACTTACCAATGTTATTAAAGGAGATGTCACCTCTTTAGGAAACTATCATCACTCCCCATAGATCATGTTGAGAAATGTTGACAGATATTTTGTTTTAATTCTTCCAGGATGTGTGGGTTTGTCTTATACAATTTATGCTTTTAAGTTGCCCCAGAGATAGAAATCGCAGGGGGTTGGGTCACGGGACCGAGGGGGCCACAAATTTGTACTAATAATTCTGTCCTGAAACAAACTTTAAATTAATTCAAAATCTTCTCGGGCTTCTAGCCAGGTAATAACTTGGCTTGGCTCTTATTTTAAACTTTAAATTGTTCTCATTGAAAGATTGGCTGTTGCAGAGTCTTGTTGAAAGAAAGGCAAAATCATGCTCCCTGTCTGTTAAGTATATAAAAATGGGGGTAAACTTTACTTTTCTTTTTGTGGAAGTTTGTAAACAGTGTTGTTATAATCATTTATTCGACGAGTCAATTAATTACACTAAACAACACTTGAGATTTTTGCTGGAACATGTTTCGAAGAACTAGTTTCCTTCATTTTCAACCACACATTGACTAATTCCTTGTGGTGAAGCTGGTGATGTTGTAAGTGCTGTCTCTGGTGGTGGTTCAATGAACTTGCTAAACATATCCTTCTGTGGAATGTCAAAATTGAAAATGCCATTTCTATTTTTTACAATGAAGATGTGTTCCCATGTGGCCAGTTCGTGTTTTAGAAGTTTTGGTTCTGAATTTATATTGTGGTGTTTTGTCCAAAATTGGGTGGCAACTGCTGACTTTACCTATTGTTTTTTATTTGTATTTTTGAAGCATTCTTTGTATCTTGTTTCTAGATTTCTTTTTGTTTTTCCAATACAAAGGATTGTAATCAGATTTATATTGGCAAAAATCCCAAGTAAGTGTTGTTTAGTGTAATTAATCAACTTGTCAAATAAATAGGGGTAAAGTTGTATTCATGTATGTATGGTCAGCAACTGTTGACTCGAAAAAAATTGAGCATATAACTCCTCTGCTAATCAATTTTTTCATCATGAAGGGGTATTTCATGAGCATTAGGTTTCTCAATAAAGATTATTTTGTGTACACGCACATCCATGAAGAGGGAAGCAAGTCTCGTCCATGGGTCAACTTCACCATTGTATACAGTATCGAGAGTTCACTCACAAAATGAGTTAACATAACAAAAACAAATACTGAGCCATAATACACTTTATGACTAAGTACAGGACACTGGTAATAGCTGAACCACACGACATCGCCATCAGCTCAATACTGCACTTTCAGAGCAGAGAAAAACAAGTCAGCACTGTGACCTTGCGTACAGCAGCTATGTGTTATCATGTCTCCCTGTGCACAATGGAAAAAACAGTGTGCAGTGGTTTGGAAATTTGTGGGCTACACAGTATTCTTTAATATGAAACCAAATTTCAAATTTCAATTAAATTTCATAAATACTTTGCAAGATATTAATTATTTTATACATTTTATTACTTAGATATACTGTATAATCAAAATGTTCCATGCATCTCAAAATTTGAGAAAATTGGAAGGCATTTTCTGAATTGGAGCTTTCAAACTCTTAGAAAAATGGGGATTATATCAATAACATTGATTACTGAATTAAGTATGCTCATTACAAAAAAAAAGCACTCAGGACAATGGAGAAAATAGATCAACAACATTCATGTAGACAAATTTTTAACAATTATATAAGATTTTAACTGTTCCCTGCATGTGTATATATATATGAAAGTATAAAATGTATTGAAGTAGACTACCAGGAGAAAAAAAATAACAATGTACACAAGTACTGCTTAAGAAACAATAATGAATATTTTAGATCTACACTTAGGGGTACTTTAAATAATCGAGATGTAATGGGTATGGGGAAACAACTATTTCATAAGTTACCCAAAGAAATTAAAAGTATTAAAAATAACAAGTGTATGTTAACATCTGTAAAAAAGTAAAGTATTTATTAGAGAATGCTTTTATAGCATAGAAGAATTTAATTAAGCAACTATATTTTCTTGATGTGTACAATTGTATGTAAAGGATGAATAAAATGAGTTAATGAGTAATAATTTTTTAAAAGAGTTAAACATTTTAATCTTCTATATTAATAATTTGGTCGTCTCCTTAGCGCGGTGGTAGCGCAGCTGCCTACCAAGCGGGAGACCTGGGTTCGATCCCCAGTACCAGCGTGGGGATTTTTCCCCCGCTGGGAGACCTGGACCGGGGTGCACTCAGCCTCGTGAGGTCCCTGGGGGGCCAATTGAGGAGCTACTTGATGGAGAAGTAGCGGCTCCAGGTCGTGAGGACCGCATTAACCGGCCGGGAGGGGCTCGAGGCGCTGACCACGTCTCACCCTCCAATACTGCACCCCATCCATGACGTCTGTAGTGGACCGAGATGGGGGACGCAGCGGCCGGGCGGTAGGCCAAGGCTCCCCGTGAGCTGTCGTGCCATGGAGTTATTATATTAATAATTTTTGTATAAAACTCTATTTTTTGAAAAGATTACTGTTGGTGTTGGAATAATTTTGTACTTTGGATACTTCTGCATATTTTTGGAAATGTTTGTTGTATTTAAACAAAAACTAAGAGCCATGGAACATTTTGAAAGTGTGAAAATATAGTTTTGAGAAAAATTATGTTTAATAGAATATATGCTAGGAAACAAGTATATTAAACAGTCTTTAGATGACTGTGGAGCCCAAAGCAAGTTGAAGACAGCTAGGTGTTGATTCTCTATAGATGCCCAAAGTTTCAACAATTATTTGTAACAAACAAAAAAAAATCTGACTTTTTGACAGATTGTGTTCAAAATGTCACTCGCTGTGTCCCTTAAGACTTTAAACAAATTAAATTATTAAAATATTATTTCAAATCTGGTATAGTTTAACCCTTTTAGTGTCAGCCTGGATAACAATGTTTAATAAGTGCCAAGCAATTTTAGAGGAGAATACATGGTTTAAATTAAATTTAATAAAATGAGTACCAAATGACAGAGAGCTGAATATCTTTTTGCATAAAATTATAAATCTTGTTAAATTTATAACGTCTTACATTTTTTTGCAGACTTAACCACAAGAGATATTCCTTATTATTGTTTTAAATTTTAAAATAGTTAAATTTTTCTCATACAGGAATTTTGCACTTGGCTATGCAAAGAGAACTGAATTTCAAACTCATAGCAACAGCTTTTAAAATGTTTGTCCATCACTTTATCCTAGTATACTCCCTTATTTACCTTCTACTTACAAGGAAGTAAGTAATAAGACAATTTCTATTAATGTTTACCTCGCTTAGCATGAATTAGAAGAATAAGCTCTTCAAAAATAATTTGTTATAAAAAGGTAGAGAAAGTCATGTGAATGGAATACATCAGGAAAAAAATCAAACAGTACATAAAGGTAACATCAAAACAAAAACTAAATTCCTTTGTCCTTACGATTCTTCATAAGCACAATCATCTTCTTAACCCTGCATTGCATGAATTATTTTGCTACATATGCCACTCTTCCTCTAATTCAAAAACTGGATTTAATATCCCTTTCACAACTGAAGCAACTTGAATTGCTGTGATCGCTAGTCCAATACAAAGTGGAACGTCATGATTTCGAGTCTCTATGACTGCAGTCAAATGTGTCTGTGGAAAAGGATGGGGAGGACATAAGTAAAATAGCTGGTGTGATGACACGCCTGGATACTGACAGGGTTACATTTCACTGCAGTTGCATGGATTTTGAACTTTATTGTTTGAAAAAAATCACCACAGTTTTATTGCAAAAATATTAACATTTTTACTTTCTCTACATGTACTATGTACATAGTGTATAGAGAAGGTATTGAACTCCACCAAAATTTTGATACTGAGATTTCACCGGAAATATATGTTTTAGGGTCCCCTGTATCCAAAAAAGTATTTTCAAAAAAAGGCCTGTGTGTGAGTATGTCCATGTGTCAGTGTGTCTGTGAACACGATAATTCAAAAACGAAAAAGTCAGTAAAATACTAAACTTGGTATTTAAGTTTAGTATCTTCCAGGGATACAATACAAAGATTTTTAAAAGCAGCCCTCCACCCCAAACTACCCTTTACATGGAACTTTTTTCGAAAATATTGATTTCTCAAAAAGCTGTTCTAACGATTTTGATTAAAACATTGTATATTAATGATATTTACTTGACAAATAAAATGCATATGGGAATAGCCTCTGAAAACGCCTTTATTCTGGGTGAATTTTACGGAATTTTGCATAACTGCTAAATCGTAAGAGATGGACAAAAACTTACCTCACAAAAAATGTAGAGCACACTAAAACACAGAACTCATGCTGTATACATTTTTTTCATGGAGTTAATCATTTTTGAGACATTCCTTGTTTTTGGTTTCAGCTTTGAAAAACTTAACTTTTCTCATACAGGAATTTGTCAACTCCTGTCCAAAGAAACATCAGTCACATAGCAACTATCACTTTAACCTAAGGTACTCCCTTATTTCGCTTCTACTTACAAGGAAGCAAGAAATAATACTATTTCTGGTAATTTTTTGTCGATTAGTACAAAATAAATAGAAGCATAAACTGTTTAATAATAATTTGTTGTAGAGAAAGTCATATGAATAGAACACATCAGATTTTTACAATATAAAATAGCTATAACTAGCCTAATTTTATTGTTGAAGGTTAGTGTAAATCAAAATTAGAAAAAAGTCACTAAAAATACTGAAACCTTTGGTCAATTGTCTGTGCTGTCAAATGGCAACACCATGAAATGTACACGCACCATGTGCATAGGTATAGAGAAGGTATTTTATTGCACCAAAAATTTGACACCAAGATTTAACGGAAATATGTATAAGTTTTGGGACCCCCTGAATCCAGAAAAGCATTTCTAGAAAAAGGTCCATGTGTGTCCTGACAGCATAGTTCAAAAATAAAAAGTTAGTTAAATACCAAAATTGGTATTTAAGTTCAGTATCTTCCAAGGATGCGACATAAAGTTTTTAGGAAAATCCCCCTACCCCCAACATGGAAAAATTTACATGAAAATATTTTCGAAAATTTTGATTTTCCCAAAAATGGCTTTAACGATTTTGATTACAATATTGTATATTCAAGATATTTACATAACAAATAAAATGCATATCTTGAATTTTATGGGAATAGCCTGTTAAGAGATCTTTATTCTGGTTGAATTTTGCATAGCTAGTAAACCGCAAGAGAGACAAAAAATTACCACACAAAAATTTTTGAGCTCGTTAAATCACATAATTTATGTTATATACAGTTTTTTACTGGAGTTGACCATTTTTAAGATATTCCTTGCTATTAATTGCAGTTTTAAAATACTTATACTTCTCTCATATGGGAATTTGTCAACTCCTGGCAACACAAAGAATCAAATTTCTATACCATAGCAACCACATTTTAAAACATTTGGTTATCAGTTTAGCCTAGTGTATTCCCTTATTTCCCTTCTACTTATAAGGAAATAAGTAATAAAATAATTTCTGTTAATGTTTATCTTGATTAGCATCAAGTAGATACAAGAATAAGCTTATTAACAATAATTTGTTACAGAGTGATAAGGAAAGTCATTCAAATGGAGCACACCAGATTTTTTATATCAAAATTGCATTAACTTTATTGGTGGTCAAATTTCTATTTGTGCAATTTTAATTTTTTTTTTGCAACAAATTATTTACTAAGACTTGTCAATCCACCCTCATATATCATTTTATTAGCCAACACATACTTACTGGCTGTGCTTGCCATATGACAGAAATGGATTAATGATATGATAACAGAAAATAAAGAACAAGTATCTATTGAAATCAGTTAAAACTTCAACAAAATGATGTTTCTGTTGCAGTCCGCTGTTGACTAAACTGGATGAAACAAGAAGGGAACACAAATATGGCGACGGAGATGCACCAAGTCTCAAGGTCCAATAGCCATCTGATTGCAGCAGTAGTACATACACACTCATTTATTATTTTAAATTGCATAACATTAAAATGTATGAATATTAACTTTGAACACTAGAGGGTAAAATTTAAAAAGATTAATCATTACCCAAAAAATCTCTCTGAAATATCTGAACTTTTAACTTTTTCTACACGTATTTTGTACATAGTGTATAGAGAAGATATTGTGTTCATGCAAAATATTGATACCAAAGTTTCACCGAAATATATGTTATAGGGACCCCCTGAATAAAAAAAAAACAATTCTTTAGAAAAATGTCTGTAAACCAAACTTGGTATTTAAATTAAGTATCTGCCAAGGATGCGAGACAATTTTCAAGAAAATCCACCAATGACCCTTTTTCTGGAACATTTTTTGAAAATTTTGATTTTATTAAAAATGGCTCTAACAATTTTGGTTAAAATATTGTATATTAAAGGTATTTACATGGCAAATAAAATGTATATCTTGAATTTTCTGGAAATAGCCTCTGAAGATATCTTTATTCTGGATGACTTTGTATAGCTGGTAAAAAAAACTGATAGACAAAATCTTACTGCACAAAAAATGTAGATCTTGTTACAACATACAATTTATGACATACATTTTTTTGTTGTGAATATCACCGTTTTCGAGGTATTCTTTATAATTGGTTTCAGTTTCAAAATACTTCCATGGGAACTAGTCAACTCCTGGCCATGCAAAGAAACAATTTGGATCCCATAGCAACCATGTTTTAAAATATTTTGAGTGCTTTATCCTAGTATATTCCCTTATTTGCCTTCTACTTACAAGGAAGCAAGTAATAAGACAATTTCTGTTAATGTTTATCTTGATTAGCATCAAGTAGATAGAAGAATAAGCTTTTTAACAATAATTTGTTACTGAGATGTAGAGAAAGTCATGTGAATGGAACACATCAGTTTTGTTGTAAGTATAAGAACACATTAGGCTAAATCAGTAAGATTTATTAAAAGTATGTCACTATTTGATGGCTTTGAAATTCTATACTCTTTGCATGACCATGAGTAAAACTCTATTCACATGACTTTTTCTTACGTGTTCTGTAAACAAACTATTCTTGCAAAAGATTCTTCTTTTTATCTACTCCATGTTAATGCAGATAGGGATTACCAGAAATGTAAAAGGGAAATACACTAGACTAAAGCGAGTTAAATCTTCTAAAAGCTGTTGCTATGTGATTATCATTGAAATTCAGTTTTCTTTCTATGGCCAGGAGTAAAACAAGAGGGAGATACACAGATGAGAACTTTCCATTTGAGAGAAGTGTAATTATACTAAAATTGAAACAGATTATCTCAGAAATGGCTAACTGTACAAATAACCTGTACATGACATATGTTGTGTGATTTAACGAGATCTGCATATTTTATACAGTAGGTTTTTGTAATTTTCTTATGGTTTACTTGTTACGCAAAAATCATTCAGAATGAAGAGATGTACTAGATGTATTAAAAAGTTCAGGATATACATTTTATTTGCCATGTAAATATCTTTTTAGAAAGTTGACGCTCATAGTAGGTCTTTTAGCAGATGTGAGTAGTGTTAAAAGTAGAAAATTCTGGCACTTATGGTTATAAAATTATAACACTCCAATGTAGCCTACTTTATTTTATGCATCCACAGCCTCATTCAAATAGGCTATGACTCTGAAAGCTCATATTGATCCATAAAGTCGCAGATGACTTGAATATCATGAACGTGGAATCTGATGAATCAGACAAAATTTCAACTGCTACACTGTCTCCATTGTATAGAATGTTTTCGTTTGTACGAGTAAGTCTAAGCAAGCCAACAACTGATTATCCCAGACCATTAAGCATGAACTCCGTGAATTATAATATGTCTATAAATATTGAGAATGGTCTAAAAATATAGTGTATGACACATGATACAGGTTTTATTCAAGCTCTCTTAAAGTTTTAGGATAGGTTCTTAACAGGCAAAAAAGGATTTCTATCATATTATTTTTTAAAATTTCTAATATTGTTTTAGATATTGATTTTTAAAGTCAATTGTATTATAAAATTTCTTGAATTTTTGTCTGTTTCTTGCTTTAATATTTTTACCTCTAGAACTAATTGTGGTACAATAAATTCATATGATAGTTCTGTTCCTGATACTTAAATGCATATTTTGAAAAATAAAAAAAAAAAAAAATTTTTTTTTCTCATTTTCATCATGTGGAGTGATTTGAATTTGGCACCAGTTTTTTAATTTAAAAATTAATAGCTCAATAGTATCAATACTTATGATACATAAACCAAATTTTAATGCAGCTAACTACTGTACAACATAAATGCATGTTCAAAATTTCAGCCTGATTAGTTGAAAACTGTTGGATTTAGGAATTTCACAGATCCATTACTTTAAGACCAAATTTGATATTTAACCAAATTTTTGGTTTTGATTCATGTTGTCCACACACACACACATTTTTGTAAAAAAATTCTTTATTTATTTATTCTGGAGGTTTTCAAAGCATTTATTTCAAGCTAAACCTAGTATTGAATTTTTGGGCAGAATGTAATACTTGCTGTACTTTTGAATTAAGATTTGAACTCTGATGCTCTAGATTATCATATACCACATTCCTTTTGTAGGGAAAGTCATGGGTGTCTCTTCTTGACAGAAATGTGTGTTCCTTGAGAGGTTAAGAACTTCCCAGTTAGGTTAAAGGATAGGAGCATAATAAAAGTTATATCTTGTTACTTGCTACATATATTTGTTTCTTTGTTAATGAATAAATCAAAATATATACACAAAGCAATTTTCTATATGTGATATCTAGTTCATAACAATAGATTCATTAAAAGTAGTAAAATTGCATTTTCAGCACCAAATACGTGCTATAATTACTTATCAATTCTTCTGGCCAGTAAACTTATTTACACAGATTCTTAAAAACTAAAACTGTACAATTAAAAGCCTAAAAACAAATCAGTACACATTCCCAAAATGTTTATACTTAATAAATATTTTATTCAAAACTTTAATATAGTAAAAATTAAAATTTTGAACTTAAATTGACTGATCATTGTTAAATAAAGAACTGGTGTTACTTTAATGTGATTTCCCATGTGCTGATAAGCAAGAATGTCATAGTTGACAGGTGAGCCTACATAGTGCTCTGAACAATAGGAGCACTGATCACAGTGACCTCTACCAAAAACAGGTGGTGATGGTTTGCAGAAGAGAAAGGAAACCATCTAGATGTGAACTAATACAATCAGGTTGCCCACCAAAGTAATGAATAACATTAAAAGATTGCTCTGATCTTTGTTGCAACCTTCTTGTTATAGTTGGGTGTTAACTGGTTTCAAAATAGGAGTTATGTATAAATATGATTTATATCAAAGTATAGATATAATACTTACTTCACAGTATGAACTTCTGTTGCTAGGAAAAAAAAAACATCTTATGTGTTCAATTCACTTAACTGTCTCTAGCTGTTCCACAAATAAATTTTTCTTACAAAAGATTATTCTTGTATATATCATGCTAATTGAGGTAAACATTAGCAGAATTTGTCTTATTACTTGCTTCCTTGTAAGTAGAAGGGAAATAAGGGAATACCATAGGTTAAAGTGATATTCAAAAGCTGGTTGCTATGTGAAAAAACAGGTTCAGTTTGAGAAAAATTAATCAGTTTAAATTGAAATCAATAACAATGAATATCTTGAAAATGGTCAACTCTATGAGAAATATGTACCTGATATAAATTGTGTGTTTTAATGAGATCTACATTTTTTGTCTAACTCTTATGGTTTAACTGCTATGTAAAATTCTGGAAAACTCAACCACAGGCTATTCCCAGAAAATTCAAAATATACATTTTATTTGTGATAAGAATATCTTTAATAAATAGTATTTTAATCAAAATCGTTAAAAGCGATTTTTGAGAAGATAAAAATTTTCAAAAAATGTTCCATATAAAGGATACTTGGGCGTGAGGAGATTTGTTGAAAATTGTGTTGCATCCTTGGAGGATATTGAACATAAATACCAAGTCCCAGAAGTACCTGACCTGATGTATAGATAGCGGTTATTGTTTCAAACAACAATGGCATAAAATACCAACCTTAGAAAGCTTAAATTTGATGATTTTACATTGTTTAGCATTTGTTTGGCAGCCATCATTAGTGAATGCTCTTGGTGAATTTATAAACATGGATAAAACTGGTCATCGTTATGTGATACAATGCTTTCATTTGAAAGGTCTTAGTCCAACCAATATTAAAGCTGAGCTAGATTCTACTTTGGGGGAGTCTGCTCCTTCGTTTACAACAGGGAAATATTGGGTGCCAGAGTTTAAACGTGACTGTTAGGGTTGCCAAGACAAACATTGCAGTAGTTGACCAAATGAGGTTACCAGTTCCACAAAATGGTATTGGATGACCATCAGCTGAAAGTGTGCGCACTAGCAGACATTTCAAAAAGTTCTGTACATCGCATACTGACTGAAAATTTGGATATGAGAAAGTTGTATGCAAGGTGAGTGCCATGTTTGCTCAACAGTGTCGTGAGGATGTTTCAGTCGAGTGTTTGGCAATGTTTTGCAGCAATAAAGCTGAGTTTTTGTGTCAATTCATAACAGTTGATGAAACTTAAGGTCCATCACTTCACAATTGAGATGAAGGAGCAATCAAAACTGTGAATTGGAAGGGGAGAATTGGCTCCAAAGAAGGCAAACACAGTTCCATCTGCAGGCAAGGTCATGGCCTAAGTTTTCTGGGATGCACAAGGGATAAAAAAGGGAAATTAATCAATGGTGAATATTATGCAAACTTGTTGCAGCATTTGAGTGATGAAATCGAGCAAAAACGGCCACATTTAGCAAAAAAGAAAGTTTTGTTTCATTAAGACAATGCACCAGTTCACTGTCCATTATCGCCATGGCCAAAATCAATGAGTTAAAGTTTGAATTGCTCCCTCATGCACCCTATTTGCCAGATTTAGCCTCCTCTGTTTCCAAACTTGAAGAAATGGTAGAAGATTTTCCAATAATGAAGAGGTGGAGTATGCAGTTGGTGGCCATTTTGCAGACCTCAATAGTTCTCACAATAAACAGGGTAACAAAGCTATTGAACATCACTGGGAAAAGTGTATTGAGCTGAAAGGAGACTATGTAGAGAAATAAAGATGCTTTTCCCTAAAGTTTTGTGCTTTCATGTTAGGAAGGGTACTTCTGGGACAGTCCTCGTGATTAAGCTCACGCAAACTCTGCACCATCACATAAGATCATTTATTTTTGGATTAATGAATTATAATGGGGTTGGATAAGGACTGAAGGTTAACAAACAGGAAACCATTGACAGAATCTGCGATGTAGTAAAAATTCATGACATTGCTGAGGCTGTAGGAATCTCAACTGAGCAAGTGATGAAGAAGCTGTGTGTGAGGTGGGTGCTGCATTTGCTCACAGTCAACCAAAAGCACCTCTGGAACATTTCAACACAATATTCGGCAATATTTAATTGCAATCTGCAATACTTTGTGACTTGATATAACTTGGAAGGACCAGTCAAAACAACGGACAAAGACTGGTGAAAGTCGACTGAAGAAAGCAAAGATCACTTTGACAGCTGTTAAGGTGTTTGGGATTCCTAAGGAATAATCCTCTTAGCTTTTTTGCAAAATGGCAGAACTGGATCCTATTATCTTTCATTAATGGATTGTTTGAAACTCGTATTGACAGAAAAAAGATCAAGGTTGACACACAAAGTAGTGCTCTTTCACCAGGATAATACATCGTCCCATACATCAACAGTAATGATGGCAAAAAGTTTCTTTACGTCCAACGTGAGCAGAATATTTATTTGGAAATTAGTGCTGCTTTGTAGTTACTGGTCTATTATAAACAATTAGGGCCCTAAGCAGCAAATCGTAGCCCAAGGTAGAGGGCCCTAACCCAGAAAGCATAGCTGAGGGATATTTTTTATAAAAAGAGGAACGTAGCAATTGTGGCCACAGGCCGCTATGCAAAATGACAGGGCATAGCCGAGGGATCTGTTAAGCTAAACCTCCAATGATTTAAAAAAAAAAGTCAAAACTTCAATGACTTTCACATCTGAATTACTTGATGTTTTCAACACTTTCAAATATGGATCGCCAGTAGAAGTGACAAACACTACTACTCAAGACCATTGTATGTGTGATACAACCATCGTATAGCTTTACCAAATAATTTCTTGCAATCTTGTGTCACATATTGTACAGAATCCCAAATTGGGCTTTGAATTGGTTCCTCATCCACTCTAAACACCAGACTTAGCCCCAAGTGACTTCTTCTGTTACCTAACTTGAAGCTTGGGAAGAAATTTTCATCAAATTATGAAATGATAGTCACAGTCAAGTATTTTGCAGAGTTTGACCAAACCTATTTTTCCAATATGGTGAAAAAGCTTGAGGATCCCTCAAAGGAGACTATGTTGACATGCAAGGTGAATTGTTTACAAAACATTTTTCTTGCTTTTTACCAGACTTATCTAACTACTCTCGTATTTGGTGTGAAAGACTAATTTTGCTCAGAAGACTCTTTATCAGGCTTGAGATTTTCATATGCCATCTTTATCAGGCTTGAGATTTTCATATGCCATAAATCTATGACACAGGACTAATGGCTTTATTTCCCTTCCAAAGGAAGTCATGCAAAGGATTTTTACGCCTGAAAAATGCATTGTCCTCTGTAGGGTTGATCCTGTTATCTTGGGAAGCAGAGGCTGGCTTGATCACTGAGGAGAGGAACAGAACTGAACTCAGCTCATCAGCATGGGTTCTACTCACAGATACAGAGAGAGATTAGATTGCAAATGTCTTATCCTTGTGGTTGGCAAAGCAGGATTTTCACTCAGCCACTACACTTTTGAGATGACCATGCCTTGTGTGGGTTAAATGAGCACACTAAAATAAGATTTTGTGGTGTTAAATGTTCAATTAAGCAATAAATTTAGACTATAAGTTTTAAACCAGTATAATGATCAATACGTGTGTGGCGTTTGGTTGTAGTTTCTTGAATAGCAGAAGCAAAGCAAGGAAAGGGAAATGTGTTTCAAATCACAGATTAGTGTACTTAGTTAAGTGACTTTTCGGCAGTATACTTAGGCTTGTTTCACACTGGGACACCGGTGTCTTACACTGCACGTATTGACAACTGATTAGTTACTGAAATGGACCATATTTTACAGCATGTAAAAGAACTTCAAGCCTGATAGAGAGGACTCTGAACAAAATTCAGTGGTCTTTCACGCCCAATTTAGAATGGGACACTGAGAACCACAGAAGTTAAAGAGTGTCCATAAATAACACGCTATTTACATTTTTTTTTTCCGGACCATAAGGCGGAGCGCCAAAACATGACAATAAGACTTACCCTTAATTTTGTTATGGAAATGTTGAAATAAAAGTATTATTTAAATTTTCTCTTCATTTGCCCTTTAGGGGTGAGTACATGGTTTCTGCACTCGTTCATTTTTTCCATTTCATTTTGTTGTTTTAGATTAATCATCCATTTTGTCCATTCTTCTTGCATTGAGACTGCATAACGGTACACTTGCTATTGGTAACACAAAATAAAGGGGCTGAGGGATGCAAATGTCCTTCTAAGCTCGTACAGGGGTAGAAACTACATTTTGCTAGTCTTATGGTACAAAAAAAAAAATAACATACAATTTTTTTTGTTTTTTCATCCATGTTCTCATTGAAATCAGGCACAAATTTATTTTCACACTTTGTTGCTATAGTCCCAAGTACTTTCTACTTCACTTATAAAATGTTCTGTATTAATTAAATCTGAACTCGTGGTTACAATGTAAAATCAATGTTTAGCTGTGCTCAGAAATGACTGTCTGTTGGCAAATCTGCAATTGAAACTAATGTATGTCCAGCAGTGACTGCTCTGAACACAGTGACATGTGCTGAGGGTGAGACACTGCTGCATCACAGTCATGACTCGTTGAGAATGCTCCAATTCAAACGAATGTATCTCTACCAGCGTCCCAGTGTGAAATGAGCCTTAGTGGAACATTATCAACAGATTGATTCTGTACGGTTTGTTAGATTTTACACTCGGAAAGACTGCTGAGAAGCTTGGATAAAGGCAATTTGCAGACAAAATTAGCAGCCTACTCTGATTTATAAGAAACCTTGCTAATTCGCCCATTTGGCAGCAATCGTGAGAAATAATTACTTACAAATTATGTGCTTATATTGCCATTCCTCATACTGGAATGCAATGGTAATTGTTGCAATATTCCTCAACCGAAATTCTAGATTAATATCACACATTCTAGTAAAGCTTTAAACCAATGCTGTAATATATGGTGCAGCAAACAGTAGTTTTAGAACAATAAATTAAGTTATAACCTTGCTGCGATGTTTACTGCAATAATGCATAATAACTTCAAACAGGACAAAAAATATGATTGTATTAAATATTCCTTCAACTAAAGATCTCTCCCCTTCCATTGTCCTTTGTTCTTTACTTCAAAAACTTGGAAAAACAATTAATTTGACAGATGTTACATATGATGTATATGGTAGTAAGTAGTGCCACAAGATGACAGCACTTGCTTCAGTAAAATGGTTGCATTTCTGCCATAAGTGGGACAGTATTCAATTTGCCATATCATTAAGTACATACTCCTGTCACTAGAGGGACAATACATAAATTTGCTTCATCAGTAATGGCACCAATGACATTTCTTGCATCGGAAATCACAAATAAAAATACACACCCAATTAAATGCTACAACAAAAATGTACAAGCTCTTATTCTTCACTGTTCCATTATTTTACATTTATGCAACAATGTAAATTGTAAAAAACATTGCTTAAGTATACATTATCAACAAGTTTCAGCATTAAACAACTTATTTTGAATGTTATAGTACAGCAAAAATGCAAAATTTAAATGAGGCACCATGTGGAATGGACATAGTAATATGTACCTTCTTTCCAGAATTCCTCGTCTGAAAACTTTGAAACTTTGATATTAGACAGAGCATTAACAAAGTTGCAAAACTAATACACTGAAAAATGTGTACTACTGTATTTGATTTGGATACTGTTGAGAAGCGTTACATTAGATATTGCTGTAATATTGAAGGCAGCTGCTGCATTGCTTATTGTAAGACTTTGAACAAGACCATCTGCAATATATCAGGTCTCAAACTCTTGACCATATGAATGCACTTGGATGAGCACACACATGTTTCATTTACATTGTCAAGACTTAGGGTTCTGAGGAGCAAAACAACAGTAGTAATGCACAGTTTAGAATAAAAACATTACTATTGCCGGTGCAAAAATTCCGGAATCATGACCATGACCATCAACCCAGCTGCTGAGCCTAGCTTATCAGACTTTGTGATATGATACTTTGCTTACTTAAAGTCACTGTGAGCAAACTTTGTACAGTCTGCATTGAAAGTGTTCTGCATATGTATGTATTCAAAGTGGGCGCTAAATAGTGTTCATTTTATTTATTTTATTTTTTTAAGTTAAGTGGCAAGATATTACTTAGAGCAGAAAAATAATTGCAAATGTCCTGTACTTCATGAAACAAGAGGCAGAGATGAAGGAAGAAAATGTATGTTCCCTGAGTTCTTCAAAAGCCTGTAGAAAGTGAAAGAAAGAATAGCCGCCAAGGGAACTGATATTTCACTGAGTTACATTTCCAGGGTTCTTAAAGATAAGAAAGAAAGAAAAAGAAAATTTAATATATCACTTTTAAATTAAAAGATGTGGAACAGTTGTGTTGCCAGCGAATTGCAGAAATCGGCAGGCCAGAATGGGAAAATGTATGTTGAGATCATTGAAAATTATTAGAAAGAATTGTAGAAAATAAAAAAGAATTCTAATCCAGGATAACGAAGCAGAAAGTAGCAATAGTGTTGATGATGACAATGACGTAAGCTAACACGAAGGAAGAATTGGAGGCAGACGATTGACATTGTTTATATAGTAGGCTATTTGTATAGATATGAATATATTACATGTTTATCAGCGCAGGTGACATATTTGACATGAATTGACTGGTGAACTGCTTATCTGAAAGTACAATTCGCTTCCGAGCTCTCATTAAGATTTTTACATGTCCACCTGATGTATTCACATTAGTTTTCTTAGAACCAGCATCTCTACTTTCTGTAACTAACTGTACTTCCAAAACTCCCACTTTCCGTAGCTGTTTAGTTCCTCTTCCCATCAGATGCATTCATATTATAGTCGACTAATAACAATAGGATAAATGAATTTAAATTTGGCCGTACATCCACAAATGATGAGCACGATGCCTAGTAGAAGTAACTTCCTTCGAAATGATTAACAAAATCCAGGATATGATTTGAGTGATCGATGAATCCAAGTTCGCAAAATAGTAGAGGCCTCAGGCATATCTCAAATTTGCACCAAAAACTAGGTCTGACAAAGGTCTCGGCAAGATGGGTGCCATGTTTGCTCTCAATGGAGAATAAACGCAATTGTGTAATCGATTCTGAAGCAGGTTTGGCACTTTTCCATCACAATCCTGATGATTTTCTGCATCGATACATAACTGTGGATGAAACACGGATACACTACTACACTCCAGAGACAAAAGTACAGTTGAAATAGTGGGGTTTTAAAAGTGAACCAGCTTCGAAGGAGGCAAAGGTGGTGGAATCTGCAGACAAGGTGATGGCCTTGGTTTTTTGGGATGCATGCAGAATTATCTACATTGATTACTTGCAGAAAGGAAGAACGATAAATGGAGAATATTATGGATCATTATTGCATCGGTTGAACGGGGAAATCAAGATAAAGTGCCCTCATATATCAAAGGAACACATTCTGTGCAGTTTTGATGGCGAATATTGTAGAATTAAGGTTCAAATTACAACATTCACTGTATTTACCAGATTTGGGTCCCCAGTGACTTTTTTATTTCTAAACTTGAAAAAGTGGCTCAGCGGAAATATCTAATGAAGAGGTCATCTGCCAAACAGATGCCTATTTTGAGGACCTTCCAAAACTCTACTTTGGAGAAAATGTATAGAGCTATAAAAAAAAAAAAACTACCAAAAATAATTTGTTTTGCTATTTTTTTCTAAGGTTTATTGAACGGCATTTGTATATATGCATTTACCTTTTATTGAGAGCATAACTATTTTAGTGTGCTTTTACTGCATTGCTGTTTTCGCTCAACTTTGACTTTACATTAATGTCTTAGATATTGTAGATGGTCTTGCCTTGAATAACATCGAGACAATGGGCCACATATATATATATATATAGTTTAAACTTTGACATAAACGTTGGTCTTTATCTTAAAGTATAATCTTTAAAGTTACATTTAAAGCTTAAAGTTCTGTGCTGGGGGAGACATAAGTTGATAAGTGAAAAATAGGATGTGTTCCATTCATATTACTTCCTCTACATGTTCTGCAAAAAAAAAAAAAAATCTTACAAAAGACCATTCTGTAATCTATAGTTTTCTCCAAAACATGATGGCCTTCAAATGTGATTGCTCCCCCCCCACCACTGGGCAATAACCATTAGCAAACAAAAAATCTGTTCCATTCACATGACTTTCTCTACATCTCTGCAACAAATTATTGTTAAAAAGCTTATGCTTCTACTTACTTCCCACTAATAGAGAAAAAATTAGCAGAAATTGTCTTGTTACTTGCTTCCTTGTCAGTAGAAGGGGAAATAAGGAATACACTAGGATAAAGTAATAGTCAAATATTTTAAACGCTGGTTTAAGTAGTTTAAAATTGAAACCAATAACGAGGGAGTATCTCAGAAATGGTTAACTATATATATTAAAAAAAAAAAAAGTTTTAACAAGAACTATATTTTTTGTGTATTAAGTTTTTGTTTACCTCTTGCAAATTACCAGTTACTCAAATTCATCCAAATTGAAGAGGTCCTTATAGGCTATTCCCATAAAGTTCATGATATACATTTTATTTGACATGTAATTATTTCTAATATACAGCAGTTTAATCAAAATTGTTGAGAACCATTTTTGTGAAAAACAGATTTTCAAAACGTTTTTCATGTAAAGGGTAACTTTAGAAATTATCATTGAGTCGAACTTAACACTTTTAAAGCTTCACTTGTTTTTACTTACCTGGTAGTACATATGTTTGACAGAATTTTTCTGCATTTTCAACTACCTTCGACTGCTGGACTCATTTGTATCGATGCCTCCGAAATCTTGGGGATCGCCCACTGGATATCGGATGAACTTATGGAGTAGGTTGAATTTCAACGTTCATCAATGTTGACTCATACTTTTTTCATAAAAATCTTTTCCCAAGAATTTGAGTTCAGTTTGTCTTGTCACATATTTTAGAAGATAGATGTTCTCTTTGATATTGTGGTTAAACTTCCAAAAGTGGTTTGCTGCTGCTAATTTCTCTGTGTGCGAGGTTGAGATGTTTAAGGCAGGTCATAATGTTCCTTCTGGTTTGTCCTATGTATATATTTTCACAATCTTCACATTCAATTTTGTAGATTCATGATTTTCTTGTTGAAACTGTTTAGTCGTATCTGTTGGATTTTATTATATTTTTGATGCAATGTCTATTTTGTGGGGCTAGCACTATGTTGTAACCATGGAAGATCTTTTGAAATTTGTTCATGTACTTCGGGTGGTAAGTGAATATTTTGAACTTTTTCTTGTCTTTAAAGTGGTTATGTCTGATATTTGTTGTTGTTTTTTTTTTCTTTTTTAATATTTGTAGTGTTTTGTGTACCAGTGACTTGTTGAAACTATTTTTCTCTGCCGTTGATTCTATTTGTTTTAATTCTCTATTGTATTCTATTTCACTTAATGGAACATTAAGTAGTCTGTGTACCAGGCTGTTTATAATGGCATGCTTATGATTTTTGGGGTTGAAACCATCAGCTTTAATGTGGTCTGTGTGGGTCTCCTTCCTGTATATTCCAAAATCCAGTTTATTGTTGTTTCTGATGATTTTCAAGTCTAAGAAAGGGATTGCTGCATCTGACTCTTTCTCCATTGAGAATTTGATTTCCGATATCTGCAAGTTTAGTAACTTTAAGGATAGTCACTACTGTTAGGATATCATCCACATACCAGAACCAAGCCTTGAAGTGGTGATTTGAATCTCAAAAAAACTCATAAAAAGATCAGGAGCTAGGAGCGGAAACAAGGGGCTCCCCATCATTAAACCTGAATTCTGTTTGTAAATTTTCCCCTGAAAAGTGAATTTAATTTGGTTTATGAGCTTGAACTTTAAAAGTGTTAAGTTTGACTGAATGTTAATTTCTAAAGTTATCATTCCGCTTCACTGTGTAGCACTTCCTTACTTAGTTATCATATGTAAAGGGTAGTTTGGGACGGGGGATTTTCTTAAAAATCTTTGTCACATTCTTGAAAGATGCTGGACTGTTGACACACCTTTTTGTTACATTTTTTTTATACTATGAGGACCTCAAAATGTGTATTTCCAGTAAAATCTCAACACCAAATTTTTGAGTGGTGTATAATACCTTCACTAACTACTATATACATAGCATGTGCAGAGAAAATAAAAAATATGATGTGTTACATACATTTTTGGCCCTTACTTATTCTATTCACAAATGAGATATCAAAGTGCATTCAGAAACCATTAAGATCTATTTCAAATGATACCCTTATCAACTTTTGACAGGTTCAAGTAACTCTTATCAACTTACAGCTCCCCTTGCAGAATTAATGTTGTTCAACTGTCATATAAAACTAGGCTTAAGGTTGGTTCAAAATAACTCGAGAATGGTAACCAGAACTAAACCATCACTAACTTTTAACACATTGAAGCCCAAGCCCGAGTATAGCTCGAGCCATGCGAAATATTCATGAGACCCATGCCTGAGTATAGCTCAGGCAGGTATTTCTAACGTTTTTAATGCAATTCTCGATCTTGGGCTATGCGACAAAGAACATACATCAGTTGTCGTTTAGCTGTCTGATTTGTGCTACCATGTCCTTGCTTTAGTCAACTATTAGGAAATTTAGTAATATTGGCTGCTTGCGGGCAGTTGTGCCATTTTCCTTAAAGGTGGTGATCTGCTTGTTACATTTTGTGTTCTTAAATGTTAAAATGCTGCATTTTCCTCAACTTCTGTGAACTGAAGCTGAAATTCAGGATAAAAATGAAGCTCTGGAGAATTCTGATTCCGAGGTAGAGCTTTTCGAACTTTCAATAAATGGAGTGTAAGAAGCTTTACACAGATTTTTTCAAACTCACATTTGATACTTGTAAATTTAAAATAAAATATTAATACGGAAGTTATGATTATTTTCTTACTTGTTGAGAAATCCTTTTAGATTGTCCCAATACTTTTTGGCAGATTTAATTGATGTACTGTAAATAATAACTAAAGTAGGCACAAAAACCCTGGGTTTCTTGGTTCTTCAACTAAAGAAACGTCTGGGCTTCAATGTGTTGACTGACCAATGATATTTTTGATGTATCGCCAATTCAGCCAACATAATTTGTAGGAATTGTAACTGAAGCAAGTTCTAGCAGCTGTTTCATGTCACAGCCACTTAGGATAATCTTCACATCAAAGAGTCTAATATGTTACACCTGGTAATGAGAATGACAACCTTAAAATTTGGCCAAGCTTGCCTGGGAAGGCTTCCTGTCAATTCTGAATGCTTCTTTGGAAATAAGGACCATCCAGAAAGTGACAAAACGATTTGGTATAACTAATAATAAAAGGTTTATCTCTCAACATAATTGTCATAGGTACTGGTTTTTCAATTCTGCCAAAGAACTTATTCATTTTTTTATTGCACAAAGTGTTTGGCCAACCAAATGTTATAGGCAAATGATGCAAGTGTATGGTGATAATGCAATGAACGAGTCTTCAGTGAGGAAATGACGCATAATTTATGAGCAATCAAGGAGTACAATAAAGACCGGAGTGAAAGTTCATCAATCGTCGTGGAGGAGTTGAAAATAATGTTGATAAAAGAAAAACCGGTGTTTCACTTTAGACACCACACATGACTTTTTGGATGGAAAAGATTTCCCAGCCATGAAGACCTCAACATCTTGGTTCAGATGTTTAGCGGTGGAAGAGTATAACATGTGTACCACGTGACAATAAATACCTTAATAGCAATGGCGTTGAGAAATAGAGTAAGGTAGTGTAACATTGTAAATAAAGTTTTATGTTGATAACTTCTGTTATTGTTTAGTTATGCCAAATCGTCTGTCACTTTCTGGATGTCGCCCTCCATGGTGTAATGGTTACCATGTTGACTTCATATACCCAAGGTCGTGGGATCAAACCTGGCAGAGGACAATGGAGTTTTTCGGGAGTAAAAATCCTTAGTGTGCCTTCCTTCAGAAGGGAAGTAAAGCCATGGGTCCCATGTCGTAGATTTACGGCACATAAATGAACCTAATGCCTGATAGAGTGGCCTCTGAGCAACACTAAACTCATCTTTAATGCCCAATATAGAATGGGTGCTGAGAACCATAGCACTTAAAGTGCGTCCATAAATAACATACCATTTCATTTTATATTGTGGATGGTCCTCGTATTTCAACATCACCATTCTCGTTCTGATTACCATTACCAGTTATTATGAATCATCCTTTAATCTACTAATTCTCAGATTAATTACTGTAACATTAAATGAAAACATTTTTCTCAAGCTACTTCCTCCCATCATAGTATTTGAATTAATCTCTGCAGCATCATCACCACCTGGCAAGATTTCAAACAGGAACTGTATTTTTTAATTTTTAAATCCTGTCAGGTGACTTACTGATGCAAAGGTTCATGATGGATAATGCTAGCAGTTGAATGGGAACAAATAGCTTAAATAACACAATGTTAACATTAACTCACTGTCACAAAATCCATCATACTTGATTCTACTTTTAAATTTATCTCGCAAGTTTTCAGGCACAGACCTGCCAAACATCTTTGGGCAGGTTCCAACATAATTTGAAAAAAATGTTGGTCAGGCTTAAGCTTGAAAATATAGAACAAAAATATTAACCTATTCTAAGGTAAAACAAGCAGACAGAAATGTTCTTTTGCCCCACTTACATATTTATATATAGAATAAGTTATGTAGGGAAGCCTTTACATTATCTGCTGCTATGTTGACTTTGGAGTTTTCTGGTTGGTTCTTAAACTCAGGAAGAAGATCCATAATGATCCCTGTCTCAGCTAATAAAAGCCCATAAATTCATGCTACATAAACAATGATGTAACAAACATTCCATCTTACCCGGAGGTCCTGGGTTTGAAACCGGACTAGGGCAGGGAATTTTTCTTTAGCCAGAATTATTTCCTATCCGCCACAGAGTCTGGAAGTATGTATGTGAGAGTGAATGTGTGTGTGTGTTTTTGAGGAAAATAAAAAATGATTTAAAACCAAACGTAAAAGAACCTACAGACGAGTTGTTTGAAGTGCAAAGCCCCTGATAAGCCCTTAAATGTTAAAAGGGGGCTATATAAATAAATAAAAAACACTCATCAATGTAGTCTCAGTTGACACCGAGTAATGCTACTGCAATTGTAAATATAAGCAATGATAATGACTAGAGATAGCATCTTGGGGACTGATAGGACAGAATCGAAGTTAGCGCAGCATGTGTTGATAATACAGTGTGCACTAATAGAATGAAATGGGGCAGTGGTAGATTGTGATGTTTTCACTAGCAGTGGAAGGCAATACACTGATTTACAGGAACTAACAATTTTAATATTTACATACATTCAATTGCTGTTGTACAAGTCATAAGCATTATTATCCATTTCATTTTCTCTCAAGATACATAGATTTCAATATACATAACGTCTCAAATCGGAATCGTCTCCGATTGGCATGTAAGCAGGCTTTATATTGTGAAAAACTGCTCCACATTACAAGATGTGAGTGGAACAAAACAGAAATAGGACACATCTTTGAATATTGTAAAATTACTCCATCAGCAGCTACTTCCATATTAACACCTTGTAGCACATTTTGTATTTCAAGCATTATTGAAAATCTGACATCTTTTTTCCAAACACTGTCTTCACTTTGTTTTCATGTGTCTCTGATTAATTGCTTGCACAAGTTCAGGGCTTGAGTAATTTCAATGTTTCCAGATACATGTTAATGTCGTAGATATATCTGCAAAGTTCTACTGTATGAATTGCAAATCTTGATGCAATCCATTTGAAGCAAGATATTTTACAATGTTGATTGAAGAGCATGCGCTCTCATCAAAGACATTAATTACCTCCAACGCGTTACGGTAGGTTGTTTACATGTGGCGCGTGCAGGTTGGTCTCTACTCGGTAGATATACAACTGGTATCTACATGTGCCTTGCTATCCGTCCTCAAAATGCTATCCCCAGTAATCACAGTAACTTTCACTTTAGAAGCAACAATGAAGATGAAGTTGATGATGATTTAAGAGAAGAACCCTTGCCGAGGTTTGGTGCTACAGTCATGTGTGGGACGAAATGGCCACAAGATAAGACAACTGTCAGGGCTCACTATGGATCTTTCCAACTTTAGATGGTGTCCTGTGTTGGTTGGGGTAATGAGATCCCTCCCCAGTGGCTTCTCCCACAAGTTTGGTTCTAGAGGTCCTGATGTGCTGTTACAAAAATGAATTTTCCTATCTGTTTGTATTTAATATTGCGGTGGTGTTCCATGTCTAAAGTGAAGAGTCTAATATGCTCTCCTCGTTCCCATTCTATACCATTCCCAGAACATGAAAAAACTTCCTGTTCATTGTGAATGGTTACACTATATTGCATTCTATTATTCTCATTTTGGATTGCATTTTTGATTACTGTAAAACAACCTTAACATCTTAGTTAAGCTTAAATCTGAAGTGCATAAGTTTTGTGTATATCAGATGCTAATGCTACATAATGTGAAAACTTTTATGTGGTGGCAAGAAAATAAAAATTAATAAAAAAACCATGACATACATTTTTAATATCCTTTCAGAAAGCATTCTAACACTATCAATAGAACAGTTAGCAGTGTGTGGAAATTAAAACTGTAAAATATACTTCTACATGACATCACGGAATCACACTTCAACAGGCACCCTCTGTAATTGTTAGTTATAAACTGCTGACTTTAGGGGGGAACTTGATATAAACAAAAGCACATGGCAAATAGAAATTAATTGCATTTTATATTTATTGAAAGTTATGAGGGTGGATCAGAAAGTAACGCACAATAATTTGTTATACCTAAAGTGTAATAGACACTGTTACAAACAAATGTACAACTGAAGGGACATCTTTTGCTTGTTTTTCTACATAGTCACCAATTTTCTCAACAGATTTTCCCCATTGTGATACCAGTTTCAAAATACCCTGTTCATAGAAGTCCATTTGGTTGAAGTATAGTCATCTGTGGACTGCTATTTGACACACTGCAAGAATCTCTCCATGGGACTAAAGAACTGAAAGTCTGACTGTATGGAGGATACTGGAACACCTCCCTACAGCATTTGTTTATTTTTCTGAGGAACATGGGGGCAGAAGTTTGCCATCATCAGGGTTTGTCACTAAGGGGGAGTGGTCCCATGTTCAGCAGTCCACCATTCGTATCCCAGAATACTGTCACAAGCACTTTATCAGCAGATTGAGTCACCTTGAAGTTTTTCTTCACTGGGAAAGCAGCATGTTTCAACTCCATAGAGCCCTGCTAAGTTTCAGATGTATGTGTCAAGGTTTTTAAGCAACCAACGAACACTGATTTTGCAAAACTTAATGTGTTTGTTGTTCTAATGTGCAGGATTTTAATTCATCAATTTTTTCCTAGCCAGCAAATATAGATTATGTATGTTCCCATCTGGTACAGCTTTCCAGTAAGTGTTCTTCATTTAAAATGTTGTCAGCTTTACAGATCTTACGCGTGTTGTCATTCACAAAACCAAACCTATATGACAGTCATGTCTTGTGAGAAACTGCTTCTTTCCTTAGGACATTTTTGATTTTTACTTTCTCTACATGTACTATGTACATAGTGTATAGAGAAGGCATAGCACTCCACCAAAAATTTGATACCGTGATTTCACCGGAAATATATGTTTTAGGGTTCCCTGTAACCAAAAAAGGCATTTTCAGTGTGTGCATGTCCTTGGAACACGATAACTCAAAATACCAAACTTGGTATTTAAGTTTATACCTTCCAGGGATGCGACAAAGATTTTGAGAAAGATCCCCCCACCCCCAACTACCCTTTACATGGAACCTTTTTCGAAATTTTGTTTTTCTTAAAAATAGCTCTAACAATTTTGATTAAAATATCTTATATTAAAGATATTTACCTGAAAAATAAAATGTATACCTTGAATTTTCTGGGAATAGCCTCTTAAGACTACTTCATTCCAGATGAATTTTACGGAATTTTGCATAACTGGTAAACCGTAAGAGACGCACAAAACTTACCACACAAAAAATGTAGAGCACGTTAAAACACACAATTTTGGTTATCTACATTTTTTTCACGGAGTTGGTCATTTTTGAGATATTCCTTGTTTTTGGTTTCACCTTTAAAAACTTATACAGGAATTTGTCATCTCATGTCCATACAAACAAAGGAACTTCAGTAGCATAGCAACCAGCTTTTGACAGTTACTTTAACCTATGCTACTCCCTTATTTCGCTTCTATTTACAAAGAAGCAAGTGATAAGGCTATTTCTGCTAATTTTTTCTTGATTAGCACAAATAAACAGAAGCGTAAGCTTTTTAACAATAATTTGTTGCAGATATGTAGAGAAAGTCATATGAATGGAACACATTAGATTTTTTTTAGTTTTGCATCTAATCTACAAGACTTTATAGGTTTGAGTGTAGCGCTGCAGTCTTGTAACCAATCACTCCCACATGAGCTGGTATCCACTGTTGAAATTTTGTTTCACATCCTTAATAAGATTCATATTCTTCTATTGCTTGAATGGCACAAACTGGGTCTGTGAGAAAAACTACTTTATTTTCTTTTATATCACACCTATAAGATATCTGTTCTATTACTCATATTGCAATCACTTCACCATCAAAATTTGTGGATTGTTTGGACAATGTAAAATAATGTGAAAAATCTGATGTGTTCCATTCACATGACTTTTTCTACATCTCTGTAACAAATTATTGTTAAAAAGCTTATGCTTCTATTTACTTCATGCTAATTAAGAAAAAAATTTGCAGCAATGGTCTTATTACTTGCTTCCTTGTAAGTAGAAGCGAAATAAGGGAGTAGCATAGGTTAAAGTGATAGTCAAAAGCTGGTTGCTATGTGACTGAAGTTCCTTTGTCTATAAGGACAGGAGTTGATAAAAGTGTAACTTTTTCAACTTTTGAAAAAAGTTCCATGTAAAGGGTAGTTGGGGGTGGGGGGATTTTCCTGAAAATCTTTGTATCACTGCAAGATTGGTATTTAACGGTGTTTTCATTTTTGTGCTATGCTGTCCACAGACACACACATGGACCTTTTTCTGAAAATACTTTTTTTGGATTCAGGGGGACCCAAAACATGTATTTTCGGTGGAATACAATACCTTCTCTATACACTATGTACATAGTAAGTGTAGAGAAAGTAAAAATATTTACACTGTAATGACATGCACAATATCAAATGTTGAACTGCTGAGATAAGATTGTCAGCCATCCAGAATGTGCACACCACCTTGAGTTACTGCTGTAGTCCATACATGCCCCTTTGAATTTCACTTGGGTTATGCCATATAGCCCATAAAAATCGCACTACCCCTTGCTGCATTTCACAAGTGAGTGTTGCAGAGCGGAAGCTTCAAATTATATCTTGCTGAAATTTCAACATTCCAGCCACAATACCAAAATTATCGTGTTACTTTGCAATCCACTCTCATAATTTTGGTCTTTTAGTGCATAATTGGCCAGGTTGAGAGCCTAAGAAAAGCTATTAATATACAGTGTGGTCATTTTATAGTCAGACTGAAGAGTCTCCCTCTGTGGTGTAGTGGTAACCTGGTGCAGCCTTTACTGCTTCCTTCTTGTTCAGCTGCAAGCTGATACTCTAGTTATTATTGCAAAAACTTTTACATATTTGAAAAATTTACACAGAAATTCACATAATGTGCAGAAAACAGGAAAATGTTGGTCTGTTAACAGCAAACTTTATGGTGCAAATTTAAATGTACAAAATCTACCGCAAATGTCACGAGTTTGCCACTAATCTGTACCTGCAAAATTTGAAACCTACTTTATCCTGTATGCTTTTCAGAAAACATAATATTGCGATTGCAAGATGACCCCTTGTTTTCAACATTAATATTTTGGAAAAAAAAATAAAGCAACATTGTCTTGCATTTGAATAAATACAGTGAATATCTGCATTTATACCTCTAACATACACAGGCTGTTTCAAAACGACACCAAACGAAGATAGCAGTCGATTAGCTTACACTTTGACTTGTCCGAAACTTGATGTCGCAATTTTCAAACTCTTGTATTTAAGCTGTATCTGTATTTAAAAGTGGCACACATTTGGGATTAGGCAGCAAAGGAATAACAGTTGTCATACACCACGTAAACAACCTCGGAACATGTTATACAAAACTCACATGCTATGTTTTCCATTACTAAGGTGACCTGTGCTGTGCTGGTGTGTCTATCAAACCATGCCTACACCACATGACTGGGGCCTTCGCTACCAACCGTCATCACTCTTGGAGTGGGCCAGGCACGTGCCATTTGGTTATGTACGACTGCCTAATCCATGGTGATTTTATGGCAGTTTTTATATGTGCCGAATTTAGAGCTGAAAATGATATTCAAGTATCACGTATGGTATGACCAACAAGGTCCACATCTTTGTTTTGAAACATCCTGTATGTACATATATACAACACATACATAAAGAGTTTCTAGCAAACTCTTTATGCTGTGAACTCTGTTCACATGAAATCATAATTTGTTCCTGTGTAACTGGCTTGTGAAAAGTGGTTGTTGTTGCAAACCATATTATGCCCACATTCATTTTTCTCAGGATGGCTACCCTGAAAGTCATTAGTTGGTTAAACTGATGTCTTGATTGGCGTTAAGCATAAGAAGCCTTCTGTTAGCATGTATTGATTGGTTTTCACACCAGTGATGGTATGTAATGTTGTTTTGGGAGCCAACAGTTAAGTACAGAGGGGTTAACTGCTCCTGCTGCAAATATACCATGGTACATTTCAGTTTCCCCTTTGTGGCACTCTCGACTTGAATTTATGATCAAATTCAAATTAGATATAATGTTTGATGTTATATTTTATTGTTTTAACTGATAATATAGAAAACTGCAGCCGTAATCATTGCACTAAGTTGCTGCTGTCACTACTGAACATACCAATGCATTTCTGCTCTCTCTCCACTGACAATGTGAATTTCTGTGGAAATTTAAATTAGGTTAAATGTGTTATATTAAGTATATTGTTTAAATAAAAAATCATATCCACCATAAGCCAGACCGCAGCCAAGTGGTTAGATCACTCGCCTCTCGCGTAGATGATCTGGGTTTGATCCCAAGCAACTGCATGTGGGATTTGTGGAGGGCAAAACGATGCAGGGGCAGGTTTTCTCTAGGTTCACCAGTTTCCCCTGCCATCAGTGTTATCACCTGCACTGCCATTTGTAGTAAGAGCAGGTGATAAACACTTTAAGTCATCATCGTTGCAGATTTGTTCCTGCTGCTCCACCACTTCCCTATTCCCCTCTAAAACGTGAATTTGTATACAAATTCAAATTAATGTAATAGCTTAAGTGTTCCTTAGTTTGTACAAAATATAATGCAAAACTTTAAATTTCATTTAAAATGAAGTTATTTTTATATAGCTGATATGCTAAATACCAAAATTAAGTTCTGAAAAAAAAAAGGGGGGGGGGTTCGTATTGCATTTTAGGTCATCTTGTATTTGAATGAATATAGTAATTGTCTAGTTTTGAAGGCTTGAATTTTGGAACAATAGTTTATTTGTAATACAATTCCATTTGAGAAATGTAAGGATAATTTGACAGTCTTCAGATGCCTCCCATGTAATTCATTTTTGGCTTTTCCTCTAAACATTTTTCTTTTTTGCACACAATATGGTTTGCAACAATACTATTGTAATATTGGTGTTTGTGTTACTAACTTCATTTTTTACACTCTATATATTGCCTGAGTACCATGCTCATAGTTTGATATGTTTATATGCGCAGTAAGCTTAGAATAAACAGAGTACAGTGAAATATATTCACTACTTCACCAGTAATATCTTTTTTCAAATAAAATTAATTTGTTGTTATCATACAAGCATGCTCTTTTTATGTACAGTTTTCTTGTTTGACGCAGTTAACAAAGAAATCTAGACAACATTAGTTCTTCTCTATCCATTCCACGGTGAAACAGAAAGAAACTTTAACAACAAAAATACAGAAGCTAGGCATAAAACTTTGGTAGCCAGACCAGTGTTATTTCCTTTTCATCGCTATCTTCTTCATCTTCTTGCGTTTCTCCATTTCCTTCTCCAGCCGCATGTCCTCGAGATCTTCCATTATACCAAGCTTTGTGCTAACAAACTCCTCTTTCAGCTGTTGAGAAAAACTTGACTCCATGCACTCATCGTCGTCATCTGCATCGGCATACCTGTAACATATACATCAACTCAGTTACATACTTTCTCCACATCTCAGCAACAAATTATTGTTAAGCCTATTCCTTCATTTCTTTCATTCTAAAATTAGCAGGATTGGTGTTTTTACTTGCTTTCTTGTAATTAGAGGGGAATATACTAGGTGAAAGTCATAGTTAAATATTTTAAAAGCTGGTTGCTATGTGATTGAATTTGTTTTGTTTGCATACCAGGAGTTGGCAAAGTCCTGTAAGAAAAGTACTTTAAAGCTGAAACCATTAACAAGGAATATCTCAAAAAATGGTCAACTCCACGAAAAAAATGTTTATAACACAAATTATTCTTTTAACCAGCTATACAAGTTTTGTGCAGTGAGATTTTGCTATCTCTTACAGTTTACCAGCTATGCAAAACTCATCTAGAATAAACAGGTCTTTAGAGGCTATTCCCAGAAACTCAAGATATACATTTTGTTTGTCATGTAAATATCCTTAATTAAAATTGTTAGACCAATTTTTGAGGAAATCAAAATTTTTCCACATAAAGGGTAGTTTGGGCTGGGTCGATTTTCCTCAAAATCTTTGTGTCACATCCTTGGAAGATACTAAACTCAAATACCAAGTTGGTACTTTATGGCCTTTTCGTTTTTGAGTTATCGTGTACACACACATACCCTTTTCTAAAAATGCTTTATTTGGATACAGGGTACTCTAAAACGTGTATTTCCAGGAAAAAATCTTGACATCAAATTTTCTGGTAGAATGCAATACCTTCTCTATACTCTATGTACATCTTATGTGTAGAGAAAGTAAAAAGTATTGCATTCCACCAAGTATATGTTTTGGGATCCTATGAATCCAAAGGGAAGCATTTTTACAAACTCTGATGCATACCATTCACATGACTTTCCTCACCTATTCTGTAACAAACTATTCTTACAAAAGCTTATTCTTCTATCTACTTCCTAAGACAAATAGCTGCGCATTTATCCACGGCCTTGAAGGGAACTATGAGTGTTGTGAATGACAGAAGTTGTTGGTCTACAGTGACTTTCAAATGGGATGAGGTTTGTCCTTGAGCGCCACCAGGCCGGCAGCCCACTGGAGTGCTGCTGTGTTGACATATTGTATTCCCGCTTAAGTGGGGAGTAACACAGCAAGTGATTGTATCGCTCATAATTACTACTTGCGCTAAGACAAAATATTCAAATTTTGTTAACAACAGTTCACAAGTAATGTTTGTATCAGAAGCTTAAAAACCACAGATTCTTAGCTCAAATAATTATCATAATACACATGAATAAACATTATGTCATGAGACACATTTGCATGCTCAGTCTGCGAGAGGAGAATATGAAGAGTGGGAGTAGCAACCTGGCAACACGGAGAACGAGTACACATCTCATTCGCTACAGAGTAGAACTCTTCCCATTTGAAAAACATTGTTTGTATATGTGCACATTGCAATATGTAAAAATTAGACATGTTCCATTCACATAAGTTTCTCTACTTCTTTGTAACAAATTATTATTAATAAGCTTATTCTTCTACCTATTTGATGATAATCAAGATAAACATGAACAGAAATTGTCTTATTACTTGCTTCCTTGCAAGTAGAAGGGAATATACTAGGATAAAGTGATAGTCAAATATTTTAAAAGCTGTTGCTATGTGAAGGTTTTTAAATACCATTCTCTTTGCTTAACCAGGAGAAAGAAAAACGAATAATGACTTCCCATCATTTTTGAAATGAAGACACTATGAAAAGATTAACTATTATAGTTTAGAAGTAGTTGCAAATATACAGCATTTTAATCAAAATCATTGGAGCCATTTTTGAGAAAAACAAAAATAGTAAAGGGTGGTTTGTGGTGGGGTGATTTGTGTTGCATCCTTGGAAGATACTAAACATAAATATTAAGTTTGGTATTTAAAGGTATTTTAATTTTTTTCCCTGACACATGTACCATTTTCTAAAAATGCTAGCTGCAAACACAGGGGACCTCAAAACACATATTTACAGTGAAATATGGACATCAAATTTTTGGGTGGAATACAATATCTTCTCTATCCAGTATTACAATGGACATATATGCTACAGAAAGTAAACATTGTGTGTTTTAATGAGATCTACATTTTGTGTGTCACGCATGTTTTTCTCTCTCCTAAAATTTACCAGTTATGCGTATGTTATTTTAAACAAAATCATTATCATTTTTAAAATAATAAAAGATTCCAAAAACCTGTCCATATAAAAGGTTAAAAACAGCCACCCCCTGCATCTTACAGTTTACCAGTTATACAAACATTCAGAATGAAGGTCTTCAGAGTCAATTCCCAGATAATTCAAGATGTAACTTCATTTACAGTGAAATCTCTCTATCAATATTTTGGGTGGAATCAAACACTTCCTGAACTAAAATACAGTAATCCTATTTTTCTCTAAATATTAAATCATGCGTTTGATAATAAACATCTTACCTCGACTTATCATAGCCAAAAATTTCCTTTATGTGTGAAGAATAGTCCATGTTGTCTTCCTGAGGCCCATCGTCAATGAAGTCATCAAGTTCTGAATCATAATCTTCATCAGAATCCTCGATACGTCCTTTAAATAAACAAAATCAAATGAAACATCAACATTTTACAATATGTGATGTTGAAAATGAGTCGGAATAGTAACACTCACCTCACTTATATGTAATTGTTCAAAACATATGTTTCAAGGGCAATTGCCCTCTTCTTCAGTTGAAGTCCGAACTGAAGAAGAGGGCAATTGCCCTTGAAACATATGTTTTGAACAATTACATATAAGTGAGGTGAGTGTTACTATTCCGACTCATTTTCAACATCACATTGATTAAAACTTCACTTGTCTCAAACTTCTGAGTTATTTAATTTAATTTTACAATATTTTTGGGACTTTGGTATTGACCAGTGTTCATATGACAATAGCACTGTTCTCTTTACTGTAGTAAAACAATGACTTCACTGCAATCATTTGAGATGGCTATTTCATTCATAGCAAGTGGCCAATCCAGTACATTGTCACATAAAATTCCAACCAATCTGAACTCATTATCTCTGAATTTTAATTGCATTTTTTTTATCACACCCACATGCATTTGTTTTCTGTGTGAACCAATGTTCATCTCATAATAATAGCAGCAGTGTGTAGTGATATTCCCATACAAAACTTTTTGTGGAAAGGTCTATCGCTGTGGAACCAGTTTGATGTTTCAGCATCTGTACAGTCATGAGTTAACAAGAAGCTAGTAACAGCAAAGGAACACAAATATTAATAATTGTAACAACTCTTCACTATCCTTTGCAGTCCAAGGACTAGTCTCATAATAAAATGGTCAGCATTAGTTTCTTTTTGATCTTGTTTATTTACATTGTTATAGTTACTGCTACTGGGTGGCATTGCTAACTACTGGAATCAAAACAAATTTGTTGAGTCAATTGGTGGTATATCAAAATCCATTCCATATTTTTACACTTTAACATAAACATTTTCTCCCAAACCATTAAATCTATGGGTCCATTTAACTGTTTTAATAATTTAACCATCTGGATTTATTTCATGATTAAATTTGCAAAAATGCTCTGCCACAGCTGATTTATCATATTTGTTTGCATTTAATATTCCTAATAGTTTGAACCCTTTTTCACATAAATTTGCTGTTTTTAATAGTTATATAATTTACCCCTTAATAAAGATGAATTCCATAAAGAATATAAACACATTGTCAACACTGCTTAAATTAATGGTTTTAATACTGATTTTATAAATAAAAAAATTGAGACGTTTAAATATAAAAAAGCTATTAAAGAGATTTCTATGCTTAAGAAATAAAAGATGATTACATTTTTAAAAAATTTACTTATTACCCTTGGGCAAATAAAAAATTCATAAATATTTTCAAAGAGCATGGTATAACATTGCTTCCTCAGAATAAATACAGTGTAAAAAGTTTGGTAGGTTTTTCTAAAAAGGATGAAATTTCAAAAATAAAAATAAAAAATCTGGCATTTATCAATTAAATTGCTTAAATTGTGACCTTGTTTATATTGGTAAGACTAAACGTCATTTAGAAACCAGAGTAAAAGAACACTTTAGGAGTACTAAATACAAACAAATTGATAAATCAGCTGTGGCAGTAACATAACAATTTAAATAAACAATATCAAAAAGAAACTAATGCTGACGATGCAAAAGACCAATTTATTGCGAAACTAGTCCTTGGATTCCAAAAGATAAGTGAAGATTTGTTACAATTATTATTATATTAATAAGAGGTTCCTTTGTCTATTGTACAATGCATTATTAATAAGTTTTTAACCAAAGAAGGGGTTAAACCCTCAAATATTTTAACTTGTTTGAAGGTACAGTATGGGGGCACCAATTGTTCCAGAATCAAATGTTTACTTGAGTTCAGATAATTTAAGGATGGCGGAGAAATTGTACAAAACTTAAGGTTTAGTCTCGACTTCTCAACCAGAAAATTCTTGCCACAATGTTTTTTTAAATACAGAGCAAGTTTTGCTTGTTGATTTTAAGATGCCATACACCAAACACAGATGTCATCCTTCTCCAAGGCAACGCTAAGCCTCACACCACAAATTTGACAAGGGACAACGAAACCCTTAAACACCCTCCCTCAAGTCCCTGCTTGCAGGAACATGTGCGCAATTGGTTAAAAAGTACCTTCAAATCTTATTATAGATTACTGCAAACAAAATTTCAACAGTGGATACCAGCTCATGTGGGAGTTATTGGTAACAAGACTGGAGACTTTCTGGCCAAAAAGGGTGCACTACTATACTCAAACCTATAAAGTCTTGTAGATTAGATGCAAAACTAAAAACTATCAAAATTAATATAGAACAAAAATACCAACATATTATTCAAAAGGAAATTTCGAATAAAAATTACTTCAAAATAAAAGAAATACTAAAATAAAATCTGATGTGGTCCATTCACATGACTTTCCCTACATCTCTGCAACAAATTACTGTTAGAAAGCTTATGCTTCAATTTACTTCATGCTAATCGAGAACAAATTAGCAGAAAAAGTCTTATTACTTGTTTCCTTATAAGTAGAAGGGAAATAAGGGAGTAGCATAGGTTAAAGTGATAGTCAAAAGCTGGTTGCTATGTTACTGAAGTTCCTTTGTTTGTATGGACATGAGTTGACAAATTCCTGTAAGAGAAAAGTTAAGTTTTCCAAAGCTGAAACCAAAAACAAGGAATATCTTACAAATGATCAACTCCACAAAAAATGATATAACATAAATTGTGTGTTTTAATGTGCTCTACATTTTTTGTGTGGTAGGTTTTTGTCCATCTCTTATGGTTTAGGAGTTATGCAAAATTTCGTAAAATTCATCCAGAATAAAGTAGTCTTCAGAGACAATTCCCAGAAAATTCAAGATATACATATTAGTCAGGTAAATATCTTTAATACACAATATTTTAATCAAAACCGTTAGAGCCATTTTTAAGAAAATAAAGGTTTTCAAAAAAAGTTCCTTGTAAAGGGTAGTTTTGGGGGGTGGGATTTTTCTCAAAACCTTTGTGTCGCATCCCTGGAAGATACTAAACTTAAATACATAGTTTGGTATTTTACTGACTTTTCGTTTTTGAGTTATCGTGTTCACAGACACACGGCCACACACACACACCGACGTTTTTCTGAAAATGCTTTTTTTGGTTACAGGGAACCCTAAAACATATATTTCCAGTGAAGTCTTGGTATCAAATTTTTGGTGGAGTGCAATACCTTCTTTATACACTATGTACATAGTACATATAGAGAAAGTAAAAATCAAAAATGTCCCAAGAAAAGAAGCAGTTTATCAGAAGACATGACTGTATATAGGTTTAGTTTTGTGAATGACAACACAAGTGAGATCTGTAAAGCTGACAACATTTTAAATGGAGAACACTTACTGGAAAGCTGTACCAGATGGGAACATACATAATCTATATTTGCTGGCTGGGGGAAAATTGAAGAATCATAATCTTGCACATTAGAACAACACTTTTTTTGAACAAATCATTGACAAAAATAAAGCTATGTAGAAAGGTGTCACTTGCATATATATATATATATTCAGGGTGGCATGTAATGTATCTATAAATTTTGCTTGGTATTGATTCCTGTTCAACTTCTGTTGCACATGAATCAGATATGATTATGCGGCTACAAGTTGGCTCATTCCGACAAGGATCGCAGCTGTAGAAGCCTGTATCAACACTGACACAACCAACTGTTCCTGTCATGAAGCAGAGTTTGTGAACAAACAAAACCACCAAAATCATTGCATAGTTTATGTTGTTATGTAGTGCACAAATGGTCCATATTTTTCCGAGGATTGTGCTGGTCACGCACTAATTGTAAATTCTGACTGCCATTTTGTCATGCCAGAACTCCAGGATCGACAGTTGAACAACATTTGGTTTTAGCAGCATGGTTCTATGTCATATACTGCACTTCAAAACATGGTTTTTCTCCAATGAGTGTTCCCAAATCGGCTGATTTCCTGTTTTAGAGATTTAACTTGACCGTTGCAATCTCCAGAATAATTTCTGTGGGGATAATTGAAAGAAAAAGTGTTCTTGCACTGTTTGCAAACCATTAGGAGTTGAAAGATACCATCAGCAGGGAAATCAATGGCATCCCAAGGGACATGGCATAGAGGCATTTGCCATCTTCAAGAATGCATAAATGCAGATGGGGCCACTGAGCTGACGTCGTATTCAAATAGTGTTGATGCAAGTGTAATATCCACAAATGTATATTGTAGTTTCATTTTTATTTAGTAGTTCTATTTCTCAACCCAAATTGGTAGATACATTACACACCAGCCCGTATGTATAAAGAACCCTGCTAGAGGAGAGCCAAACAGTTGCAACAACCAGCTGACGATGAAGTAATTCCTTGAAACTGGTTTGGAGGTAATTAACCTAACTTAATGAAATTGTATATTTACAACCACTTCTAAACTATAATGGGCATTTAACTGATTAATTCCCCCTTTTTTTTTCTTCTCTTTCTACCTACCAAGTTCAAATTTTTGAGGAAACTTAGGGATACTTTTCAATATATGATGTTAGAAGCCTATGGTTCACCAAAGGCATGTGAAATGACCATTCACAGGCCTCTTTTTCAGGCTTAAGGTTTTATTGCTTTACAAATATGCAGATGCAATCAAGCACTACTGCTTCTCCCATAGCAACCAATATGTGCTTCATTTGTCACAAATGTAGCCAAACTCTGCAAATAATCCACAGACATCTACACAGCAAATAGTATGGAAGCAATTAACAGCCGGTCATTTTTAAGAAGTCCTGACGTCCAGTACAAATGACTTCCTCCTAAATGATTGACAAAATACAGGAATCAAAGTTTGTGAAATAGTAGAGGCCACAGGCATATCACAAGGTACAGTGTTCTGACAAAGGTCTCGGCAAGATGGCTGCTGCATTTGTTCTCAATGAAGAATAAACACAATTGTGTCATTGATTCGGAAGCTGGTTTGGCACTTTTCCGTTGCAATCCTGTGTCGATACATAACTGTGGATACATTACTACACTCCAGAGACAAAAGTACAGTCAAAACAGTGGATTTTTAAAGGCTCCAAAGAAGGTGAAGGTTGGAAATCTGCAGACAAGTTTGGTTTTTTAGGATGCACACGGAATCATCTACATTCATTACTTGCAGAAAGGAAGAACAATAAATGGAGAGTGTTATGCATCATTATTGCACCGGTTGAACAGAGAAATCAAGAAAAAAAGCCCTCTTCTCACAAAGAGAAAGATTCTCTTCCATCAAAACAATGCAAAGGTGCTCACAAGCACTGTTTTAATGGCAAAAATTGTAGAATTAAGGTTCAAATTACTACATCAACTGTATTAACCACATTTGGCTCCTAATGGCATTTGCTTTTATTTACAAACTTGAAAAAGTGGCTTGGTAGAAAACAATTCATGTCTAATGAAGAGGTCATCTCCCAAACAGATGCATATTTTGAGGACCTTCCAAAATCCTACTTTTTGGAAGGCTTAAAACAGTTGGAGAAATGCTGGGAAAGTATATTGAGCTAATAGGAGATTATGTTAAAAAATAAAATAAAAATTACCAAAAATAACTTCTTTACTATCTTTTTTCTATGGAATTGCTGAACACTCCTCATAAATCGCTAGTCATAATTTAGAGACATAGTTATAGAGTTAGTGTAATTTATTGATGAAAAGAGGTTGTTGATATCATTGCATTAAGTGATACTTTTTTCAGTATGGCTACATGAGCAGAAAGTAAATAAAGAACTTTAAACAATTTCTTATAAAACATTCTCCAACATGAAGTCACAGTTAAAAGTAATTTTAAATAAATTTTAAATATAAAAATATAAAGCAGTACTATGAAAAAATATTCAGCTCATGTTGGTCTTAGAAAAAATTGGTACGTTACATGTTCCAAAACATGAAATATTTGTTAAAGTGGCATTATATCACTGTACTTACGTTTAACAGGTGGTTTAGGTTTTCTTCGCATATCACCTGGTGGAAACTGTTTTCTTCTAACATCTGGAGGTGGGAATTGACGAGATCTAACATCTGGTGGTGGAAGCTGTCGAGGCTTAACATCTGGTGGTGGGAATTGTCGAGGTTTAACACCTGCTGGAGGAACTTGTCGAGGTTTAACATCTGACGGAGGAAATTGTCGAGGTCTGTCTGATGGAGGAAATTGCCGAGGTCTATCTGCAGGAGGAAGTTGTCGAGGTTTAACGTCTGCTGGTGGAAGTTGTCGAGGTTTAACATCCTTCGAAGACATGGGTGCTTTGCTCACTTTTGATGGCATTTCACTTCCAACTCTGGGTTTGGTAGTGCCATCTTGGGGTCTTGGTGGCAGAGCTCCGGCTGGCCTTGGTATTGTTGCTGGTCTCACTGCAGGTCTCGCATTGTTTACCTCCCTTCTGGGTGCATCCCCTTTTAAAGGTCTCGGCTGTAGTTTTGGTCCCCTATTGTCATCTGGCTGTAGCTTTGGAATCTTCGCTGGGGAAGGTCCGACATCAGGTTTTTGCACCTTAGCGATATTTCGAGCCCTTTCCCGTTCTTCCAGTTTCGCTTTTAGACTTTCCTGGAACTTTTTCCCGTAGTCTGACTTCACAATTGTGCTGTTGAGAGGTTTCTTGATGTCTGAGGCACTATGAGGAATGTTTTTGTTAGTTTTGATTACAGGCACGTTATCGTCATCACCAAAAAGATCCAACATACTCCTTTCCTTACCAACCTTACCATCTGCATTTCCTTGGAGTTTTCTAAACTTATTGCTTCCGTTGAAACTACTGTTAGTATTTTGCTCTTCCTTTTGCGCGTTATTTACTTTTGGCACTCTTGGAATGCTTGCCTGTCCACTACTGCCAGTTTGCTCCCTTCTTTCATTTCCGAAGCTAACTCTTTGTATTTCAGTGCTTTGACTTCTCTCTCTTGGCCTTCCCATAGGCTGGCTTTTCTCGGACGATCTGTATTTATCTTTGTAATTGATTTCTGATTGTCTTTTTTCTCTAGAGGTGTCTTCGGAAGGCCTTGCACGTTCTCGTGGCACGTCTTCTGTTGAACGATATCTATGCATTTCTTGAAGCCGAGATTTTTCCTCCATTGCTCGATTTCTATCACTATATGTGTTATTCAGAGTTCTGTTTCTATCATTTTCTGCATGACTTCTTTCCTTGTAGCCATCATCCGATGGCCTGCTTCTTTCCGGATTCGTATTTTGTGGTCTGCTTTTCACTGCACTTGTATTACCTGGACGAGGCAACTGCTGACTTCGATTTGGAGGATGATTGTCTCTATCTGCCATTGGACGTGCCACCTTTGGTGGGTCTGCTGGGCGTTTGAAACCCTGATCTGGTGGCAGCCTGCTAGACCCTTGTGGCCGACTATTCGTGGGGCGGCTGGAGCTATCCTGAGATGAAAGTGGTGGCAGCTTCCCTTCCTTTCTCATACGCCACTCTAGCTCCTTCTGGTATTCAGCGCGCTGTTTCTTTGTCATGGGGCGTTCATCATCATCTGACTTTACTTTTGGTTCTATTTTTATCGGCTCAAATTGTTTCTTTTCAGCTATTTTCAAAAGTTGATGGAAATCAAGAGGTGGAGGCGCTGGTGGTCTTTTAGGTTTTGATGGTTTTTCATATGGCGGTGGTTCTGATTCCTCTGGTTCTTCTTGCTCGTCAGTTACTTGATCTTCGCCTCGCTCTTTTAATTTCTCCTCCTTTGTCTTCCTTTTACGCTTATGGGGCATCATCTCCTCTTCTTCCTGCTTCAACAGAGCCATTCGCACTCTATCCTGAAACAGAATGCACAACATTACTTTCATATGAACTTCTCTGTTCACTGTTTCTACAAACTTGCAAAGTATAGTCATATTGAAAGCAGTGAGCAACAATTTTTAAACCTCTTAATATTTATTACTTGCTCTACATGTACTATGTGCATAGTCTATAAAGAAGGGAAATTTGATGCCTAGATTTTGCCAGAAATATGTTTTAAGGTCCCTTGAGCCCAAAAATGCATTTTTAGAAAAATATCTGTGTGTAGGTGTGTGTTGTTATCCTTGTGTTGTGTACGGAGAGAAAGAATTTTGTGTTCCTCCCTCTATGCATTGCCTGCTTTTCAACAACAATCGCACTGCAAGATTTTACAGGGCCTACTGTACATGCTCTTCTATATGGCCATTCAGCATCATCTCGTTTCTCTCAAGAAGTTATGGCAGTCTCCTTTGAGTTAATGTATGTACTCAACATCTGTGTCTAGATTTCTTGGCTCTCAAAAATCTTAAGGTGCAAAGAGATAATGTTCATTTCATTAAATGTGCATTATTTCAATTATTTTTGGATAAACAATCATTGCAACATCACTACTGCGGGTGTCAATTGTTAGTATGTCATTTTAATAATCTATTTATTTGTAAAAGATTGAGTATATTTTCTTTTATTAAACTTGGAAAATATTCACATGTAATTTACAGATCTACAAACCTGTGCCAACTGCTTGCATTATGCTGTATTATGTTTGTGCTTACATCTTATTGTGAATGTGGCTTGTGTGTCCCAGTGTATTAAAAATCTATGGCAAAAATTTAAATTTCATTAAAAAAAAAGTTGTCTTCTTTTTACTTTCTTTACATGCACTATGTACAGTGTATTGTATTGCATCCAACATATCCATACCGAGATTTCACAAGAAATATATGTTTTGAGGTCCCCTGGGGCGGCATAGCTCAAAAACAAAATGTCTGTTAAAGACCAAACTTGATATTTTTCAGCATCTCCCAAGGATGTGACATGAACATTTTCAAGAAAATCTTCCCACCCACCAACTATACTTAATATGGGAAAAATGTTGGTTTTCTCAAAAACGGCCATAATGATTGTGATTTAAAAACTCTCATATTTAAGATACTTACGTGCCAAATAAAATGTATATTATGAATTTTGTGGGAATAGCTTCTGAAGAACTTCTTATTCTGGATGAATTTTTCTGAATTTTGCATAATTGGTAAACCGTACGAGATAGGAAAAAAATTACTACTCAAAAAATCTGATGTGTTCCATTCACATGACTTTCTCTACACCTCTGCAACAAATTACTGATAAAAAGCCTATTCTTCTAGTTACTTAATAATAATCGAGTAAAAATTATCAGAAATAGTCTTATTACTTGCTTCCTTGTAAGTAAAAGTGAAATAAAGGGAGTACCATCGGCTAAACTGACAGTCAAAAGCTGGTTACTATGAGACTGAAGTTCCTTTGTTTGTATGGACAGAAGTTCACAAATTCCTGTATGAGAAAAATATGTTTTTTAAAGCTGAAACTAAAAGCAAGGAATATCTTAAAAACCACCATTTCCATGAAAAAAATGTATATAACATAAATTACGTGTTTTAATGTGCTCTACAATTTCTGTGTGGTAAATTTTCGTCCATCTCTTACGGTTTAGCAATTAAGCAAAAATCTGTCAAATTCATCCAAAATAAAGTAGTCTTCAGAGGCTATTCCCAGAAAATTCAAGATATACATTTTATTTGTCAAGTAAGTATCTTAAATATACAAGATTTGAATCAAAATCGTTAGTCATTTTTAAGAAAAACAAAATTTTTGAAATTTTTTTCATGTAAAAGGTAGCTTGAGTTGGGGGATTTTCTTGAAAATCTTCATGTCGTATCCTTGGAAGATGACAAACTTAAATACCAAGTTTGGTTTTTAACGGCCCTTTCATTTTTGAGCTATGCTGCCCACAGATGCACACATACACACACATACAAACAGACAGACAGACACACAAGATATTTTTCTAAAAATGCTTTTTTTGGATTAAGGGGTCTCAAAACATGTATTTCTGGTGAAATCTCGGTATTGAATTCTTGGGTGCATTACAATGCCTTCTCTATACACTACGTACATAGTATGTATAGAGAAAGTAAAAATGTGATCTTGTTAATACAGATTAAATTAGGGTAGATTTGTTTCGGCCAGGAAGTCACTGAACATAGAACTTGTCAAGAGATATACATGAATACATATATTTATACACTATGGAAAAAGAAAACAATGTATAAAGCTCTAGTGCTAAAAGCATGGGTTACAAACACAGCAGAATAGACATATAATCACACCATTTGCTTTTGAGGCCTATACTATATTTAATGCGCTCTATAAATGCATATGTGCTGCCGTTTTCTTTTTTTCTTTTTTGCATGCACATAAAAACAAAGAGTATCAAAAATTAGTGTTAAAATGTATAAATAAATATAATTTCATTATATGTAACACTGATGTAATGTCAGATAATTAAGGTCATGTAAATTTTTTAATGGAGTTGGCCATAAGGGAACTTGTCAAATCCTGGCCATTCAAAGAAGCAATTTCAATTCCATAGCAACCACATTTTAAAAAATTTGACTATCACTTTATGCTAGTGTATTCTCTTCTACTTACAAGGAAGCAAGTAATAAGACAATTTGTGTTTATATTTTATCTTATCATAAAGTAGATAGAACAATTTTAACAATAATTTGTTACAGAGATATAGAAAGTAATGTGAATGAAACACATTAGATTTTTATTTAGATGATATGCTGAAATATGTTTTGAAAAATGGGAGTCATCTTGTATTTGAGCTCGTCCTGTATTTGGATAAATATGGTATGAACAACTGAAAATTAGTTGAGTCGATTTTGTAACACTACATCACTTACTTTGTCTTACTCAACAGCCTTACACACAGACTGGTAAATGTACCAATGGGCAAAAAAGAATACCACTGTGAACTTGCTAAAATATTGGACATAGCTGCAGAGAATGGTTTACGGGCAGAACTGGTGTACAAAAAAGTTAATAAGGCCAAAAAGAGGAAGAGAATTAAAAAAATCAGTACACTCACTCAAAACCAGAAAGAAATTAAGATCTACAAGAAGTTTACATACCACCCTACAACTTTCTACAAATTCCAGAGGATCTTCAAATGACATAACATCATTCTAGCCCCAAAAAACAATTACTCTGTAAAAAACATTTTAAATTCTAAATTAATATCAAGAAAACAATCAGGGATATATCAGTTCAGCTGCAACGACTGTGAAAAAATCTACATCCACCAAACAAAAAGAAATATAACAACAAGAGCAAAAGAACACCACAGAAATATTAAACTTAAACAAGATAAATCTGCGGTAGGTTGGTATTTTTGGAAAAAGAACCACACCTTAAATATAAACCCAAAAATACTCAAAAACATCACAAGAAGACAGAATTAAAAGTTTGGGAAAACATATATATTTGGAAAAACAGAACCGCGTTTTCAATTTTGAAATCCTGCCAGGCGACCTACTGATACAGAGGTTCATCAAACTACCACCAGGGACACAGACAACCACCACAGCAAGCAATGCCGGCAGTCGACCAAAGGAATTGACAATGGAAGCACATGGCTTCTGAAAAATTTTTTCCGAAATAAAACGTATGTGATGTAGTGTTACAAAATCTACTTAACTAATTTTCAATTGTTAAAACACATCACTGTCACCGTATATCAGTAATAATGGAATGAACAATTGCATATTGCGTCTGTTTGAGTACTGACCTTGGTGTTCATCAGATCCTTGGCATCGCTTTTAGGTTGTGACTTCTTGGAATACAAGGGTTGTTCTGTAGGAGCGCTGTGATACTTCATCAGAAGTTTGTCGTAGAATGCTGCGGCCTCTTGGGATACATAGCCATAATCATCTTCATCTGGCTGAGCTGCTAGGCCTGGAGGACATCGGAAACATCCAATAATAGTTATTTATATTGTAAGTGGCTTAAACACACTATTATTTGTGACTGGATGTTTTTCTAATTTCTCATGAGCAAATAATAGTCTAATAAGCCACATGTAATATACAACGTTTTATCCTATCCTATATTCTTATATCTATTGATATTATTAGAGTCGTGATTACGAGGAATTGACATTTAATCGTGACATAGGTAGTGTTTTGTTTGTAAACCTGCCAGAATAAACAGTTTCAATTCTGGTTGTTTAAACTCCACCAAATAAATCAATAAATGAATGAAAATAGATATTTCCGAAGAATTATAAGTAGAAGGAGTTTTCAGGCCCAGACCTTTCGTTTACAACTGCACTGAACATCTTCAGTGGCGTGGTCTAAGTCTTCTCAGTGAAGGTTTGGTCGCAACTGACTCGTTGGCTGAAATAGCAGCAGTATTTATACTCAGGCTGCTCTCTTGCGATTGGTCTGGCTGGCGCTGCATGTGCAGCGATGGTGGTTAGCCCCTCCCTTCACATGCAGCTCCAGAACCTCAAGCCTGATAGAGAGGCCTCTGAACAAAATTTAGTGGTCTTTCATGCCCAGTATAGAATGGGATGCTGAGAACCACAGCAGTTAAAGAGCATCCATAAATAAAACACCATTTCATTTTCCAGCGGACCAATCGTGTGAGAGCAACCTGAGTATAAATACTGCCGCTATTTCAGCTGAGTCAGTTGCGGACTTGTATGACAAGGAATTTCATTATTTAAAGAACGGGGAGCTGCCAAAGGAGTTATATTTTAGGAAACAACAAAATGAGTCTTATTTTATTGTAAATCATTTTAAGAAATGTATACACAAAGTCTATACGATAGGATAAATACACATAATGGCAGAGATAGCATTCCTTTATAGCTTTCTTTTACAATATACAGAAGTATAAGGAATGCTTACTTTCTCTACATATATGTGCAGTGTATAGTGCGATTTCACTGGAAATACATGCTTTGAGGCCCTCAAACAAAAAAAAAAGGATTTTAGAAAAAGGTCTGTGTTTGTCTCTGGACAGAATAGCTCAAAAACTAAAAGACTGTTAAATATCAAACATGGTATTTAAGTTTATTATCTTCCAAGGATGCGACACACAGGTTTTAAAGAAAATCCCCCACCCCAAACTACCCTTTACATGCTAACATTTTCAAAAATGTTTTTTTTCAAAAATGCCTCTAACGATTTTGATTAAAATATGTATATTAAAGTTATTCAAAACATAAATAGAATGCATATTTTGAATTTTCTGGGAATAGCCTCTGAAGAGTACTTTATTCTGGTTGAGTTTTGCAGAATTTTGCAATGTGGCCAAACCATAAGAGAAACAAAATCTTTTCCAATAACAGCATTTTAAACAAGACAAGTTTAGAGTTTTCACGAAAATGGAGGATTTGGAAAAATGAGCAGTGATTAAATACTTCCATTTGAAAGGCTTAATGCCTAAAGAAATCAAGGAGGAAATAGACAGTACATTGAAAGACTCTGCCCCTTCATATTCAATGACTAACAGGTGGGTTGTAGAGTTTAAAATGGGATGTACGAGCACTAGTGATGAGCCTCGCTCAGGAAGCCCAGTAGAAGTAATAACTCCAGGGAGCATTGAAAAAATTCATCATTTAGAACTGGAAGACCACAGATTAAAAGTTATTTGAGATAATAGAGGCTGTAAACATATCAAAAGAACGTGCAGGTAATATTTTAAGTAATGTTTTGGGCTTTCACAAGGTCTGTGCAAGATGGGTACTGCGTTTGTTTACACCTGAACAAAAATTGCAAAGAAAAACTGTTTCTGTTAAGAATGTGGAGCTCTACCGTAAAAGTCCCAGTGAATTTCTGAGACAGCTTATTACCATGGATGAAACTTGGATACTCACTACATTTCAAAAGGTTTAGTCCAATGAAAAATTCTTGACCAGTAAATGCTTTGAGTCAGATGTAGAAGTGAAAACAGCTGTCAAGTTGGCTAAACTCCAACCAAACAGAATTCTACGAACAGGGTATTTTGAAACTGGTATCATGATGGGAGAAATGTGTGGAGCAAATTGGTGATTATGTAGAAAAACAGACAAAAGATGTCCCTTCAGTTGTGCATTTGTTTGAATTGGTACCTATTAACTTTTGGTATAAAAAATTATTATTGTGTTACTTTCCAATCCATTCTTGTATTTATTCTTGTATTTATCCGAAATTACAAACCATCAGAATTAACAAAATGATAAAAGTTATAAACGTTACCTGACATTGTAACTGCAGTATTGTCATTATCCACGGCATCTGCTATAGCAGCCTTGTTCGCTGCTTTCGTTCTTTTAAGCATAGCCGCCACACGCTTCTTGGCCTTCCCATCTTGTGCACGCAATGACAGAAGTTCCTGCAAAATGTGAGAAACTCACCTTCAAAATTAATAAATACTTGCAGTTTATTTGTAGCGACATCAATGTTTGCTTTAGTCACTATGTATTGCATTCCACCCAAAAAATACCTGATGGGATACATTCAAATGACTTTCTCTACATCTCTGTAACAAATTATTGTTAAAAAGATTATGCTTCTGTTTACTTCACTCTAATCGAGAAAAAATTGGCAGAAATAGTCTCATTACTTGCTTCCTTGTAAGTAGAAGCGAAATAAGGGAGTACCATACGTTAAAGTGAAGTCAAAAGCTGGTTACTAGGTGACTGAAGTTCCTTTGTTTGTATGGTTTGTTGACAAATTCCTGTATGAGAAAAGTGTAAGTTTTTCAAAGCTATAACCAAAAACAAGGAGTATCTCAAAACGATCAACTCCACGAAAAAAATATATATGACATAAATTGTGTGTTTTATACTGATCTACATTTTTTGTTTGGTAAGTTTTTGTCTATCTCTTATGGTTTGCCAATTATGCAAAATTCAGTAAAATTCATCCAGAGTGAAGTGGTCTTCAGAGGCTATTCCCAGAAAATTCCAGATATACACTTTAATTGCCAGGTAATACCTTTAATACACAATATTTTAATCAAAATTGTTAGAGCCATTTTCGAGAAAATCAAAATTTTCGAAAAATTTTCCATGTAAAGAGTAGTTGGGGGTTCAGGGATTTTCTTGAAAATCTTCGTGTCACATAAATACTAAGTTTGGTATTCAATGGTCTTTTCGTTTTTGAGCTATGCTATCCCCACACACACACACACACATAGACCTTTTGTAAAGATGTTTTTTTTTTATTCAGGAGGACCCAAAATATTAATTTCCGGTGAAATCTCGGTATCAAATTGTTGGGTGGAATGCAATACCTTCTCTATATACTATGTACATAATGTGTGTAGAGAAAGTAAAAATATCTGATGTGATACACTCGCATGACTTTCTCTAGCTGCTCTAATAACAAACCTCTTAAAAAAGATTATTCTTCTTTCTACACAATGCTAATCAAGATAAACATTAGCACAATGTTCTTAATACTTAGTTCCTTATAAGTAGAAGGGAACTAAAGGAATGTGCTATGCTAAAGTGATAATCAAATGTTTTAAAGCTGTCATTATGTGATAGTCATTTCCAACCGCTTCTTTGCTTGGCCAGGAGTAGAACAACAGAAAAACAGACACTTGCTGTTTAAAAAAGTAAAGTATTTTAAAATTGAAACCAATAACAAGGAATATCTTGGGAGCAGTCAACTCCACAATAAAAATCCATGATATAAATTGTGTGCTTTAACAAGATCTATTGTTTTTATATAGTAAGTTTTTGTCTTTCTAAAGATACTAGCTATTCAAAATTCAGAAAAATTCATCCAGAACGAAAGTCTTCAGAGGCTATTTCCAGAAAATTCAAAATATACATTCTATTTGCGATGCACATAGCTTTAATATACCCTTTTTGAGAAAATAAACATTTTCAAAACTTTTTCCTCGTAAAGAATAGTTTGTGTTGGGGGAATTTTCTTGTAAATCTTTGTGGCACATCCTTGTAATATACTATTTTCGTTTTTGAGCTATGCTGTCCATACACACACAGAGACCTTTATCTAATAATGCTTCTTTCGGCCTCAGTGAACCTCAACACTTGTAATCACTTATAGAAAACAAAACCGGGCTTGTAGGCCGTGGTCCACTGGGCTTCTCCCTTCGTTCCCCAGAACGGTTTTGTTTTCTATAAGTGATTCTAACACCGGCCGTGAAAGCCTTCGAACTTTACTCAACACTTGTATTTCTTGTGAAATCTTGACATCAAATTTTTGGCCGGAATACAACACTTTCTCTATCCACTATGTACATTGTACCTAGAGAAAGTTAAACTAGCCCAAAATCTGTTCTGTAGCAAAAGTAAAGTTTTATCAACGAAAATGTCCTATTTAGAGCAATTGGGTGTCAACAACTATTCTTGACTTGAATGCTATGGTAAATTATTTCATTTACTTAACACAAATCCATGCAAGCAACATCCGTTGGCAGATTACGAAACAAGTAGGTAAGGTTGGAGAGTGAGAATATGTTTAAAATAGGTTGAGAAAGAGAATAAACAGGAAGCAAGAATGTTTCAAAAAGTATAAAGGCTCTAAACTAACAATATGTGTTAATGTAAACATATGGTTCGTATAAACTAGCAGGCATATGTTTATCTTTCATTTCGCAAGCACATTAAGTATTGAGTATATTTGTAGCACAACACATCACTCACTTCTCTTTTTCTGTTTGCTTCTTCTTGTCTTTGCTTCTCCTCCTCTTCTTTCCTGGCTAGAAACTTCTGTATATTTGAGGATAAAGTCTTCTGCGTCTTCTGTTCCTTTTTCGGCGGTTCGAACTTTGTTTTGTAACATTTTGGCTGAAATCAAAACAATGGAGCTAATATACATTTTTAAATTCTTGCAATGCAAAAGCTGACATGCAAAACAGTTCCCATATTGCGAGCATCATCCTTCCCAATTACCATCAGAATGGTTTCCCCTCAATGTCTAGGATGTAAAATACTATTCTAACTGTGTTTATTGCAAGGAATTTAACTGAGCCATGTTTATGGAGAATACGGACTACAATCTTGTCGGACATTACCTGCCCCTCCTTTCTACTTTGATGTTCATTCCTTTGAGCAGCGTAAAGTAATTCCCCGAAATCCATGATTTCAAGTTGCTACAGGTTTGCTGCATAAGCTAGAAATGCATTAAGTCACTTTATTCATTGTTCATGACGTGTAACTTTCAGTGCAATCTGGGTGGACATTTTCGTCCCCACTGCCTTGTATGTTCTCGTCTGCCTGACCCATGCCTGACCTATTTCTAGAAACTTCGGCATTTTTCAATTGTTTAACATGTTATCCACGTTCGTAATATTAAATTACCCAAAAGCTTAAAAATCTATATTTTGCATAAAATTAATCAACACGAAAATGTCCTTTTTGGCAAATCCTGACTTACTGTATTAGCTAATCTGATACACAAGTGTGCAACTTTTTTAACTACGAGATATTTCATGTGGATTGGCTATACTGATTATTGTCGCCGCGGGACATTTAAATGATATAGTGGTGCTCCTGTGGGAAAATGGTGTAATGAAGTAATTAACAATTTGAAACAGAAAAAGAAGTTTGGAATTGATATCTTTATTGATTCCACTTAACATGTAAAATCTCATAAACAAAGAAAAGTTATACAATTTTGAGAAATAAATTCATTATTACTAAACAATGGCTACACTTGGCATTGCTTCAATACGTGGGTACTTTTGTTATTCTGTCATTAGAACCACTTTGTAGTTCCTGGTATGTTAACCTTTAGAGCCCTAGGCTGCAAAGCGCATCCCGTGGGATATTTTTAAAGCAGTTAAGTGTAGCAGTTGCGGAACGACGACAGAGCATAGCGGAGAGATCTGTGAAACTAAACCCCCAAGGTCCCAAGAAGTCAAAACTTCGGCAATCTGGTGACTTTCACATCTGAACAACTTAATGTCCTCCACAGCAAATATGAATCGCTAGAGAAGTCACTTAAACTACTTCTTAAGACCGTAGTGTGTGAATGTGTGTGCTGCAACCAGCGTATAGCTTTACCATCAATTCTAAGGTCGGTATTGGGAAATGTGAAAAAGATATTCCCATAAAAATAAATGATAGATTGCCTGAGGAAGAAAGATTCAGAAGTATGTATTTAATATGCATAAGAATTATTAATAAAGTAAACAGGTGTTAACATTCAATTTGTATATTTATCTACGTTTAAAGTAAAGTTGTTATTAAACATAGATATGACTTGAATGAGTCAATGGAATCAAATGGCATCTACAACAAAGAAAAGATAACATCTGTTTGTAGGAATAATAAAACCTAGAGGTACAAGAGTAGACAAAGAAGAAGTAAAGGAACTGCAAACGATAGAATGTTGTTTTAATGCAATTAATGATAATACAAGTGATAATGCGTTATAGAATAGATGGGTACAGAATAATTAAATAGAAAATAATATATTTTAAAGAATAACTAAACAGATATCGAATGTGGACGTTAAATACATTTCAGTTATCTTAGAAGTTGAATTTTATTTAAGGACGCTCTTCATCTGCTGTGGTTCTCAGCGTTTCATTTTATATTGGGCGTGAAAGATAACTTAATTTGCTCGAGGCCCTTTTATAAGGCTCAGTGTTCTACGTGCCGTCACTCTGCGACACGGAACCACTGGCATTACTTCCCGTCAGAAGAAAGCCATGCTAAGGATTTTTACGTCCGGTAAAAAAATCCATCGCTCTCAGTCATGTCAGGATGTCATTGTATAAGTTGAAGAAGAAAAATCTGATGTATTCCATTCACGTGAATTTTTCTACATCTCTGCAAAAAATTATTGTTAAAAAGCTTATGCTTCTATTTACTACTTTTAATCGAGAGAGAGAAAAAACAAATTGTAGAAATAGTCTTATTATTTGCTTCCTTGTGAGTAGAAGCGAAGAGTAGCATAGGCTAAACTGATAATCTAAAGCTGGTTGCTATGTGACTGAAGTTCCTTTGTTTATATGGACACAAGTTGAAAAATTTCTGTATGAGAAAAGTATAAGTTTTTCAAATCTGAAATCAAAAACAAGGAATATTTAAAAAGCGATCAACTCTACGAAAAAAAAATATATATAAAACATAAATTGTGTGTGTTTTAATGTGCTCTACATTTTTTGTGTGGTAAGTTTTGTCTATCTCTTGAAAATCTTCGTGTTGAATCCTTGGAAGATATTAAGCTCAAATACCAAGTTTGGTATTTAACGGTCTTTTCGTTTTTGAGCTATGTTCTCCATTCACACACACGGACCTTTTTGTAAAAATGCTTTTTTTTTTTTTATTCAGAGGGACCCAAAACATGTATTTCCGGTGAAATCTTGGTATTGAATTTTTGGGTGCATTACAATACCTTATCTATACACTATGTAAAAAAAAGTAAAAAAATTGAGATCAAATTTTAAACGTATTAATCTATGATGAGATCGTTCTCAGTCGAGATTCCCCTCGTTTACAAGGTGTGTGGCAGCCCTGATTGGAATATGAACTGATAGGCTGCGAAACCGAATTTCTGAGAGTAGATATTTTAATTTTTACTTTCTCTAGCACGTATGTACAATGTAAGTGCTTACATACTAAGAAGAGAAGGTATTGTGTTGCACCGGAAAATTCGATACAGACAATTTCACCAGAAGTGCATGCTTCTCGTGCGCGCGCGTGTCTGTCTGCATAACTCAATAACAAAAAGTCGGTAAATTACATTTTTATTTATTTATTTGAACAAGATTCCAAGGAGTCCTAGGGTCAATTATCATTTACAAGGATGGCAGTGACATAATAATTACAAATCTAAGAATAAGTTGTCAACAAAAATGTATTATAATACACAAGAAATATAATCAACTAAACATAGCATAGCACATATACAGTGCGATCCATAGAAATATGAACCACAGAAATTTGAAATTTGTTTCAACGATCTCAGTGGATCAGGGAGAATCCACAACTGATCAGTGCCATCTGTTGACTATATTGATGGAAATTACGAGCATTTGCATGGCATTGTAGACATCTTTAGTTTGCAATGATAACAACATGCAGTACTCGTGTTTTCATTGGGAAGACAAATTCCTTGGTAATAACACAAGGGAATTTCTAAAAGAATTTAATGTACAACATGTACCGACAAAGACAACAATTATTTTATCGCTAGCAAGAAAGCTGGATACAACTGGTATACTCGTAAGTGAGAGTGGAAAACATAGACCACTAGTGAAGTCAGAGACTGTTACAAATGTTAGGAAAAGGCTAGTGAACTCTACAAACAAATGGTTGCGTCGATCGAGTCGGGAATCAGGCTATTCATATGACACATGTCTACAATGCCATGAAAATGCTCGTAATTTTCATCGAAATCATCAGTATAGATGGCATTGTAATAGTTACCATGCTAACTGCATATAAACCTGGTGGTAGTGTTGTCAACTCATCGACATAAAAAGTAGCTAAAGTACTTCAAAAACATAGCTAAAAGTAGCTAAAAATAGCTACATTATCTCACCTAATGCCTCCTCATATACTAGTATTTACACTGTCAGCTTCAGTCGATATATTTCACTTATTTACTTTGCGTCACAATTTATTCCACATTATATACACATCTGCTTCTTGAAACATAGCACGAAAGCTGAGTCGCAGTTTCAGATGAGCAGCTAACCGTTGGAATTAGGGGATTTCCTGAATGCCGCGTAATAGTTGCGTCGTTGGTCTGTAATAATGCAATGCGCAGTCACTGTACTGACCCGTGGGTTATTCGCAGTGGGATAGAAAAACACGAATCACTTAAAATAGTATTAAAAGGAATGAAAACCAAAATAGCGTATGAAAAAAAATGGCTAAAAATATAGCTAACAGCTAAACATAAAATTTTGTAGCAAATCACTTTTCAAAATAGCTACAACTACCTATAAAATGGCTAAATTGACAACACTGCCCGGTGGAGGACGATGGGGGTAAAAATCTTTATCGTGGCTTCCTTCGGAAGGGAAGTAAAGCCGTTGGTCCCGTGTCGTAGATTTTCGGCACGTAAATTAAGCAAGTCTTTCACGCCCAATTTAGAATGAGAAGCTGAGAACCACAGCAGTTAAAAAAAACGTCCATAAATAACATGCCATTTTTTTTAACAGATGGTATTGATCGATTGTTGTTGATTTTCCCTTAGCCACTGAGATCATTAAAACAATTTCACATGTCTACAAGCTTTCATAGAGAAATTATGGTCTGTTAGAGTGGTTCAGGTTTGTATGGATCACTCTATATTAATGTATAACAATGTGCTTTCATTTATTTGAGAATTGATATTGTACAAAATATGACATTAACTTTAATAATTGTAAGTAAATACATATGATATTAGTAAGCAAGTTAAATATCTATTTTCACAGTTGGTATTCATTAAAGTATGGGTAATATAACAATGATATATTACCTAGTGATATACATTATCAGTTTCTTACATCACACCAAAATGGTATTTAAGTTTTGTATCTTCCAAAGTTGCGACACAAAGGCTTTAAGGAAAAATCCCCTCACCCCAAACTACCGATTACATGGACAAATTTTTCGAAAATTGTGATTTTCTCAAAAGGGCTGTAACGGTTTTGATAATACCCTACATTAAACATATTTATATAATAGATAAGATGTATAGCTTGAATTTCCTGGAGGCGCTGGTCTTCTGATCTCAAGGGCGCGGGTTCGAACCCGGCTCAGACCGATTGGTTTTAAATAGTCTTAAAAGCGACACTCTCATGTCAGTAGATTTACTGCAGTCTTAAAGAACTCCTGCGGTATGACATTCCGGTACACAGGCGGCGCTGATAATTGTTCGTTGACGAACAATTTAATGTGAATTTCCTGGAAATAGCCTTCCAATGACTTTGGTATAACTGGTAAACCGTAAGAGATAAACAAAACTTACTGCACAAAAAATATAGATCCCGTCAAAACTAATATTTAAGTCCCGTACAGGTTTGTTGTGACGCTAATCATTCCTGAGATATTCCTTGTTATTGTTTTAAATTTTAATGTTTATAAGTACCTATTTTTCTCGAACAGAAGTGGTCCATTTTTTAATCCTGACCATGCAAAGAGATGCGAATTTCACTGATATTCGCATAACGACCGGCTTTTAAAAGATTTCACTATTGCTTTAGCCTAGTATATCCCTTATTTCTCACCTACTTACAAGAAAGCAAGTAATAAGACAATTTCTGTTAATGTTTATCTTGAATAGCAACAAGCAGATTGAAAATTATCTTATAAGAAGTTTGCCGATCTGGTAGAGAAAGTCATATAAATGGAACACGTTAGAAGTTTTCAGGATGGCAATCCTATCTGTTTCGGTGAAATCAGTCTTGCACCCAGCCGCCATCTTGTGTCACTATTCTCTATGTTATATATCATTTGTCAAAATCATTGTTTTCTCAAGTGCTTCATGTAAAGAATAACGGAAAATGGGATTATTGCTAGTCAAATGAAAATTTAACACAAACACATTTTTGTGCGTGTTAGAAGTTAATGTTGATACACTGGTATTATTAGAACAACCTGGTGTCAAATTTATAACTTAATTTTGCTGCTACGAGGAGCGTCAGAGTGACGATGACGGGGTATCTTCAAGTTCTGATGAAACTACTTTACCTAGCTCATGTATCACATAACCTCAAATAATCAACATCTGCAATAAGTGGGTTAACCTAAAGAGGTATACTATCCGGGTCCCTTCACTTCTCCGCCATTTGCATCTTCCAAGGATTATAGGTTAATATAAAAATTAATAATTAATAAAATAATTAATAATTTTAAAACATTTAAAAAATTAGGACAACAAAAATACACTTTATATGTTAAATAAATACGTCTTTATTTCTTTACTTTTTACTTTTAGTTAATACCTAAAATATAATTGGGTTTCATGTATTTCTATTGCGCCATGGACTCATAGCTTATCTTGCGTCACTTACTCCATAACCTGATTGTTTGTTTAGTACTTACAGGGGAATACTACTGCAATATAGTGACAGATAGCGGGTTGCGTTCCCTTGGCACAGTCTGCTAATTTCTTCAGCGCTTTCTCAGTTTCTAAAGTTGGTATGGATCAGCGACGTTGCGCTGTAAACATTCAGCAACATTAGCGATAACTTGAATTAATTCCTGAACAACAATGCATTAGATAATTTGTCAAGTGAAGTAAAAGGGCTAGCCACGAGTTTGCTTGCAGCATAGTGATGTAACTATATTACAACATTGGCTTAAAGCTTTCGTAAATGTCTGATAACATTAATCATCTCTTCAGATGAGGCAGAAGAATACCTTTCCTGTACGATAACACAAAACACAGGGTGATTCAAAAATACTTTTGCAACGTTTGGGGGTGGATTCCGGACATCGAAACAAGGAAACAGATTCATATAAACACATGCTCTAAAACACTTCGTTTTCGCGTTATCAAAATTTTAATGAAAGTCACCTTCAACGGCTTTCCGGGTCCAACCTGATAACTTCAATTATTTATGCACTCATTCATAGAAGGCGTTGGCCTTGTGTTGCCATGGCTACTTGCTATCAGATGTGTAATACATTCCCCCAGCAGCTGTCTACAGAACACTCTCCCAGACTTATTAAAAATTAGAAGAAACATGATGTTGGTCTAGCACATTTTGGTCTCACTGGCTGGTAGAGGAGGGGACCAGTTCCATGGCCTGCCCGTTCCTCCGACCTCAATCCTTTGGGGGCTTCTTAAATCATTGGTATATACAGCAGACTCCTAGATGAAGACACTCTAAATCTACGTGTCATTTAGCCTGCGAAATCCTGCAACACCGAGTGGGAGTAACTATTTGTCTTTCCATGCGTGTCTTGCTATAAGTGGTGCTTGTGCGGAACACCTCCTAACAAGCTGACAATGTCAAAAACAGAATAAACTGTCATTTTAAAATGTTTTGGTCAATAGCATTTTGAATCTCACTAAATCGAGAACAGAGGTTTTGGGACATGTGTTTATGAGCATAATTACTTTTTCTACACGTACTATGCACATAGTGTATAGAGAAGGTTATTGCATTGCACCCAAAAATTCACTACTGAGATTTCACCGGAAATACATGTTTTGGTTCCCCCTGAATAAAAAAATTACAAAAAGGTCCCTGTGTGTGTGTGTGTGTGTGTGTGTGTGTGGACAGCATAGCTCAAAAACGAAAATACCGTTGAATACCAAACTTGGTATTAAGTTCGGCATCTTCGAAGGATACGACACGAAGATTTTCATTTTTGTATGTCTCTAATGGTTTTTCAGTTATTCATGCAGAATAAAATAGTCTTCAGAGACTATTCCCAGAAAATTAAAGATATACTTTTTATTTGTCAGCTAAATAGCTTTAATATACGATATTTTAATAAAAATCGTTAGAGCCGTTTTTGAGAAAAACAAACATTTCAATATGTTTTCCATGTAAAGGGTAGTTTGTGGTGGGGGGATTTTCTTGAAAATCTTCGTGTCGCATCCTTGGAAGATACTGAGCTTAAATACCAAGTTTGGTATTAACCGACTTTTTGAGCTATCCTATCCATATATATGCACATTTTTAATACATGCTTTTTGGACACAAGGGACCTCAAAACATATATTTACAGTGAAATCTAGGCATCGAATTTTTGGGTGAAATACAATACCTACCTTCTTTGTTTACTTTGTACATATGTGCTTGAGGAAGTAAAATAGAAGAGTCGTTAAATACCAAACTTGATATTTAAGTTCAGCATCTTGCAAAGATGCGATACCAACTTTCTCATGAAAATGTTTCCATTATAGTGCGCTTTAGATGGAAAAATTATGCTGTATTTTGATTTCACCAAAAATGTCTCTAACGATTTTGATTAAAATGTCACACATTAAAGTCATTTTCATGACAAATAAAACATAATATTGAATTTTCTGAGAATAGCTTCTGAATACCTGTTTATTCTGGATGAATTTTTCAAAACTGGAGATCGGACAAAAACCTACTACACAACAATTGTAGATCCCTTTAAAACACATAATTTATGTCATATACATTTTTTTTCGTGGAGTTGACGGTTTTGGGATATTCCTTGCTAATAATTTCAGTTTTAAAATGATTAAACATTTCTCATGCGGGAACTTGTCAACTCCTGGCCAAGCAAAGAAACGGGTTCAATCACATAGCAACGACATTTTAAAACATTTGAACTGTCACTTTAGCCTTGTGTATTTCCCTTCTACTTATAAGGAACTAAGTAATAAGACCGCTTACCTTGATTAGCGTGAAGAGATAGAAGAATAATTTGTTACAAAGATGTAGAGAAAATATACATTTTCCAAAACTTATACTTTTCTCAATTGGGACATCGTCATTCGGTTTTCTTTTGTTTTTATTCCTGGTCACGCAGGGAGAACTGCATTTCAAAATCATTATTCAAATGGAAATGTAGTTTTAGTTATGGACGCTCTTTAACTGCTGTGGTTCTTAGTGTTTCATTCTATACTGGACGTGAAAGACTGCTTAATTTTGCTCAGAGGCCTCTTTATCAGGCTTGAGATTCTTTAATGTGCCGTAAATCTACGACATGGGACCAGCGGCTTTACTGCCCTTCCGAAGGAAGCCATGCTAAGGATTTTTTACGCCCAAAAATAGTCCATCGTATTCTACCGGGTTTGAACCCGTGACCTTGCATGGCATGTTAACCATTCACAGAGCAATAGCTTTTAAAAGAAGTGACTATCACTTTATCCTAGTGTATTGCCTTCTACTTACAAGGAAGCAAGTAATAAGACAATTTCTGTTAATGTTTATCTTGATTAGCATCAAGTAGATAGAAGAATAAGCTTTTGTAAGAATAGTTTGTTATAGAACGGGTAGAGAAAGTCATGTGAATGGAACACATCAGATTTTTTCGTTGACGTGCAAAGAACATAGAACTTCAAAGTTGTATGAAAATCTGACTATCGCTTTAGTGAAATGATTAACGACAGTTTATCTCGATTAGCAAGATATCGAATCGATTATTATCACAGGTAAGAAAGTTAACGGTAAGAGATGTAAAGGTGAGGGTGACCCCCCCCCCCCTGGCACTGCAGCGACCAACAGGTCTCGACCCAAAAGAGACCAGTTGCTATCGTGTGCTCGCCTGTACAGGCTGTCTGTCTGAGTATTGCTATGGCAACCGTTCTGACAACTGACTGCGCTCAAGGTAAACAATCCTTATTTCAATTCAAGAATTACTAAACTATCAAAAAGGATTTACAAAGCCCTTGATAGTGAAATATGAACACGTTGTAGTTAGAAAAAGCATTATATTACTTGAGAATGCCATGGAATAAAATTAATCGCTATTAATCCACAGAATATGTATGTAAAACAAAACAAATACTGCCGATGTTTCATTGCTAGCGTTATACACAGGTGGTCACGATTTAGCAACAGAGTCACAGCAAAACGAAAGGCAATCTCAAAGTCATATTGTGAATTTTAGACTTTTCTAAAAATGGATTAAAACCTTAATGTTTATTTGTAATGTAATGTCAAAATATATATATATATATATATATATATATATATATATATATATATATATATATATATTATGGAAACGTAATATATACAACAGCGATTAGTCAAAGTGACAATAAATAATGCGTTACCAAAATAAATCTGATGTGTTCCATTCAAATTACTTTCTCTAGCTGTTCCGAAAAAGAGTATTCTTTTATCTAATTCACGATAAACATCAGCATTGTCTTATTACTTGCTTCCTTGTAAGTAGAAGGGGATACACTAGATTAAGTGATAGTCAAATATTTTAAAAACTGGTTTCTATATGAAACAATTGAAATTCGGTTATCTTAGCTTGCTAGGAGTAAACAAAAGAAAGGAAAAAAAAATAATTCTCGTTTAAGATTCCCTCAAAACTAAAACCTACAACTCGGAGTATCTCGAGGAAAGTTAACTCTACGAATAAATGTAAGGGATCTAAATTATGTGTTTTAACGAGATCTATAATTTTTGTGTAGTAAGTTTTTGTCTATCTCTTACAGTTTACCATTTATATAAAATTCAGCAAAATCATTCTAAAATAAAGAAGTTTTCATAGGCTATTCCCAGAAAATTCGAGATATACATTTATTTTTCGTGAAAATATCTTTAATATATTGCATTTTAATCAAAATCGTCAGAGCTATTTTTGAGAAAATCAAAATTTTCGATTTTTTTTTCCATATAAAGGGTAGTTTGGGGTGGGGGAAATTTTTCTCAAAATCTTGTCGCATCCCAGGAAAATACTAAACTTAAATATCAAGTTTGGTATTTTACCGACCTTTCGTTTTAGAGTTATTGGGTTTCACAAAAACACATACGAACTTTTTTTTCTAAAAATGCTTTTTCCGACACAGGGGGACCACAAAAGATGTATTTCCGGTGAAATCTCGGTATTGATTTTTTGGGTGGAGTAAAATACTTTCTCTACAGGTACTATGCATAGTACCTGTAGAGAAAGTAAAAATATATTAAAAGTAAAAGTAAAAATATCAAAAGTCATAAATTTATTAAAGAAATCTAATAAATACAGTCGCGATTAGACCCAGCACACAACGTGACAATAAATACTGAGTTAACAAAATGTGTCTGATGTACGTTCACATGTATTTCTCTACACAGACTTTAGCAAACTTAGCTTAAAAAAAGTATTCTTTTATTATATGCTTCACTTTAATCGAAACATTTATCAGAAATTCTTAAATTGCATTAAAAATACGCGATAAGGAATTAGGTAGGCTTAAGCGATAGTCAGATGTTCAAAACGCTGGCTTTGAAATTCCGTTCTCTTTGCTTGACCAGCAGAAAGAAAAACGAATAACGAATTTCCATTAAAGAAAAGTATAAGCATGGGGAAATTGGAACCAGTATCAAGGAATATCTCGGAAGCTGTTAATTCTACCAAAAATGAATATGCCATAAGTTGTGCGCTTTAACCACATAATCAAAATGGTTAAATACAATGTGAAAACTACTTAGCCTGTAACGCATTAAGGGGTGCACCACAACCCGAGGGCTCTAAACCGCAAAGCTTAGCCAACGGATGTTTTAGTAGGAGATGATTGCGGCCCAACACAAAAATACCCAGTCAACTTTTAGAAAAAGTTTCCATGTAAGGGGATTATCATGAAAATCTTCGACTCGCATCTTTGGATATCAAGTTTGGTGTTTCACCAACTTTTCGCTGTTACTTTCTCTAGCGCGTTATGAACAACGTACATAGTGTACAAAGAAGGTATTGCATTGGACCCAAAAATTCGATGTAGAGATTTCAACGGAACTATGTTTTGAGGTCCCCAGTCCAAAAAAAAATTTTTAGAAAAAGGTCCGTGTGTGTTTCTGCGGACAGCATAACTCAAAAACTAAAAGGCCGTTAAAAATAAGTTTGGTGTTTAAGTCCAGTATCTTCCAATGATGCGACACAAAGATTTTCAAGCAAATCCCCCCAACACAAACTGCCCTTTACATGGAACTTTTTTACGAAAATTTTGATTTTCTCAAAAATGGTTCTAAGGATTTTGATTAAAATGTCCTATATTAAAGATATATACCTGACAAATAAAATACATGTCTTGAATTTTCTGGGAATATCCTCTAAAGATCTCTTTATTCTGGATGATTTTTATTGAATTTTGCATAACTGGCAAACCGTAAGAGATGGGCAAAAACTTATTTAACAGAAAATGCAGAGCTTGTTAAAACACACAATTTATGTTATATACATTTTTTTGTGAAGTTGATCGCTTTTGAGATATTCCTTATTTTTGGTTTCAGCTTTGAAAAACATACTTTTCTTATACAGGAATTTGTCAACTCGTATTCATACAAACAAAGGAACTTCAGTCATAGCAACCAGCTTTTGACTATCACTTTAACCTATGGGACTCCCTTATTTCCCTTCTACTTACAAGGAGGCAAGTAATAAGACCGTTTCTGCTAATTGTTTCTCGATTAGCATGAAGTAAATAGAAGTATAAGTTTTCTAACAATAATTACCCTAAAGTGTTGCTGTGCACACAGTTTATATCTTAATGGCAACCTCGTCTGGTTTAATTAGAAACTATACATGACTAAGGTTGGTAATTATAGAATGAGAGAGAGAGAGAGGGATATATAAAAGTGTGTTCTGTAAAGAGCAGGTTAGACCCGCACGTCAGCCAGGTCTGTCGTGTGTACCGTTACACACTTCTTGCCTACTTTCTGGCCTTACATGCTGTGTCGGGTTCGAGTCTCTGTTCAACTTCATCTGCATACCAATTCATTAATGCTCGCCTATTTCATTGGTAAAACATTAGCAGAAACGGTCTTATTACTTAGGTCCTTATAAGTATAAGGGGAATAACTGAATTTACTAGGCTAAACCGACAGTCAAGTGTTTTAAATGTGGTTGCTAAGGGGTTCAAATCCGTTTCTTTGCGTGGCCAAGCGTTGACAAGTTCCAGTACGAGAAAAGTCTTTAAAACTGAAATAAATAACAAGGAATATCGCTAAAACGCCAATTCCACGAAAAAAATGTATATGATATAAATTGTGTATTTTATCGTGATCTACATTTTTTGTACAGTAAGTTTTTGTCTATCTCATACCGTTTAACAGTTATGCAAAATTCTATATTAATCATCGAGAATGAAGAGATCTTTAGAGGCTATTCCCAGAAAATTCAAGATATACATTTTGTATGGCATGTAAATATCTTAAATGCAAGAGATTGTAATCAAAATCGTTGGAGCCATTTTTGATAAAATAAAAATTTTCGATTTCTTTTCCATTTAAAAGGTAGTTTGGGGTGGGGGATTTTCATGAAAATCTTCAAGTCGCATCCTTGGAAGATACAAAACTTAAATACCAAGTTTGGTATTCAACGGTCTTTTCGTTTTTGAGCTATGCTGTCCACAAACACACACACACACACACACACATACACACACAAACGGACCTTTTTTCAAAAATGCCTTTTTTTTTTTGATTCAGGACCCAAAACATGTATTTCCAGTGAAATCTCGGTATCGAATTTTTGGGTGGAATACAATATCTTTTCTATACACTATGTACATACTACGTGTAGAGAAAGTAAACATGTTTTGAAAATTCAAAGCAGCTCTTCCCAGAAAATTCAAGATATACATTTTATTTTTCATAAAGTATATTACTTTCTCTACACGTACTATGTACATAGTGTGTAGAGAAGCTATTGTATTCCACCCAAAGATTCGATACCAAGATTTCACCGGATATACATGTTTTAGGGCCCCCTGAATCCAAAAAAGAAGCATTTTTCGAAAATGGTCCTTGTGTGTGTGTGTGTGTGTGTGTGTGTGTGTGTGCCTTTGAACAGCATAGCTCAAAAACGAAAAGGCCGTTAAACACCAACCTTGGTACTTCAGTTTGGCATCTTCCAAGGATGCGACACGAAGATTTTCAAGAAAACCCCCCCAACCCTAAACCATCCTTTACATGGAACATTTTCTCAAAAATGGCTCTAACGACTTTGATTAAAATCCCATATTGTTAAAATATTTGCAACACAAACAAAATGTAAATCATGAATTTGCAGGGAGTACTTTCTGAAGACCTCTTCATTCGGAATGTCTTTTTTTTATAACTAGTAAACAATAGAACAGATAGATGAAAACTTGCCGCACAAAACATGTAGATCTTGTTAAAACACAGAATTGTGTCATTTTTGTATTTTGTGTAGGGAACACCATTTCTGAAATATTCTTTGTTATTCGTTTCGATTTTGAACTACTTGAACTTTTCTCTAACGGGAAGTGACGTTTCGTTTCATCTCTCTTGTTTTACTGCAGGCCATGCAAAGCAATCCGAACTCAATTGTTTCACATAGCAGCCACATTTTAAAACATTCGACTATCACTTTATGCTAGTATATTCCGTTCTACTTACAAGGAAACAAGTAATAAGACAATTTCTGTTAATGTTTATCTTGATTAGTGTCAAATAGATAGAAGAATAAGCTTTTGAACAATAATTTGTTGCATAAATGTAGAGAAAGTCATATGAATGGAACTCATCATATTTTTTCAAGCACCATGAAAATATGTATTTTCGACTAAATCTCTGTATCGAATTTGTGGGTAGAATGCAATGAATCCCCCATTTACCATACGAATAGTTAAAGAAAAAAAGGGGGGGGAGAATCTGATGTGTTCCATTTACTTGATTTTCTCTACTTCTGGGTAACAAATTATTCTTAATAACCCTATTTTTCTATTTACTTATGCTAATCGACAAAAAAAAAATAGCAGAAATAGTCTTATTACTTGCTTCTTTGTAAATAGAAGCGAAACATGGAAGTATCATAGAGTAAAGTGAAGTCGAAAGCTGGTTACTAGTTGACTGAAGTTCCTTTGCTTGTATGGACACGAGTTGACTAATTCCTGTATGAGAAAAGTACAAGTTTTTCAAAGCTAAAACCAAAAACAAGGAATATCTCAAAAACGACCAACTCCTCGAAAAAAAAATTATATAACATAAATTGTGTGTTTTAATGTGCTCTACATTTTTTGTGTGATAAGTTTTGTCCATTTCTTATGGTTTAGCAGTTATGCAAAAGTTCGTAAAATTCTTCCAGAATAAAGTAGTCTTCAGAGACTATTCCCAGAAAATTCAAGATATACATTTTATTTGTCAAGTAAATATCTTTAATATATGATATTTTAATCAAAATCGTTAGAGACATTTTTAAGAAAATCAAAATTTTCAAAAATGTTCCATGTAAAGGGTAGTTGGGGGTGGGGGGATTTTCTTGAAAATATTCGTGTCGCATACTTGGAAGACACCAAACTTAAATACCAAGTTTAGTATTTAACGATCTTTTCGTTTTTGAGCTATGCTGTCCACAGACACACACGGACGTTTTTGTAAAAATGCTTTTTTTGGATTCAGGGGGACCCAAAACGAATATTTCCGGTGAAATCTCGGTATCGAGTTTTTGGGTGCATTACAATACCTTCTCTATCCCTATGTACATTGTACATATAGGGCTAGAGAAAGTAAAACACAGTGACCTTAATTTAGTTGTTGTTTTGAATGGTATCAAAACCATAGACATCCGATTCGTTCGATTTAAACTTTGTTGGTGACGAAAGCGAAACCAACAATTGTTAGGAAAGCAGCGGAAAAAAACAATTGAATGTGGTAATTGACTTTCTGATATATTGAAAGTTGTAGAATATCTCTTTAACGGTTGCAAACTATATCCTTCAGTAGAATATGGCAAGTCATGAGCATTTCGTTTCTGCGATGCAATTCAATGTAGATCAAATGAGTATTTCACAATTTATACTTTTCTAGGTACTGGTTATAAAATAAAATACAATTTAGGACATAATTTCTTATACTAGGGCTGATTTCCCAGATGTTTACTATTTATTTTCATTTTTACTTTCTCTACACGTAATATCTACTTAGTATATATGTATTGTATTCCACCCAAAAATTCGCTACCGAAATTTCACCGGAAATACAGGTTTTTAGGCCCCCCTGAATACAAAAAAGCATGTTTAAAAAAAGGTGTGCGCGCGCGTGTGTGTGTCCGTAGACATCATGGCTCAAAAACGAAAAATCCGTTAAAAACCAAACTTGGTATATAAGAGACCTTCCAAGGATTCGACAAAATACTACCCTTTACAAGGACAACATTTCGAAAATGTTTCAGTTTGTCATAAATGATCCTAATGGTTTTAATTAACATCTCATATTTAAGATATTTATATGATAAATAAAATGTATATTTTGAATTTTCTGATAATAGCCTGTAAAAACCTCTTTATTCTGGATGATTTTTTTCTGAATTTTGAATAACCAGTAAACCGTAAGATATAAACAAAAACATACTGCATAAAAAATGTAGATCTCTTCAAATAACTCATATACCATTTTTCGTGGAGTTGACGGTTTTCGAGATATTCCTTGTTATTGGTTTCTGTTTTCTTATACAGGAATTTGTTAAACCCTGGTCATACAAACAAGGGAACTTCAACCACATGGCAAGAAGATTTTAAAACATTTGAATGTCACTTTAGCCTAGTCTATTCCCTTCTAGTTAGAAGTTGGTGCGTGTGCGCAAGCAGAATAGCTCAAAAACACAAAGTCCGTTAAACTTGGTATTTCGAACGATACAATTCGAAGAATTTCAAACTACCTTTTACATGGAAAACATTTCGGAATTTTTTATTTTCGATTTTGATTAAAATGTTGTATATTAAAGATATTTACCTGACAAATAAAATGTACATCTTGAATTTTCTGGGAATAGCCTCTTTATTCTGGATGAATTTTATATAACTGTTAAACCGTAAGAGATAGACAAAAACTTAATGCATAAAAATGTAGATCTCTTTAAAACACAAATTTATAACACATACACTTTTTTATGGTTTTCTCATACGAGAATTTGAGAACTCCTAGCCATACAAAGAAATGGATTTTATCCATATAGTAACCAGCTCTTAAAACATTTGACTATCACTTTATTCTAGTGTATTCCCTTTTACTTACAAGGAAGCAAGTAATAAGACAATTTCTGTTAATGTTTATCTTGACGTAGATAGAAGAATAGGCTTTTATAGGAATAGCTTGTTTGCAGAACAGATAGACAAAGTTATGAGAATGGAACACATCAGATTTTTTTCTCTTTCAATGGACTGAAAACATGTATTTTTGGTGTAATCTCGCCATCAAAATTTTGTAAATGCTTTTTTTTTTGTATTCTGGGGGTCTCAAAACATGTATTTTCGGTGAAATCTCGGTATCATATTTTAGGGTGCATTACAGTGCATTTTCTATACACTATGTACATTGCATGTATAGAGAAAGTAAAAATAGATTTTATTCTCTGAGGAAACTCCATCAGGTTATTTGTCATGAAAGTTGAGATTTTCTCTACCGGAGCTTGGACTGTCTCCCAAGGGAAGTGAATTTTCTACTTTCTACCGTGTTTCGTCACATGTGGGTTAGCATTGACACGCACCATAAACTTGCGTGAGTGACTCCAGAGCGGTGAAGCTGTGGATCAGTTCGATCTCAGCTTCAAGTACCGGAAAGAGAAAAAGGCACAAAATATTTGTTTTTACAACAAAATGTATTTGAACATGAAAGACCATCAACGGGCGCGACGGGGAATCACGTTTTATATGCCCTCTTCAAAGAAAACTGCCGCCAGTGAAGACAGTCACCGTGTTTTGCCTTGTCAAAGCGCCTTCCAGAGAACTCGCTGATCAAGAGCAAGTCAGATCGAGGCTGCATGGCCGAGTTGTTGAATAAGATTTTGTGTGCAGTGCATTCCAAGCCTTTTGTTACTTTCTCTACACGTACTATGTACATAGTGTATAAAGAAGGTATTGTATTGTACCCAAAAATTCAATACCGAGCTTTCACCGAAAATATATGTTTTGCGAAGCCCTGAATCCAAAAAAAGCATTTTAGAAACATTTCCGTGTGTGTGTGTGCGTGTGTGTGCGCGTGTCAGTGGGCAACATACCTCAAAAACGAGAAGACCGTTAAAAACCAAACTTGGTTTTCAGTTTGGTATCTCCCGAAGATGAGACATGAAGATTTTCAAGAAAATCCTCCCACTCCTACTACCCTTTACATGGAAGTTTTTCGAAAATTTTGATTTTTTCAAAAATAGCTCTAACGATTTTGATTAAAATATCGTATATTAAAGATATTTACCTGGCAAATAAAATGTATATCTTGAATTTTCTGGGAATAGCTTCTGAACACTACTTTATTCTGGATGAATTTTGCATAGCTACTAAACCATAGGAGATGGACAAAAACTTACCACACCAAAAATTTAGAGCACGTTAAATTTATGTTATATATATTTTTTGTGGAGATGACTGTTTTTGATATATTCCATGTTTTGGATTTCAGCTTTAAAAAACTTCTCTTACAGGAATTTGTCAACTGCTGGCCATACAAACAAAGGAACTTCAGTCACATAGCAACCAGCTTTTGACTATCACTTTAACCTATGGTATTCCCTTATTTCGCTCCTACTTACAAGGAAGCAAGTAATAAGACTTTCTGCTCATTTTTTTCTCTTTCGATTAGCATGAATTAAACAGAAGCATAAACTTTCTGATAATAAATTGTTGCAGAGATGTAGAGAAAGTCATGTGAATGGAACACATCAGATTTTTTTTTAATTAGGACTGAAGATGTCTCAAACGTTTCACATTATGGTACCGCATTGATGGTTCTATCTCGGGGAGAAGTCAACAAGCAGAACGCCCCAGCCCCGTCTGTCCCAGAATACAATGCACTTGATTTTTGTTGTTGACAACGTTGTTTTGGATTTGTGCCGTTTGGGGGATCCCGTGTGCCTCCACTCCATCGACTGTTGTTTTAATTCTGGACTGACCCAGGTTTCATCACCACTCAATGTCAATACATGTTTCTGAATGCCGATGTTATAGTTTTCTACCGCCAACAAAATTATTCGGGTTTTTGAATGCATAAAATGTTCGGTCAATCGAATTTTATGCGCAAATAACGCAAGAGTATAGTGATAATGCAATGAACGAGTCTTCAGTGAGGAAATGTCACATAATTTACGAGTAATCAAGGAAGAACATAACAGTGTGTACGATAAAGACCGTTCATCAATTGTTATGGAACAGTTGAAAGTAAATGTTGATAAAAGAATTCAGAAAAACCGGTGTTTCACTTTGGACACTGTACATGAGTTTTTGGATGGACAAGATTTTCCAGCCATGAAGACCTCAACATCTTGGCTCAGATCTTGAGCAATGACGGTTACGTTGAGAAATAGAGTAAGGTAGTGCAACTTTGTAAATAAAGTTTTGTGTTGATAACTTTCGTTATTATTTAGTTATGACAAATGTTGTCACTTTCTGGTGAAATCTCGGTTTGTAATTATGGGAGGAATACAATACCTTCTCTACCTACAATATACGAGCTAGAGAAAGTAAAAATGCTGGGTATAATCTTGATAGAGTAACATAGGTCTATCAAAATGCTGCCCGCATTTTCCACTACAAGGATGAAACTGTTTATTGCGAATCCAGCGAGGACATTAAAACAAACATCACAACTGGCGTGACCACAAGCACATTCTTGAGGCCTCAAGGATTATGGTTGTTGCCATAATGGTGACCTTGGCCATTTGTTCATAACAATAGGATCCACTGCGCTGCCCTCCTTCAATGGAATGCTCTGAAACTAAACGAGCTTTATGCAACATACACATGAAACATTTTAGTTCACAATATTCCGGGATTGCTATCCATTTTTACTTTCTCTACACCTACTATGTACATAGTATATAGAACAAGTATTGTATTGCACCCAAAAATTCGATACAGAAATTTCACCGGAAATGCATGATTTAGAACCCCCTGAATCCAAAAAAAAGCATTTTCAGAAAAAGGTCCGCTTGTGTGTGTGTCTGTCTGTAGACAGCATAGCTCAAAAACGAAAACATCGTTAAATACCAAACTTGGTACGTAGGTTTGATATCTTCCAAGAATGCGACACGAAGATTTTCAAGAAATCCCCCCCCCACAAACTACCCTTTACATGGAAAAAATTTCGAAAATTTTGATTTTCTAAAAATTGGCTCTAACGATTTTGATTAAAATACCGTATATTAAAGATATTTACATACCTAATAAAAGGTATATCTTCAATTTTCTGGGAATAGTCTCTGAAAACCTCTTTATTCTGGATGAATTTTGCCGAATTTTGCTTAACTGCTAAACCATAAGAGATAGACAAAAACTTACTTCACGAAAAATTTAGATCTCGTTAAAACAGACGATTTATGTCCTTTACATTTTTGTCGTGGAGGCAACCGTCTCCGAGATATTCCTTGTTATTGGTTTAAGTTGTGAAGTACTTATATTTTCTCAGACAGGAAGTGTCCGTTTTTCTTTTGTTCTACTCCTGCCTAAGCAAAGAAGCGATTTGCAATGGCAATCGCATAGCGACAGCTTTTAAAAGGTCGCGCCGTGGCCGAGTGGTCAGACCATTCACATCTAACCTAGACGGCCCAAGCGACAGCATGTGAGATTTGTGGTGGACAAAGCGGCGCTGGGGCGGGTTTTCTCCGGTTTCCCCCGCCATCGCATTCCACCGGGCTCCATCACGTATCATCAGTGCCATCGCCTGCGGTGCCTGAGCAGTAAATGCGGACGTTAAAAAAAAGTTTTTAAAACATTTGACTATCACTTTATCTTGGAGAATTACCTTAGTTCCCTTCTACTTATAAGAAACTAAGTAATAAGAACATTCTGCTAATGTTTATCTCGATTAGCATTGTGTAGAAAGAGGAATAATGAAGTTTGTAGAGCAGCTAGAGAAAGTCATGTGAGTTTAACACATCAGATTTTTACTTTCTCTATATGTACTATGTGCATAGTGTATAGAGAAGGCATTGCATTGCACCAATAAATTCGATACCGAGATTTCACCGGAAATATAAGTTTTGAGACCCCCTGAATCCAAAAAGAGCATTTTTAGAAAACTGACCGTGTGGGTGTCTGTGTGAGTGTGTGTGACTGTGGACAGCATAGCTCAAAAATGAAAAGACCGTTAGAAACCAAACTTGGTATTTAAGTTTGTTATCTTCCAAGGATACGACACGAAGATTTTCAAAAAAATCCCCCACTCTCAACTACCCTTTACACGGAAAATATTTCGAAAATTTTGATTTTCTTAAAAATAGCTCTAACAATTTTGATTAAAATATCGTATATTAAAGATATTTACCTGACAAATAATATACATATCTTGAATTTTTTGGGAATAGCCTCTGAAGACTACTTTATTCGGGATGGATTTTAAGGAATTTTGCATAACTGGTAAACCGTAAGAGATGGTTAAAAACTTACCACACAGAAAGTGCAAAGCAGGTTAAAACACAATTTATGTTATATACATTTTTTTCATGGAGTTGATCGTTTTTGAAATATTCCTTGTTTTTCGTTTCAGCTTTGAAAATCTTATACTTTTCTCATATAGGAATTTGTCAACTCGTGTTTATACAAACAAAGGAACTTCAGTGACATAGCAACCAGCTTTTGACTATCACTTTAACCTATGTTACTCCCTTATTCCGCTTCTGCTTACAAGGAAGCAAGTAATAAGACTATTTCTGATTAAAAAAAAGCATAAGCTTTTTAACAATAATTTGTTGCAGAGATGTAGAGAAAGTCATGTGAATGAAAGGTATCAATTTTTTTTTTTTCAATTCAGCCATCATAATTCGGGATAGTTTAACAACAAGATTCTTTAAAAAATTATTGTCCGTTATCTCTGATTTGAGGCAATGGATGAAATAGTGTTAATAACGTCCCTGGGTCACATTTGAAGCAAATCTTTTACCAAAAATGTTGACTGAGTACATGACCCGGAACTGGACTCCAGCTGTCCAGGGAAAGCCGATTGACTCTCCGAACACATCGGCAGTGAAATTCTGTGATGCGTGTCTCACGCGTAACATAGCACGCTGAAAAATTATCAACCCATACCTGCGAGTGCAAACTCTCAAGTATAACTGCAAACATTATACTTTCTGTATTTAGTGCATAGGTATTGCACTCCACCCAAAAACATTCACATGACTTTCTCTACATCTCTACAAAAAAGTATTGTTAAAAAGCTATTTACTTCATGCTAATTGATAAAAAATTAACAGAAATAGTCTTATTGCCCCCTGGGTAGTGTGGTGGTGGCGTGTCTGCTTCACATTCAAAAGATCGTGAGTTCGAATCTCGCTTAGGGTGAGTTACCCGGATGAGGTTTTTTGGGGGGGTTTCCCTTAACCTGAGAAATAAGAATGTCGAGTAACTTTGAGCTCTATGGACTCCGATATCATTTGAGCATCATTTCACCAATTTCATACATCGTCCGATATGACCAACCAGGTTAAAGGATGTTAAACTACAATATATATATAGTCTTATTACTTATAAGTAGAAGCGAAATAAGGGAGTACCATAGGTTAAAGTGCTAGTCAAAAGCTGGTTGCTATGTGACCGAAGTTCCTTTGTTAGTATCAGCAGGATCTATTCAAAGCTGAAACTAAAAACAAGAAATATCTTAAAAATGATCAACTCCACGAAAAAAAATGTACATAGCATAAATTGTTTGTTTTAATGTGCTCTACATTTTCTGTGTGATAAGTTTTTGTCCATCTCTTACGGTTTAGCAGTTAAGCAAGATTCGGCAAAATTGATCCAGAATAAAGAGGTCTTCAGGCACTATTCCTAGAAAATTCAAGATGTACATTTTATTTGTTAAGTAAATATCTTTAATATACGGGACTTTAATCAAAATCGTTTTAGCCATTTTCCAGGAAAGGACAATTTTTCCATGAAAATCTTCGTGTCACATCCTTGGAAGATACCAAACTTAAATACCAAGTTATTGACTTTTCGTTTTTGAGCTATGCTGTTTACAGACACACGCACACGCACAAACATGAACCTTTTTCTAGAAATGCTTTTTATGGATTCAAGGGATCTAAAAAGATATATTTGCGGCGAAATCTCGGTATTGAATTATGGGTGCAATGCAATACCTTCTCTTCACTATATGTATATAGTACGTGTTGAGAAAGTAAAATGCTTTTATAAGAATAGTTTGTTGTGAAGCAGGTAGAGAAGTTTATGTGAATGGAAGACATCTACAAGAATTCCTACTGGTAGCACGTTATTTCTGTGAAGTTGGTGGTACGTGAGCAATGCCACGAAGAAGGGTTAGCCAATCTGATGGGATGTCGGCCAGATAAACACATTAACATGCGTCGCATCATATAATTACGTAAAGTTGATGATCGAATGGGGCAGGACATCGCCGATACCTGGCACGTCTCTTCAGTTTGGCTGGAATTGGGGTCGTAACGTTGTCCTTCCAACCAGTGTTTCATAACCTTTTTAGCACGATAGTGAGTAAAATTGAATTTTACGCACTGTTATCAGTGAGTAAAATAAAGTTTCGTAACAGTTGAAAGTTTGCGTGAAAAAATCTTATGTGATCCATTTACATGACTTTCTCTACATCTCTGAAACAAATTATCGTTAAAAATCCTATGCTTCCATTTACTTCATGCTATTCGAGAAAATATTAGCAGAAATAATCTTATTACTTGCTTCCATGCAAGTAGAACCGAAATAAGGGAGTAGCATAGGTTAAAGTGATAGTCAAAAGCTGGTTGCTATGTGACTGGAGTTCCTTTGTTTGTATGGACACGAGTTGACAAATTCCTGTATGAGAAAAGTATGTTTTTCAGAGCTGTAACAAATAACAAAGAATGTCTCGAAAACGGTCAACTCCACGAAAATAATGTTTATGACATAAATTGTGTGTTTTATCGTAATCTTCATTTTTTTTTTTTTTTTTTTTTTTTTTTTTTGTGTGCTAACTTTTTATCCATCTCTTATGATTTGCCAGTTATGCAACACTCAATAAAAATCAGCCAGAATAAAGAGGTGTTTTGAAACTATTCCCAGAAACTCTAAGATATACATTTTATTTGGCATGTGAATATCTTAAATATGAGAGGTTTTAACCAAAAATGTTAGTGCCATTTTTAAGAAAATCAAACTTTTCGAAATTTTTTCCATGTAAAGGTAGTTTGGGCGGGGGGAGTTTCTTGAAAACCTTTGTGTCACACCCTTGGAAGATACCAAACTTAAATACCAAGTTTGGTATTTAACGGTATCTTCGTTTTTGAGCTATGCTGTCCACAGACACACTGACACACACGGACCTTTTTCCAAAAATGCTTTTTTGAATTCAGGGGAACCCAAAAAATGTATTTCCGGTGAAATCTCGGTATTTAATTTTTGGGTGGAATGCAATACCTTCTCTATACAGTATGTACATAATACGTGTATAGAAAGTAAAAATGTATATGACATAAATTATGAGTTTTAACGAGATCTACATATTCTTGTGTTGAAAGTTTTTGTCTATCTCTTACGGTAATCTGGTTATACAAAAATCATCTAGAATGAAGAGGTCTTCAGAGGCTATTTCCAGAAAATTCAAGATATACATTTCGTTTGTCACGAAAATATTTTAAATATGTGTCATTTTAATAAAAATCATTAGAGACATTATTGGGAACATCAAAAATTTCGAAAAAGTTTCCATGTAAAGGGTAGTTGAGGGTGGGGGATTTTCTTTAAAATCTTCGTGTCGCATCCCTGGAAGATACCAAAATTAAATTCCAAATCTTGCATTTTACTTACTTTTCGTTTTTCAGTTATCGTGTTCACAGACACACGGACACACACACAAAGGACCTTTTTCTAAAAATGATTTTTACTTTCTCTACATGTACTATGTACATAGTGTATAAAGAAGGTATTGTAATGCACCCAAAAATTCAATGCCAAGATTTCACCGGAAATACATGTTTTGGGCCCCCTGAACCCAAGAAAAAGCATTTTTAGAAAAATCTCCGTTTGTGTGTGTGTGTGTGTGTGTGTGTGTGTGTGTGTGTGTGTGTCTGTAGGCAGCATAGCTCAATAACGAAAAGACCGTTAAATACCAAACTTGGTATTTAAGTTTGGTATCTTCCAATGATGTGACACGAAGATTTTCAAGAAAATCCCACTACCCAAACTACACTACAAATAGAATCACAATGGAAACTTCTTTCAAAAATTTTGATTTTCTGAAAAATGGCTCTAACAATTTTGATTAAAATATCGTATATTAAATATATTTACCTGACAAATAAAATGTATATCGCAAATTTTCTGGGAATAGCCTTTGAGGACTACTTTATTCAGGATGAATTTTACGGAACTTCGCATAACTGCTAAACTGTAAGAGGTGGACAAAAACTTAGCACACAAAAAATGTAGAGTACGTTAAAACACACAATTTATGTTATATACATTTTTTCGTGAAGTTGATCGTTATTGAGACATTGCTTGTTTTTGGTTTCAGCTTTAAAAAACATATACTTTACTCATACAGGAATTTGTCAACTCCTGCCCATACAAACAAAGGAACTTTAGTCACATAGCAACCAACTTTTGACTATCACTTTAACCTATGGTACTCCCTTATTTCGCTTCTACTAACAAGGAAGCAAGTAATAAGACTTCTTCTGCTAATTTTTTCTCGATTAGCATGAAGAAATAGAAGCATAAGCTTTTTAACAATAATTTGTTGTAGAGATGTAGAGAAAGTCATGTGAATGGAACACATCAGATTTACTGTCAGGTCCTGCTCACGTGACTGTTTCAGTCAGGGATTACTTTAATAGAATATTCGGGAGAGATAGCAACATGACTCAGAGTTGACCTCTGATGAGGTGACAATCTATTCAGTGTTGCCAATGTGTGATATTTTAGGAGGAGGAAATCCCTTCATTTCTTGCACATTTACTTCTATACCTTCGGTTGATTACAAAAGTGCAATATGTCCATTTTAAAACAACCGCGGAAACCCGCTTCATTTTATAGTTTTTTTAAAGTAATTCGTAGTTTTTGACTGATAAACAGTGCAGCCATTTTCATTATTACGGTGAAGTCCCTTTCTGTTGTTCTAATGAGATTTAATTACTGTGTATAATATCTCCACGAGTTTAGAAGTGAAATAGTTCCCCATCTGCACGAACCTGTTGAGGTCAGAAGGTTCTATAAGTGAGTATTTAAAAACAAATTGTTTTATGTTGGTACCGCTATATTTACAATTACAATTTAAACATAATGGTTCTCTTTGCAATATATGACTGGTCTGACTGCGCCAAAAGCCAAAAACATTTATGGGAATGTTACCTAATTCCCATAAGAGAAAAATTTAAGTTTTTCAAAACGGAAGCAAATTCAAGAAACATGTCAGACATGTCAACTCCACGGAAAATGTATATGACATAAATCGTCTGTTTTACCCAGATTTGCATTTTTTGTGTGGTAATGTTTTGTCCATCTCTTATCGTTCACCAGTCGTGCAAAATTCAACAAAATTCATCCAGAATAAGGATATGTATTCCCAGAAATTTCAATATATACATTTTATTTGATATGTAAGCATCTTTAATACCCCATATCTTAATCAAAATCTTTAGAGTCATTTTTAAGAATATCAACTTTTTTGAAATGTTTTCCAAGGGTGGGGTATTTTCTTGAAAATCTTCGTGTCGCATCCCTGAAAGATACTGAAATAAATTGCCTAGTTTGGTATTTAAAGGGCTTTGAGTTCTTGAGCTATGCTGTTCATTGACTCACACATCTTTTTCTATACATCCTTTTTACTTTCTCTATACGTATTATGTACATTGTGTATAGAGAAGGTATTGCATTGTACCCAAAAATTCGATACCGAGATTTCACCCGAAATATATGTTTTGAGACCCTCTGAATCCAAAAAAAGCATTTTTAGAAACATGTCCGTGTGTGTGTCTGTGTGTATGTGTGTGTCTGTGTGTCTGTGGGCAGCATTGCTCAAAAACGAAAATACCGTTAAAAACCAAACTTGGTATTTAAGTTTGGTATCTTCCAAGGATGTGACACGAAGATTTTCAAGAAAATCCCCCCCCCCAAACTACCCTTTACATGGAACTTTTTTCGAAAATTTTGATTTTCTAAAAAATGGCTCTAGCGAGTTTGATTAAAATCCAGTATATTACTGACATTTACATACCAAATAAAATGTATATCTTGCATTTTCTGGGAATAGCCTCTGAAGACCTCTTTATTCTGGATGAACTTTACCGAATTTTGTTTAACTACTAAACGGTAAGAGATAGACAAAAGCTTACCGCACAGAAAATGTAGAGCACGTTAAAACACAAATGTTTTTTGTGGAGTTGATCGCTTTTTAGTTGTTCCTTTTTTTGATTTCACCTTTCAATATATTTTCTCACACAGGAATTTGTCAACTCCTGTCCATGCAAACAAAGGAACTTCCGTCACACAGCAACCAGCCTTTGACTATCACTTTAACCTGGTACTCCCTTATTTCACTTCTACTTAAAATGAAGTAAGTAATAAGACTATTTCTGACATTTTTTTCTCGATTAGTATGAAGTAAATAGAAGCATAAGCTTTTTAACAATAATTTGTTGCAGAGATGTAGAGAAAGTCATGTGAATGGAACACATTAGATTTTTTGCTTCCTTGTAAGTTCAAGGGAGTACACTAGGATAAACTGATAGTCAAGTGTTTTAAAAACTGGTTGCTATGTGATTGAATTCAGCTTCTTTGCATGGTCAGGAGTTCACAAGTTCCCTATGAGAAAAGTATAAGTATTTTAAAACTGAAATCAATACAAAGGAATATCTCAAAAACGCTAACTCAGCGAAAAAAAATGTACAGCACGTAAATCGTGTGTTTTAACGAGTTCTACATTGTTTGTTCAATAAGTATCTCTTATAGTTTACCAGTTATGCAAAATTCATCCAGAATAGAGAAGTCTTCAGAGGCCATTCTCAGAAAATTCAAGATATACATATTATTTGTCAGGTAAATATATTTAATCTAAATTGTTAGAGGCATTTTTGAGAGCAAAAAATTCGTAAACTTTTCTATTAAAGGGTAGTTGGGGATTTTGTTGAAAGTCTTTGTGTCGCATCCTGGAACGATACTAAAATAACATAGCTAATTACTGACTTTTCGTTTTTGAGTTATCGTGTTCACAGAAACACACACGTGTACCTTTTTCTAAATGTGCTTTATTTTGGATACACGACGCCCTAAAACGTGTATTTCCAGTGTAATGTTGGTATCGAATTTTTGAATGGAATGCAATACCTTCTCTACCTACTATGCACATTGTACATAGGTGATAGAGAATTAATGTGTTTTCCTGTTATTCATGTGTCCTCAAAACATGTATTTCTGATGAAACCTCAGCCTCTCTACCTACCCTGAACTCTGTATGTATAGAGAAAGTAAAAACATAAACGTGGTATTTTGAGTTGACTGTACCGTTAATATTTACCTTATAGCTGTGTGTAGCATTATAATTTCCGGTGATGATTTATGTTGCAGGATCCGGCTGAGCACGGAAGCAATGAAGCGAGACCTATATGACGTAACACTGTTAATCGGAACATTCTAGACCGACCGCTCTTCCCACCGAGTTGTACCCGGTGAGTGTAGACTTGTTTACGTAACATTGCATTTGTTTTTATCCTCTCATGGCAAACATTACCTACTCTATTTCTTCTTGGATATGTGTATTTAGGCTTAGTTTTCTGAGACATGTTAAATACGCATTCTCTGTATTTGTTTGTAAAAACAAGTGAAGTTTGTTTATATTTCACAGATACTTTCTAGTGTTTTGCGAGTTCATTGTCATGTAGTTTGTTTCATTTACTCCATTACTTTATTCAATATCATCTTTAAAGGTTTTGTGTTCACCCAAAAATGAATTTAACTAGAGAATATTTGCGGACTATAATTTTTTACAATGTTAAATAGTCGTCAACGCCTAAACAATGTGAATATGGTGAAGAAGTCAAGCATTTAAGACAACAGTTTCTAATTGATAGTGAATTCAAGAGGGATCGCTTTATACTTAGTAATGAATTTCGTCATAGAGTTGTCCTCCGTGGTGAACTGGCTACCATGCTAATTACACATACACAAGATCGTGAGTTCAAGCCCGGCGGAGGACGATGGATTTTTTTCAGGCGTCAAAATTTTCGCATGGTTTCCTTTGGAAGTAGATTTACGACACGTAAAAGAACCTCAAGCCTGACAGAGAGGCCTCTCAACAAAATTAAGCAGTCTTTCACGCCCAGTATAGAGTGGGGCGCTGGGAACCACAGCAGTTAAAGAGCATCCATAAATAAATAAATAAATAAAAAATACTCTTCAAAGACGCCGAAGTAGCATTGCTACTGTTTTGAATTCAGTTTTATTTATGTATTGATGTTTAAGGATAATGTTTTGAAAAAGAAAAAACAACAATAAAATCAATGCTATGTTGTAAAATGCAATGCAATACCAACAAATTGCCATGTAAGATCAGTGGCAGAGCAGTCGGCTGGGGACAAATCGATCCGTGGTTCTAATCCCGGCTATGGCACTGAATTTTTATAGTCTAACTCTACATATCTAACTCCCGCCCTACACTCGGTTTCTGGGAAAAAACAATTAATCCAGTACCAGTTGACCATAATAGTTGCTATGCTATGAATCCTGGGACTTAAAGTACTTAAAACATTGTAAGTCACCATTGGGATTGTCATCTCAGAACAATTTGAGGTCACCTTGTGGTTTACCGGGAAACATGCGAGTCAGTTGAGGAATTCAATGCTACGCCGTCATGTTGCCATGGTAGCTCAGTGGTAGATCGACTGGCTAGAGATCGGGAAATCCGTGGTTCAAATCACGACTATGGCATTAAATGTTTACTTTCTCTATACGTACTATGTACATAGTGTATATAGAAGGTATTGTATTGCATCCAAAAATTTAATACAGAGATTTCACCTGAATATATGTTTTGAGGCCCCCTGAAGCCAAAAAAAAAAGCATTTGTAGAAAAAGATCCGTGTCTGTGTGTGTGTGGACAGCATGGCTCAAAAACGAAAACGCCGTTAAACACCAAACTTGGTATTTAAGTTCAGTATCTTCCAAGGTTGCGTCACGAAGATTTTCAACAAAATCCCCAAACTACCCTTTACATAGAAAAATTTCCTGATATTTTGTTTTTCTTAAAAATGGCTCTAACAATTTTGATTAAAATATCATATATTAAAATATTTGCCTGACAAATAAAATGTATATCTTAAATTTTCTATGAATAGCCTCTGAAGACTACTTTATTCTGGATAAATTTTACGGAAATTTGCATAACTAGTAAACCGTAAGATATGGACAAAAACTTACCACACGAAAAATTTAGAGCACCTTAAAACACACAATTGATATTATATTATTGTTTTTTTCGTGGAGTTGATCCTTTTTTCGATATTCCCTGTTTATAGTTTTAACTTTGAAAAACTTATACTTTTCTCACACAGGAATTTGTGAACTCCTGTCCATACAAACAAAGGAAGTGGTCACCTAGCAACCATCTTTTAACTATCACTTTAGCCTATGCTACTCCCTTATTTCCCTTCTACTTACAAGGAAGCAAGTAATAAGACTATTTCTGTTAATGTTTATCTTGAAGTAGATAGAAGAATAACCTTTTAACAATAATTTGTTGTAGAAATGATGAATATGGTGAAGAAGTCAAGCATTTAAGACAACAGTTTCTAATTGATAATGAATTCAAGAGGGATCGCTTTATACTTAGTAATGAATTTCGTCATAGCTAGCTACCATGCTAACTTCTTGTACCCAAGGTAGCGGTTTCAAAACTGGCGGCGGACAATACATTTTTTATGCGTAAAAATGACTTATTTTGGAAGTTGATTTACCGCATGTAAAAGAAGCTCAAGTCCGATAGAGAGGTCTCTGAGCAAAATTGAGCGGTCTTTCTCACCCAGTATAGAATGGGACGCTGAGAACTACAGCAGTTAAGGAGCGTCCATAAATAAATAAAAAAACTCGTCAAAGCCACCCAAGAACTGCTGTAAAGGTTTAATATTCTCAAAAAGAATAAAATCAATGCTATGCTGGCGAGTTGCCATGGTAGCTCAGTGGTAGAGCAACCGTCTAGAGATAGGGAGTTCCTTAGTTCAAATCACGGATGAGACTTTGCATTTTTACTTTCTCTATACGTACTATATACATAGTGTATTGAGAAGGTATTGTATTGCACCCAAAAATTCCATACAGAGCTTTCACCGGAAACATATGTTTTGAGGCCCCCTGGATCCAAAAGAAAATGCATTTTTAGAAAAATGTCCGTGTGTCTGTCTGTCTGTCTGTATTTGTGTCTTGGACATCATACCTCAAAAACAAAAAGACCGTTGAATACCAAACTTTGTATTTAAGTTTGGTGTCTTCGAAGGATGCGACATGAAAAATTTCAAGGAAAATCCTCCCACCCCAAACTCTCTTTACATGTAAAAAATTCGAAAATTTTGATTTTCTTAAAAGTGACTAACGATTTTGATTAAAATCTCGTATATTTAAGATATTTACTTGACAAATAAAATGTATATCTTGAATTTTCTGGGAATGGCCTCTGAAGACTACTTTAATCTGGATGAATTTTACGGAATTTTGCATAAACGTATGAAATGAATAAAAACTTACAACACAAAAAATGTACAGCACACACAGAATTTTTGTAACATTCATTTTTTTCGTGGAGTTGATCGTTTTTGAGATATTCCTCTTTTTTTGGTTTCAGCTTTGAAAAACTTATACAGGAATTTGTCAACAAACAAAGGAACTTCAGTGACATAGCAAGCAACTTTTGACTATCACTTTAACCTATGGAACTCCCTTATTTCGCTTCTACTTACCAGGAAGCAAGTAATAAGACTCTTTCTGCTAATTTTTATCTCGATTATAATGAAGTAAATAGAAGAATATGGTTTTATTGTGTCTATTCTGAAAAGTTTTGAGTGGCCGAACTCCAAAAGAAGATGTAAAGCGTCGAGGAGATTGTCAGAATACGAGTATGGAGGAGAAACCAAACTGTGCTGCTTGTTCTAATCTAATCAATGTGGTTGTGTGATGATAATAATAAGGCCAGTTTTTTGTTGCTTTGCAGAATTGATAAGATATAGCAACTTTCACAAGAACCTCTCTGCTTGCCGATAGTGTTACGTAATCTGATGGTCCTAGCTATTGTGTTAGTCTTCCACAGAACAATTGCCTGTTCAATCTGTCACTTCTAATATATAAGGAGGCAAAATTGATGGAGGGCTGGGCCAGAAAAATGTTGTGTTCCATTCACATGACTTTCTCTAGCTGTCCTGTACACCAATTACTCTTCTTTTATCTACAATGTTGATTCTACATAATGCTAATCGAGTTATTTCCTTGTAAGTAGAAGGCGCGTCTGCCTCACATTCAACAGGTCGCGAGTTTGAATCTCGCTCACGGTGAGTTACCCGGATAAGGCTCTACAGGTTGAGAAGACCGCATTAGCCGGCCGGGGGACTAGAGGCGCTAACCACGTCTCACCCTCCCGCATGACGCCTTAGGGCCGAGATGGGGAATGCAGCGGTCGTGCGGTAATCCAGGCTGTTGCCCCATGGAGTTAAGTTTGAGTACAACAGAAACACGGGAATGCGAGTCAAATCTTTTACAAGCTGTCGCTATGCGAATGAAATTCGATTAACTTTGTTGGCCAAAAGAAACACATAAAAGAGACAGGACTATCAAATTCACGTTTGAGAAGAGTTTCAATTATTTTCAAATTGAAACCAATGACAAAGAATGTCTCGGAAATGGTTAATTCCGCACAAAAAATGTATATGAGATAAATTATGTGTTTTAACGATATCTATATTTCTGTGTAGTAAGTTTTTGTCTACCTCTTATGGTTTACCACTTTGCAAAAGTCATTCAAAAGAAAGAGGTCTTTAGAGGCTATTCCCAGAAAATTCTAGATATACATTTTATTTGTGACCACTTATCTTTAATATACGCATTTTAATAAAACCGTTAGAGTTATTTTTGAGAAAAATATAATTTTAAAGAATGTTCCCATGTAAAGGATAGCTTGGTTTGGGGGGCTTTTTCAACATCTTCGTATCGCATCCCTGGAAGATTGCAAACTTAAAAACCAAGTTTGGTATTTTACCGACTTTTAGTTTAGAGTTATCGTGTTCACAGACACACGGACCTTTTTCTAATTTTTACTTTCTCTACAGGTACTAAGTACATAGTGTATAGAGAAGGTTTTGCACTCCGCCCAAAAAGTCGATACCGAGATTTCATCGGAAATACATGTTTTAGGGTCCCCTGTATCCAAAAAATGCATTTTTAGAAAAATGTCTGTGTGAGTGCCACAGAGCAGCATAGCTCAAAAATGAAAAGACCATTAAATACAAACTTGGTATTTAAGTTTGGTATCTTCCAAGGATTCGACACGAAGATTTTCAGAAAAATCCCCCCCTCACCTCCAACTGCCCTTCGCATGGAACTTTTTCAGAAAATTTTGTTTTTCTTTAAAATGGCTGTAACGATTTTGATTAAAATATCGTATATTAAACATATTTATCTGACAAATAAAATGTATATCTTGAATTTTCTGGGAATAGCCTCTGAAGACTACTTTATTCTGGATCAATTTTACGGAATTTTGCATAACTGCTAAACCGTAAGAAATTGACAAAAACTTAAAATGTAGAACAGATTAAAACACACAAGTTATGTTATATAATTTTTTTCGAGGAGTTGATCGTTTTTTAGATATTCCTTGTTTTTGGTTTCAGCTTTGAAAAACTTGTATTTTTCTCATACAGGAATTTGTCAACTCGTCTCCATACAAACAAAGGAACTTCAGTCACATAGCAACCAGTTTTTGACTCCACTTTAACCTATGGTACTCCCTTATTTCACTTCTACTTACAAGGAAGCAAGCAATAAGACTATTTCTGGTAGTTTTTTCTCGATTAGCATGAAGTAAATAACAGAATAAGCTTTTTAACAATAATTTGTTACAGAGATGTAGAGAAAGTCATGTGAATGGAACACATCAGATTTTTTATTTGGGTTTTATATATGGGTACTGCCACGATATGTATTTTAAGGACATCAATGATTTTAGAAGTTGAGCGCCCTTAAATCCTAAACATCATCATCATCATTATCCACGCACATATACATGGGCCTTTTTCTAAACATCTGATGTGTTCCATTCACATGACTTCCTCTACATCTCTAACAAAGTATTGTTCCCGGAGGTGCTGGGTTCGATTCCCGGTTGGGGCGGGGTATTTTTCTTTAGCCAGAACTATTACCTATCCCCACAGAGTCTGGAAGAATGTGTGTGTGTGTGTGTTTGAGGAAAATAAAATGATTAAAAAAGAGCGTAAAAGACCTACAGACAACGAGCTGTTTCAAGTGCAAAGCCCCCGATATCACCTTACATGTTAAAGGGGCTATATAAATGATACAATAAAAAAGAAAAAAAATTGTTAAAAAGTTTATTCTTCTATCTACTTCATGGTTTTATTACTATCTTCCTTGTAAGTAGAAGGCAATACACTAGGATAAAGTGATAGTCAAATGTTTTAAAATGTGGTTGCTATGTAGTTGAAATCAATTTCTTTGCAATGACAAGGAGTTGAAAATTCCCTTCCGATAAAAGTTTATGAATTTTAAAACTGAAACCAAAAACAAGGGATATCTCCGAAATGGTAAATCCCCACAAAAAACATCTATATGATATAAATTGTGTATTTTAACGAGATCTAAATTTTTAAGAAAAAAGTTTTTCCTGCATGTCTTACGGTTTACTAGTTATGCAAAATTCAGCGAAATTTATCCGGAATAAAGAGGTCTTCAGAGCCTATTCCCAGAAAATTCAAAGTATACCTTTTATTTGTCAAGTAAATATCTTTAATATACGGCATTTTAATGAAAATCGTTAGAGCCACTTTTGAGAAAAAACAAAATTTCAAAAATGTTACCATCTAAAGTGTAGTTTGGGTTGGGGGAATTTTTCTCAAAATCTTCGAGTCGCATCCCTGGAAGATACTAAACTTAAATACCAAGTTTGGTATTTTATTGACTTTTTTGTTTTTGAGTTATCGTACTCAGACATACGGACGTTTTTCTACTGTTTTTTTTATACAGGAGACCCTAAAACGTGCATTCCCGATGAAAGTTCGGTATCGAATTTTGGATGGAATACATTACTTTCCCTAGCTGCTATGGACATTATACATACGTACTAGAGACAGTAAAAATACTGCCCCAGCATTCATCTGGTGATATGGGAGAGAGATGAAGTGGGAGAGGGGAAGAATGGAACAAGATTGTCTGCAGTTAACGAAGTTATCCATGGTAACTACTGTTAGTTTAATGAAACAACTCGAAATTTCTGATGAAAATTATTTTCGTTCCCTGACTCTTCAATTAAAGGTTACGCTTTGAGGCGATCGTGCATGAAAACATTTGCCTTGTAAAGAAAAACAGAAGATGGTAGTACAAAACAGATGAAGAATCACTGGACACGAAAATGAAAGTAAGTGGAAAGTTCTCAAGATGGAGCATCGAGGATGAAAGTTGTTGCATCATTGTTACGTAAGTTCCGCCGGACACATCTCTACGTGATTAACTAGATGTTCATATTGTTCTGTTTTATCCTCTGGTTAGGCGACAGAAGCTTATCGGGAGATTAAATGTCCTATACCACACTTTAAACAACTGAGTGTCAGCGCGCCAAAGTGATTGTCATTTGCAAACATGGGTTTGTGGATCTGCAACTTAATGTTTTGTATATAATATTGCGGAAGTTGTTTTTTTTACTCCCTAGCTAACTCAGTGGTGGCTGTTGTGAGAACCAGAAACGTTATGAGTGCTAAGAGAGGTGAAATAATTATCATTTGTGACCAAAGCCAACGCACTTCGTTAAGAACAAAAAGAGAATTCCGAGAGCTGTCTGTCAGCTTTGTACCAGAATATTTTCAGATACTTTCTCTTTATATCATAAATAATATAGATAATCCTACTTTATTGTATTTGCTAAAGATAACCAATAGTGAACATGAGAAAGCAGCAGGATTATAGTGGATTTTCATCATTTCCCCGTGCAACAGGTGAATGTTTTGGAAGAATGGAAGATCAATAAGTTTATTGTTTCAATGGAGGATGATGACTTAAGTTCCCAGAAGTATATGAAAGTGACACAGGAGAACAAACTGAAACAAATATGCCATTTAAGTCTCACTTTGAATGAACCTAATTGACAAGATTAAAGCATTCAAGGTAAAAATAACCAGAAATAGTCATTTTCACTATCTCTGTGGACTAAAGATGGAAAAGTGAATCAAGTAACCCCTACCTTTATTCTTCAATCTAGGAAACAAATGAAATGCTGCAAAAAGAAATGAGCATCGCTTTAGCAAGAATACCAGATTTTCAAAAGGACTTTACTTAAAAAAAAATCTGATGTGTTCCATTCACATGACTTTCTCTACTTCAGTGTAACAAATTATTGTTTGTAAACTCATTCTTCTATTTACTTCAAGCTAATCGAGAGAAAAAAATAGCAGAAATAGTCTTATTACTTGCTTCCTTGTAAGTAGAAGCAAAATATGGGAGTGTCATAGATTAAAGTGAAGTCAAAAGCTGGTTACTAGGTGACTGAAGTTCCTTTGTTTGTATGGACACGAGTTGACAAATGCTTGTATGAGAAAAGTACACATTTTTCAAAGATGAAACCAAAAACAAGGAATATCTAGAAAACGATCAACTCCTCGAAAATAAATTATATAACACAAATTGTGTTTTAATGTGCTCTACATTTTTTGTGTGGTAAGTTTTTGTCCATTTCTTACGGTTTAGCAGTTATGCAAAATTCATCCAGAATAAAGTAGTCTTCAGAGGCTATTCCTAGAAAATTCAAGATATACATTTTATTTGTCAGGTAAATATTTTTAGTATACGATATTTTAATCAAAATCGTTAGAGCCATTTTTGAGAAAATCAACTTTTCGAAAAAAGTTCCATGTAAAGGGTAGTTGGGGGTGGGGGGATTTTCTTGAAAATCTTCGTGTCGCATCCTTGCAAGATACGAAACCTAAATACCAAATTTGGTTTTTAACGGACTTTTCGTTTCTGAGCTATGCTGTCCACAGACAGACAGACAGACACACACACACACACACACACACACACACACAGACAGACACACACGCACACGAATCTTTTTGTAAACATTCTTTTTTTTGGATTCAGGGGGACCCAAAACATGCATTTCCGGTGAAATCTCGGTATCGAATTTTTGGGTGGAAGATATTTTTGTTGGGAAGATATTTTATTCTGCCATTATACAAGTGCTAATGAAATTTTAAAACTATTTTTTAATACTGTTAAAAGTGTATTTGATATGTGTTGTCCTATTGTTGTGAAACATAAAGCTAAGACAATTAATAAAAACTTAATAATTGGTTTAGTGATGACTTGAAGCAAATGAGAAGCAAGGTTATGGCTCTCAATACTGTATATAAAAATCTGACGTGTTCCATTCACATGACTTTCTCTACTTCTTTGTAACAAATTATTGTTAATAAGCTTATTCTTCTATTTACTTCATGCTAATCGAGAAAAAATTAGTAGAAATAGTCTTATTACTTGCTTCCTTGTAAGGAGAAGCGAAATAAGGGAGTGTCAGGTTAAAGTGAAGTCAAAAGCTGGTTGCTATGTGACTGAGTTCCTTTGTTTGCATGGACACTAGTTGACAAAATCCTGTATGAAAAAAGTGCAATTTTTTCAAAGCTGAATCAAAAAACAAGAAATATCTAAAAAACGATCAACTCCTCAAAATAAATGTATATAACATAAAATGTGTGTTTGAATGTGCTCTACGTTTTCTGTGTGGCAAGTTTTGTCCATTTCTTTCGGTTTAGCAGTTACGCAAAAATTCATAAAATTCATCCAGAATAAAGTAGTCTTCAGAGGCTATTCCCAGAAAATTCAAGATATACATATTATTTGTCAGGTAAATATAATTAATATACGATATTTTAATCAAAATTGTTCATTTTGAGTAAATCAAAATTTTCGAAAAATGTTCCATGTAAAAGGCAGTTGGGGTTGGGGGGATTTTCTTGAAAATGTTCGTGTCGTATCCTTGGAAGATTCCAAACTTAAATACCAAATTTGTTATTTAACGGTCTTTTCGTTTTTGAGCTATGCTGTTCACAGACACACACACGCACAGACGGACCTGTTTCCAAAAATGTTTTTTTTGGATTCAGGGGGACCCAAAACATGTATTTTGAGTGAAATCTCGGTATCGAATTTTTGGGTGGAATACAATACCTCTGTATACACTATGTACATAGTACGTGTAGAGAAAGTAAAAATACAAAATTAGAAGCAGCATTAATAATAATAATAATAATAATAATAATAATAATGTGTAAACTATATAGAAATCAATATGAATATGCACTACAAGCAGCAAAACTAGGGAGCAAGTTGAAAACGAACAAAGTAAATGTAAAGCAGTAGGGAATGTTTTGAAAAGAGAAACTAATAGTTCTAAGAATATGTTTACTGCACCTATTTCACCAGATATCTCTAAAAAATATTTCTCTGAATCTGTGAAACATAATTGTGATAAAGCAGAGCAAATATAAGTGTATGTAATAAGTGCAAGTTTTATGTGGCAAGAAGTAAGTGAGGAGCTGGTTATCCAGGTCGTGAGTAACTCTCCTAGTACATGGACTTAGTAACAGAATAATTAAATCTGTTATCAGTTATTTTGTGTCAATTTATGTTTAAATGCTGGAGTGTTTCCTGGCTAAAACAGTTCCCATATTTAATAAAGGTTATGTCAATAAAGCAGATAGCTATTGTTCCTATGTTAGGTAAAGTTTCCATCAATTAAGGTTATATACCACAGAAAATAACATTCTCAGCCCTTCACAATTTGCTTTTCTCCACACGATGCAATAGCATTTCAAGACAAGGAAAGTGCTATTGCTTTGTAATTTCATTTAAGTAAAGCCTTTGATTGCATTCCACATGACTTATTGCTAATGAAATTAGAATTCTATGGAATTAGAAATACTGACTATAACTCCTTTTACACCTATTTAGCTGGGCGTAGTCATTCTGTTTTTGTAAATAGTTTAACTAGTACAAGTGACTACATTGATTTTGGAGTATCACAAGGCACTATTTTAGGACCATTTCTTTTTCTTAGTGTGATAAATGACCTGCCATGTACTGCTAAGACGATTCCATATGCTGATGATTGCACTTTTATTTTTACATATAATGATTTTGCTGTTTAAAATAATATATGTTATGACATAATTCAGAGTGCTACTAAATGGTTCTCTAGCAATGGTTTTTTAACTATGACAAAATGCAAAACAATTTTTAGCCTTACACAAAGCTCAATAATGCTGAATACACTAATGTAAACCTTTTAGGAATTGTTTTAGACACAGAATTAACCTGGAATTCACATGTTGAAATGGTCTGTAAGAAGTTATCTAAAGTTGTGTATTTACTGAGAACCATTTACAACAAAGTACCTTGTAGCTATTTAAAACAAATATATCTTGCTTTGTTTGAAAGGTATTTTAGCTATGGACTGTTAGCATATGGGAACTGTTCTAAATTAATGATATTCTACTTCTACAAAAGAAAGCCATGAGAATGTTATGTCATACTTCTTACAACGCTCCATGTAGACCACTTTTTAAGCAACAACAAATTTGAACAGTGTACAATTGCTATATATTACAATTATTACTATATGTGCACAAGAATGTAAATAAATTTAAACTGAACAGACATTAAATACCAGAAATATTGCTAAATTGCATGTTCCATACACTAGACTAAACAAAGTTAAAGATAGTTAACTGATAAGCAGCATTACAGCCTATAATGAGCTTCCTCACAGATCTGAATGTATTACAGTTTAAGACTAAAGCAAACAAATGGTTGATGGACAATGTATTTTACAATTTGGATGAATTTCTTGATACTAGAATTGTTATATGACTGGCTCTTACTTCTATATATTATTTTGACCAAGTCTATTGTACTAATGTACCTAATGACTGAACAAATAATACTTTCTCTATACACTATGCACATAGTTCGTATAGATAAAGTAAAAATACTGCATATTAAAGATATTTATATGTTAAATAAAATGTATATCTTGAATTTTGTGGGAATAGTCTCTGATACCATCTTTATTTTGGAACAATTTTTCGGAATTTTGCATAACTGTTAAATCGCAAGATATAGACAAAACTTGCTGTAAAAACGTAGAGCTCGTTAAAATATTCAGGTTGTATACATTTTTTCATGGAGTTAACCATTTTCGAGATATTCCTTGTTATTGGTTTCTGTTTTAAAAATGTTAAACTTTTCTTATACAGGAACTTGCCAACTTCTGACTACACAAAGAAACGGATTTAGCAACCACTTTTTAAAACATTTGACTATCGTTTTAACCTAGTGTATTCCCTTCTACTCACAAGGAAGCACGTAATAAGACAATTTCTGTTAATGTTTATCTCCATTAACATCAAGTAGATAGAAGAATAAGTTTACTAACAATAATTAGTTACAGAGAATTAGAGAATGTAAAGGAACACATACGATTTTTTTTAAAACGCAGTTTAGTTAACGTCGTTGACTTGGAGTATATTGATTTGTTTGACGGAAAACTTGGAAGATTATCCTGGTTATGTTTTACGATAAGACAAAAAGTGCAAGTTAGAAGATGTTTTTGTAAAAGCAATTTGTAAAACGCGAAGAGCTAATGAGTATAGAAACCAAAAACTTGTACAGAACACGCACTGATTTCCTGCGGTACGCAACTTTCTTCATTTGCCCGCGAGCAGCGCTACATTCACTTCCTGTTTAAAGCAATTACTTCAACAATATCCTTTTATTGAACCACTTTTTACTGCTCGTGCACAGAAAAAATGGAAACAACAGTGAAAAAAAAATACATTGGAATTCGTTTCTCTGCCTATCCTGGAACAAACTGATCTTACCAAGACTTATTCTTCTATTTACTTCATGCTAATCAAGAAAACATTAACAGAAATAATCTTATTACTTGCTTCCTTGTAAGTAGAAGCGAAACAAAGTAGTAGCATAGGTTAAAGCGATTGCCAAAAGCTGGTTGCTATGTGACTGAAGTTCCTTTGTTTCTATGGACACGAGTTGACAAATTCCTGTATGAGAAAAGTATAAGTTTTTCAAAGGTGAAACTAAAAACAAGGAATATCTAAACAACGATCAACTCCACGAAAAAAATGTATATAACATTAATTGTGTGTTTTAATGTGCTCTACATTTTTTGTGTCGTAACTTTTTGTCCATCTCTTTCGGTTTAGCAGTTATACAAAATTTCGTAAAATTCATCCAGAATAAAGTAGTCTTCGGAGGCTATTCCCAGAAAATTAAAGATATACATTTTATTTATCATGAAAATATCTTAAATATAAGAGATTTTAATGAAAATCGTTTAAGCCATTTTTGAGAAAATCAAAATATTAAGAAAAAAAGTTCCATGTAAAGGATAGTTGGAGGTGGGAGATTTTCTTGAAAATCTTCGTGTCGCATCCTTGGAAGATACCAAGTTTGGTATTCAACGGACTTTTCATTTTTGAGCTATGCTGTCCACAGACGCACACACAGACACGGACCTTTTGTAATTTTTTTTTTTTTTTTTTTTTTGATTCAGGGGGACCCAAAACATATTTCCGGTGAAATCTCGGTATTGAATTTTTGCATGCAATACAATACCTTCTCTATAAAATATGTGCATAATACGTGCAGAGAAAGTAAAAATATTGGAATTATATACATTATTAATAGAAACACATTATTCTGGAACAAACAATTCTTATAATTCTCCTGTCTACTTGATGATAATCGAGATAAACATTAACAGAAATTGTCTTATTACTTGCTTCCTTGTAAGTAGAAGGCAATACCCTAAAATATAGCCATAATCTTATATGTGATGCAACTGACATTTTGTTCTCTTTGCATTCCCAGGAGTAAAACAAAAGAGATATGAAACAAACGACGACGACTCATTCGAGAAAAGTTTTGAATATTTTAAAATTTAGACAACTTACAAGAAATACCTATCTCGGCAATAGTTAACTCTACAAACAGATGTGCATGACATCCTTTTGTGTTTTATTGAGATCTACGTTTTTTGCAGTAATTTTTGGTTTACCAGTTATACAAAAGTCATTCAGAATGAAGGGATCTTCAGAAGTTATCAGGAAATTCAATATATACATGTAATTTCTTCATGCAAATATACTGTAATCTAGTTATTTTCAGAAGAAAATAAAAAAAAATATGGGATGTGTTCCATTCATAGGACTTTCTCTACATCTCTGCAACAAATTAATGTTAAAAAGCTTTATTCTTACATTTACTTCATGCTAATGCAGAGATAATTAACAGAAATAGTCTTATTACTTGCTTCCTTGTAAGAAGAAGCAAAATAAGGGAGTAGCATAGGTTAAAGTGATAGTCAAAAGCTGGTTGCTATGTGACTGAAGTTCCTTTATTTGTATGGACACGAGTTGACAAATTTCTCTATGAGAAAAGTATAAGTTTTTAAAGCTGAAAGCAAAGACAAGGAATATCTAAAAAAAAAAAAAAAACGATCAACTCCATGAGAAAAAGCAAATAACATAAATTGTGTGTTTTAAAGTGCTCTACATTTTTTGTGTGGTAAGTTTTTTCCCATGTCTTATGGTTTAGTAGTTGTGCAAAATTCCGTAAAATTCGTCCAGAATAAAGTAGTCTTCAGAGGCTATTCCCAGAAAATTCAGGATATACATTTTGCTTGTCAGGTAAATATCTTTAATAATTTTAGTCAAAATTATTTGAGGCATTCTTGAAAAAATCAAAATCTTCGAAAAAAGTTTCCTCTAAAACGTAGTTGGGGTGTGGGATTTTTCTTGAAAATCTTTGTGTCGCATCCCTGGAAGATACCAAACTGAAATACCAAGTTTGGTATTTTACCGACTTTTCGTTTTTGAGTTATCGTGTTTATGAACACACGGATCTTTTTGTGAAAATGCTTTTCTTTTTTTTTGATCAGGGGGACCCTAAAACATATATTTCCGGTGAAATTTCGGTATCGAATTTTTGGGTAGAGTGCAATACCTTCTCTATACACTATGTACACAGAACGTGTAGAGAAAGTAAAAACATATGACAATCGCTTTATCCTAGTGTTTTCCCTTCTACTTACAAGGAAGCAAGTAATACGACAATTTCTGTTAAAGTTTATCTTGAAGCAGATAGAAGATTTGTAACTATAGTTTACATATGGAACGGCTAGAGAATGGAACGTAGTTATACCGCAGACTTAAGGAATTCTCAGTCTGTGGATTAGTGTGAATTAAGAAACACGAAATTTGAAGCATGTATTGTGTCGTCATGATGAAGTGTATAGAATGTAATAATCAGGTGGCACTTGAAAGTGTTAGCGGGCCTTGATGCGGTTCAATGTCACCGGATAGGTGGGAGATGGTAATGGACCCCCCCCCACACACACACACACTCCAACTGCATCCGTGGTTTAACTGCCTGGCTGCAAGCTGTCCTAACCTTTTTACTTCTCTAGCACATATGTATAATGTACTTACTAGATAAAGAAGACCTTGTGTTCCACCTAAAATGTCGGGATTTCACTGGAAATATACGTTTTGGGTCCCCCTAAATCCGAAAAAGAGAAGCATTAAGAAAAAAGCCTGTGTTCGTGTATGCAGCATAGCTCAAAAACGAATATATGACTATCACTACAAAATATTATTCTTCTATCTACTTCAAGATAAACATTAACAGAAATTGTCTTATTGCTTGCTTCCTTGTAAGTAGAAGGGAATACACTAGGATAAAGTGATAGTCAGATGTTTTTACTTTCTCTACACGTACCATTTACACAGTGTATAGAGAAGGTATTGCACTCCACCCAAAAATTCGATGCCGAGATTTCACCGGAAATATTTATCTAAGAAAAGCATTTTCGGAAAAAGGGCCGCGCGCGGATATGTGTGTGTTTGTGTGTGCCTGTGAACACGATAACTCAAAAACGAAAAGTCAGTAAAATAGCAAACTTGGTATTTAAGATTTTGAGAAAATCCCCCAACCCAACTACCCTTTACATGGAACGTTTTTCGAAAAGTTTGATTTTCCCAAAAATGGCTCAACGATTTTCATTAAAATACCACATATTAAAGCAATTTCTATCACAAATAAAATGTATATCTTGAATTTTTTGGGAATAGCTTCTAAAGACCTGTTTATTCTGGATGAATTTTGCTTAATTTGGTATAACTAGTAAACCGAAAGATATAGGAAAACTTCCTTTACAAAAAATGTAGTTCTCGTCAAAATATACAATTTATGTCCTTTACGTTTTTGTGTGGAGGTAACCGTTTCCAAGATATTCCTTGTTATTGGTTTCAATTGTGGAGTAATAAGGGACTAAGTATTAAATTCTGCTAATCTTTATCTCGATTTGCGTGGTGTTGAAAGAAGAATTATCTTTTGTAAGAAGTTTGTAGAGCAGCTAGAGAAAGTCATGTGAGTGCAACACATCAGATTTTTTTGGGGTAGAACAAAAAATGTTCTCTATCTACTGCTAGAGAAATTAATAAGCTTTTGTGACAATAATTTGTTGCAAAATACGTAGAGAATGTCCTGTATATGAAATAAATGTTTTACTTCTCTCGAAATAGTGCCATGAATGAGCACTTTGTTTGCTTATAAGAGAACAGGAGCGAGTTTGTCCCTGAGCTTGACCAACTGGATTCTGGCCGATAGTTTGATGACTGGTCATTATGTACATCCGGTACAGTCTCCAGCAAACTTCACCTCAAATTATCAACACCAAAAGGTCAGAAGAAAACCGATATGGATATACCTACATTGTCCAAAGAGAAATCTGATTTGGCACGTAGCTGTAGAATAGGCAGTGTATCAGGAGCTGGAGGCACCAGAGTGCGACATTTGGTCCCAAACCCAAACACGAGGCTCATCCAGAAAGTGACAGACTCTTGGCATAACTAAATAACAACGAAAGTTATCAACACAAAACTTTATTTACAAAGTTGCACTACCTTACTCTATTTCTCAACGTAACCGTCATTGCCATCAAGGTATTTATTGTCACGTGGTACCGGTTTTTCAATGTAGATGTCACATTTTTCTACCGCCAAAGACTTTATTCTTTTTTTTTTTTGTTTTTTTTTTTTTTTTTGTTCGACCAATCGAATTTTATAGGCAAATGACGTAAATGTTTGGTGATATTGCAATGAACGAGTCTTCAGTGAGGAAATGTCACATAATTTACGAGTAATCAAGGAAGAACATAACAGTGTGTACGATAAAGACCGTTCATCAATCGTTATGGAGCAGTTGAAAGCAAATGTTGATGAAAGGATTGAGAAAAACCGGTGTTTCACTTTGGACACTGTACATGATGGAAAAGCCATGAAGACCTCAAAGTGGCAGTGACATCTGGGCTGAGATCTTTAGCAGTGCAGGAGTATAACATCTACACCACGTGATAATAAACACCCTCATAACAACGACGATTATTTATTTATGACTTATTTATTGTCACGTGGTACACATGTTATACTCTTCCACCGATAAACATCTGAGCCAAGATGTTGAGGTCTTCATGGCTGGCAAATCTTGTCCATCCAAAAAGTCATGTACGGTGTCCAAATTGAAACACCGGTTTTTCTGAATCCTTTTATCAACATTTGCTTTCAACTGCTCCATAACGATTGATGAACGGTCTTTATCGTACACACTGTTATGTTCTTCCTTGATTACTCGTAAATTATGTGTCATTTCCTCACTGAAGACTCGTTCATTGTATTATCACTATACTCTTGAGTTATTTGAGTATAAAATTCGATTGAACGAACGTTTTGTGTATTCAAAAAACCGAATACATTCTTCGGTGGTAGAAAAATATGTCAGCGTTGAAAGACTGGCACCACGTGACAATAAATATGTTGACAGAATGGAGATTACGTTGAGAAATAGAGTAAGGTAGTATAAGTTTGTAAATAAGGTTTTGTGTTGATAACTTTCGTTATTATTTAGATATGACAAGTCGTGTGTCACTTTCTGGATGAGCCTCGTATTTGCAACTGAGATCTGACAGGGACAATCTAAGAAGTGGCCACAAAGATGGCAACATCCGAATTTTTACTTTCTCTACTTGTACTAAGTACATAGTGTATAGAGAAGGTATTGTAATGCACCCAAAATTCAATACTGAGATTTCACCGCAAATATATATTTTGAGAGCCCCTGAAACCAAAAAAAGCTTTTTTAGAAAAAATGTCCTTGTGTGTGGGGGGGGGGGCAGCATAGCTCAAAAACGAAAAGTGCGTTAAAAACAAAACTTGAATTTTAAATTTGCTATCTCACAAGGGTGCGACACGAAGATTTTCAAGAAACCCCCCTCCCCAAACTACCCTTTATATGGAAAAAAGTTCGAAAATTTTGATTTTCTTAAAAATGGCTCTAACGATTTTGATCAAATTCTTTATATTCAAGATATTTACTTGCCAAATAAAATATATATCTGCAATTTTCTGGGAATAGCCTCTGAAGACTACTTTATTCTGGATGACTTCGTTGGTTTGAAAGTGCTGCCCTCCTAGCCACGTCTTCAGTTCAGGGAAAAGGTGAAAGTCGCTGGGTGCCAGGTAAAGACTGTACGGCGGATGATCGAAAATGTGCCATTGAAATTGTTCAAGGAGCCAATGGGTTGTGCCAGCAGTGTGTGGACGAGCGTTGTCATGATCCAACACAATTCCTGAAGTCAGCATTCCTCTTCGTTTGTTTTGAATGGCTCTCCGCAAACGTCGTAAAGTACGAAGATTTTCAAAACAACGTCAATGCTCATTTGAAATCATTGGCGGCAACATTTTTTGAAGCGGGTTTTTCAAAGCTTGTGCACAGATACGATAAATGTCTCAATCTTTTCGGTGATTAGTTGAAAAGTGGCCATAAGTGTACAAAACTTTTAGTAATAAAATAAATATTTGCTATGAACTTGTCTTTTATTCATAGCCTATTGGAAGTTGGGGGAAAAAAGGGCCCTCGTATAAAAGGTAGAAAGATTATAAATGTAAATGCTTACAGAATCACCGGGTATAACACAAACTGTTCACGGAGAATGAAATCAAACAATCAGGTGAGTCCTGCATGAGAACGCGCGCGTAAATGTCCAGTGAACTCCGTTGATATGGTTATGTATTCTTACACTCTGATTGGTCAGCAGATGACACACCCCCACAAGTGTCTATCACAAGGGAATTTCTCACTGACCATAGTAACACTCCAGAATGACTTTAACAACGGTGTCACCCAGCTCCGTTTCTCTAATAAGACAAATATAATAAACTCACGAATGTCCTTTCTTTATCCCTGAGTAACACGTATCCGCTTAGAAGAGGTCAAGAACATAAACACATAAAAAAACAACTTAATCTGCATATCCTGACCTTGACCCTGACTTGAGGTCAACGGTGTTTTATATATCTTGCCATACAACCAGGTTTAATAAGTCTCGTAAAAACGTATGTTTCCTAAGCAACTCACCTCGCTATACACCTGGCCCTCCATCCCATACAGAACAAACCTAATGTCTTCAATTCTCTACATATCTGTAACAAATTATTGTTATTCTTCTAACTACTTGATGCTAATCAAGATAAACATTAACAGAAATTGTCTTATTACTTGTTTCCTTGTAAGTAGAAGGGAATACACTAGGATAAAGTGATAATCAAATGTTTTAAAAACTGGTTGCTGTGTGATTGAAATCCGTTTCTTTGCGTGGCCAGGAGTTGACAAGTTCCCGTATGAGAAAAGTTTGGGTAGATTACAATTCAAACAATAACAAGAAATATCTCGGAAAGGACCAACTCTACAAAGTATAAATGGCACAAATTGTGTGTTTCAAGGAGATCTTACCATCTTTTCTGAGGCAAAGTTTTTGTGCGTAAAATTCATCCAGAATAAAGATGTTTTCAGAGGCTATTCCCAGAAAATTCAAGATACACTTTTTATTTGGCACGTGAACACATGGTATTTTAATCAAAATGGTTAAGAGACATTTTTCAGAAAAGAAACTTGTCAAAAAAATTCCATGTAAAGGGTGCTTTGAGTGGGGGATTTTCTTGAAAGTCCATCATTGGAAGATTGTGCTGCTTCTTCTTCCGTAGCACTAAGCGCGACTTGAGCTTTGGCATTGCCTCAATTCTTCTCTATTTGTTGCATCTCGTTCTAAATTCCTGCTATTAAAAATCTGATATGTTTCATTCACATGACTTTCTCTACATCTCGGAAACAAATTATTGTTAAAAAGTCTAATCTTTGATTTACTTCATGCTAATCGAGACAAAATTAGCAGAAATAATCTTATTACTTGCTTCCTTGTAAGTAGAAGGGAAATAAGGGAGTACCATAGATTAAAGTGGCAGTCAAAAGTTGGTTGCTATGTGACTGAAGTTCTTTTGTTTGTATGGACACGAGTTGACAAATTCCTGTATGAGAAAAGTAACGTTTTTTTTAAAACTGAAACCAGAAACAAGGCATATCTAAAAAACGATCAACTCCTCTAAACAGATGTATATGAAATAAATTGTGTATTTTAACGTGCTCTACATTTTTTGTGTGGTAACTTTTTCTCCATCTCTTACCGTTTAACAGTTGTGCAAAATTTCGTAAGATTCATTCAGAATAAACTAGTCTTTAGAGCCTATTCCCAGAAAATTCAGGATATACATTTTATTTTTCAGGTAAAAATCTTTAATATATGATATTTTAATCAAAATTGTTAGAGCTATTTTTGTGAAAATCAAAATTTTCGAAAAAAGTTCCATGTAAACGGTAGTTTGGTGTGAGGGGGATTTTTCTCAAAATCTTCGCGTCGCATCCCTGGAAGATATTAAACTTAAATACCAAGTTTGCTATTTTACCGACTTTTCGTTTTTGAGTTATCGTGTTCACAGACACACGGACACACAAGGACCTTTTTCTGAAAATGCTTTTTTTTTTTTTGGATACAGGGGAACCCTGAAACATACATTTTCGGTGAAACCTCGGTATTGAATTTTTGGGTGGAGTGCAGTGCCTTCTCTATACACTATGTAGAGAAAGTAAAAATGTATCTATAGTAATAGGATTTATTGAACACAATGTGTACAGATATAATGTTTGCCAGAAAATGTCTTCTTTTTCATAACACGTTAGTGATTTTGTCGTTGCTGGGAATGTGAGCTCTGACTTTATGATGAAATCGTGGGCCGATGTGCTCGTGAAGACATGCCGCAGCTCGAAGTTGGCCTTCTTGTGAGGACATGCCTGGAGTTAGCAACAATTCTGAAATAACTGTATTTTTTTACACAAGCCGTGTGAAGGACAGGAGTTGGATAGGTAGAGTCAGACTGAAAAATTCAATGCATAGCGGGGATTTGAGCTGCCATGGCATCATGGCGGCATAGCATCGAATTTCTCGACTGACTCGCATGTTTCTCGGTAAACCACAAGGTGATCTCAAAGTATTTTGAGATGAAACCCCAATGGTGACTTACAATGTAAGTACTTTAGACCTTGTGGTTTCCCGGGAAGCATTCAAGTCATTTCAAATACCGACCGTGGCATTGCATTTTTCAGTGTGACTCTATCCAGAATTCTGGATCTACGTGTACACTTCCCTGTCTCTGATGTAGGCCTCATTGGTCTTCCTTACCCCGCCGCTTGACAGTTAGGAATTAAGTTGCTACACCCGCAAATAACAAATGAAAAGCTTTACCTGCTTGACTTTCTGAACCAATCACAAAGCAGCATTCCGGGCGGTCGCTCAGACTACGGTAACGTATCTAGATGCCGCATCGTTGCAACATCTGGCTATTTCCAACCACGTGCTCAGTTTGTGAACTCCTAACACGTGCGTTGAGCTGTTCTGTGCAAGCTATGTATTATTTGTTGTTATTGTTGATAGTGTTTGTACGTGAGGGAACACAAGACTTTCCCAGTTATAGAGGTGAATACAATTTTGCGAGAAGATGTGGCGAGAGTGGACGCGGCTTCTGGAAGAAGAAAGTGCACAAAATAACACGAAAAGCACAGGAATTAGACGGAATCATCAGTGGATGTGAACCACTAATGATATGTCTTGGTGACGATAATGCTTCCGAAAATGATGTCGATGGAGACTTGGATGGAATTGAGCCATTAAAATTCTAAACCAGTGAAAATCACTTTGTTATACCGTTCTCTAGTTGTAACAAGCTATTTTGTATTAATTTGTTCTAAATTGTGAAAATACGTACATACGTTATAGTGACTTATTTTCAATTAACATCAACAATAACGAATTAGTTTCATTATTCATCAGCATTCACTTACTATGTACACTGTTTATATTCGTCTAAAGACATTTGTAATCAGCTGTTGTTGTTGTTTACTAGATACTCTGGTAATGTCAGCATGGCCAACCTTACGCGAAACCACCCGAACTGTCAAGTGTAAGATTCAGCGGCGGGGATTAACCATCCCGACCTTGGTCTTCCAATCGCTTCTTCCCATACATTTTAACTTTTAATGTTTTAACTTTCTCTACACGTACTATGTACACAGTGTATAGAGAAGGTATTGTAATGCACAGACATTTCACCGGAAATATATATTTTAGGGTCACCTGTATCCCAAAAAAAAAGAATTTTCACAAAAAGGTCCATGTAAGTGTATCTGTGAACACGATAACTCAAAAACGAAAAGTCGGTAAAATAACAAACTTGGTATTTAAGTTTAGCACCTTCCAGGGATGCGACACAAAGATTTCGAGAAAAATTCCCCCACCCCAAACTACCCTTTACATTGAACTTTTTTCGAAAATGTTGATTTTCTCAAAAATGACTGCGATTTTGATTAAAATGCCATATATATTAAAGATATTTACCTGAAAAATAAAATGTATATCTTGAGTTTTCTGGGAATAGCCTCTGAAGACTACTTTATTCTGGGTGAATTTTACGGAACTTTACATAACTGCTAAACCGTAAGAGATGGAGAAAAACTTACCCCACAAAATATTTAAAGCACTTTAAAACACAAAATTTATGTAAAATGCATTTTTTCGTGGAATTGGTCGTTTTTGAGATATTCCTTGTTTTTGGTTTCAGCTTTAAAAAACGTATACTTTTCTCATACAGGCATCTGTCAACTCCTGTCCATTCAAACAAAGGAACTTCAGTCACCTATCAACCAGCTTTTGACTATCACTTTAACGTATGGTACTCCCTTATTTTGCTTCTACTTACAAGGAAGCAAGAAATAAGACTATTTCTGCTAATTTTTTTCTCGATTAGCATGAAGTAAATAGAAGCATAAGGTTTTTAACAATAATTTGTTACAGAGATGTAGAGAAAGTCATGTGAATGGAACACATCAGATTTTTAGTTTAACTATCTTCGTTATACCCGCTCTTTAATTACGACATATATCTCATTATTAAATCTAAGTCTCCTTTCACTGAGTCTAAAATTATTATCCTTGGAAGATACTGAACTTAAATACCAAATTTGGTACTTAACGGTCTTTTCGTTTTTGACCTATGCTGTCCACTCACAAACACACACAATTCCACAAGATATATTGACCTTTTTCTAAATATGTTTTATTTAGGGTTCTCAAAACATGTATTTCCGATGAAATATCGGTACATATCGACATTTTGGGTGGAATGTAATATCTTGTGTATACACTATGTATAGAGAAGGTAATAGGTCTCCGTCAAACTCTGCAAAATACTTGTTGAGTATGTTTATCACTTCCTCATTTGATAAATATTTCTTCTCACAAAATCACAGTTTCAGGTTAGGGAACAGGAAGAAGTCACCTGGGGCTAAGTCTGGTGAATAGAGTGGATGAGGAAGCAATTCATGAACTGCCACAATTATCACTGAAGCGTGAGACAGTGCGTTATTCTGATGGAAGGGCTGCCAACCTTGGTCTCTTCTCAACCAACACAAGCTAAAAACTTATACTTTTCTCATACAGATATTTGTCAACTCCTGTCCATTCAAACAAAGGAACTTCACAAAGCAACAATAATTCGTTGCAGAGATTTAGAGAAGGTTCCTGTTACCGTCGCGCTGCTCTTTCTGTGTTGTTTACGCATCCCAAGGACTCACATATCAACGCGAACGTGAGAACCACTGCTCGAGAAGACGACACTGTCACACTGTGTTGTTCCGGATGCACCCACAGCAGGCTATTGTTATACTCTCGCTCAGTTAAGAAGTCTATAGTCTCAACAATCCCACGGATTTTTATTCGGCAGTCTTGCATTATTATATCATCCAATTTTGTCAATTGTTTCCTGTATGGTGACGTCATTGGACGGCCGGAGCACGCTTCGCTTTTGGTACTTGTCCAACCATGTTTAAATTCTTTAATCCAAACGTAAATGGTGCTCAATGATGGTACAGAGTCCACGCGAACCTCATCCAATTATGATAATTTAACTGTTTTTCACACAAGCCATGTGTAGGACAGGAGTTGGATAGGTAGAGTCAGAGCCGGGATTTGAACTATGGATCTCCCAGTCTCTAGCTGTGTGTAGGACAGGAGTTGGATAGGTAGAGTCAGAGCCGGGATTTGAACTATGGATCTTCCAGTCTCTAGCTGTGTGTAGGACAGGAATTGGATAGGTAGAGTCAGAGCCGGGATTTGAACTATGGATCTTCCAGTCTCCAGCTGTGTGTAGGACAGGAATTGGATAGGTAGAGTCTGAGCCGGGATTTGAACTATGGATCTTCCAGTCTCTAGCTGTGTGTAGGACAGGAGTTGGATAGGTAGAGTCAGAGCCGGGATTTGAACTATGGATCTTCCAGTCTCTAGCTGTGTGTAGGACAGGAGTTGGATAGGTAGAGTCAGAGCCGGGATTTGAACTATGGATCTCCCAGTCTCTAGCTGCGTGTAGGACAGGAGTTGGATAGGTAGAGTCAGACTGAAAAATTCAATGTCAAAGCCGGGATTTGAACCACGGATCATGTTAATATGCGGGTACGGCGTTACATTTCTCAACTCATTCGGATGTGTGTTTTAATTTGTGTGGCAGTCCAACCCTTCAAATGAAAATGTTTACTAACAGCACGAATCTCGGTTTATCCATATTTACTTTCTCTACAGGTGCTATGTATAGAGAATGTATTGTATTGCACCCAACAATTCAATACCGAGATTTCACCAGAAATACGTGTGTTAGGATCCCCGTATCCAAAAAGAGATAGGTCCGTGCGCGCGTGTCTTTGTCTTTGGACAGCATAGCTCAAAAACGAAAAGACTGTTAACTACCAAACTTGAAAAAATGTGTGAAAATGTTTTTCTCAAAAATGGCTCAAACGATTTTGATTAGAATACCATATATTATAGGTACTTACATCACAAATAAAATGTGTATGTCTAATTTTCTGGGAATAGCTTCTGAAGACCTCTTTATTCTGGATGAATTTGCATATCTAGTAAACCGTAAGAGATAGACAAAAACTTACTGCAAAAAACATAGACGTCGTAAAACACACAGTTTGTCAGGTGCATTTCTCTTATAGAGTTGACGGTTTTTGAGATATTGCCTATTATTTAAACTATCTAATTTTCTCAAACGAGAATTCTCTTCTGCTTACAAGGAAACAAGTAATATGACAATTTCTGTTAGTTTTTGTCTCGATTATCATGAATTAGATAGAAGAATAAGCTTTTGTAAGAATACTTTGTATTTGGAACAGCTAGAGAACTTATGTGAATGGAGCGCATCAGATTTTTAATTATTGAAGTTGACACATGTACAAATTCAGAGGGCTGTCAACAATGAAGTGTATGCTGTGCATTGTTGAAACATTTATGTTGTCCTTTGGTTAATCAAGCCTACCAACCATGAAGCTCCAAGAGAATGTTGCACTATTTCATGGAAATTTACCAGACTTAACAAACCACCCTTGTACTTGAGATTTCTCAGTCTAGAGTTCCTATGTTCAACTTCTCTAACCAGGATCTTTCGCTATCATACGCATAGATTGGAATTATGAGTGCAAATGTACTTAACAGAAGTGTGATTAGCTAAACTCACATTTTTCTCTTTTCCCACCGTCGTAATACTTTCTCTGCTCTGCATAATAAGTAGTGAAAGTGTTGTATTCCGGACACTATCATATAACCATATAATAAAACATTTTAGAAAAAGATCCCTATTTGTTTGTCTGCATGCTGTGTGTTTGTAAACAGCATAATTCAAAAACACATGAATACTCAAACTTCGCATTTAACTTACATATCTTCCAAAGATGCGACACCAAAATTTTAACCCCTCCCCCTTGAAACTTATACTGTTTTTCGAAAATTGGCTTTAACGATTTGATTAAAATACCGTATATTAAAGATATTTTACGTGAAAAATAAAATGTATCTTGAATATCTGGGGAATATATTCAGAAGACCTCTTCATTCTAGATGAATTTTGTTCAAATTTGCATAGCTGGTAAATCCTAAGAAATATACAAAAACTTGATACACAAAACCTGTAGATCTTGTTACAACACGATTTATATCATGTTTGTTGTGGATATGGCTGGTTTCGAGTAACTTTACTTGAACGATGTTACCTTTCTTTTCATCTCTCTTTTGTTTTATTGGTAATGCAGGGCAAACAGAACTTCAATTGTTCACATAACGCATATATTTTAAAAGATTTGACTATCACTTTAGGCTAGTATTTAAGATCAAGTAATAAGACAATTTCCTCTGTGATGATGAAAATAGAAGGATAAACTCTTCTAAGGAAAGTTTGTCTATGGAATAACTAGAGAAAGTCATGTGAATGGAACACTTTTTTGTATTAACTACTTAAACTTTACTCAACCGGGAAGTCAACTTTGGTTACAGTACGTGACATTTCAGATTCTAGTTCAGTTTTAGACTTGACTCTGCCATTGGTCCATTGACCAACATGGCTGCCCATGTGCAAACAGACAGAACGAACGGAAGACCGTGCATTTCGTATTGGAAGGAAGAACCGATTTTCAGAAAGTCCATTTTTACCCCTTATTTCGATCCAGTTCATTTACACACACCTAACCTGACCTCGTCGAAACCTGTCGTTCACCTGTCACGTAGCCATATTGTCTCCGTAAGCAATAGGAAAGGCTCAGAAAAGTGTAAAACTGAACTAGAATCTGCAATCTCTCTAGTAGAGCAGGCCATGCCATAAGCCATTTTGTTTTGCTTCTCATCGCTCCTACTAATTTCAAGTTATATTGAACTCTCAAGAGTTTTACACTTTGTGAAATACAACTAAGAAGTGTCTCGTGTAATTATCTATTCGTCTACTTACCGTAAAGCGAGTATAAGTAAAGAGTTTCCCTAAGGTATCTTGTACGTATATCTACACTGCACAAGTTAGCCTAAAAGCCGCCATTCTATTGAACCAGCATTACAACGTTTAGAATTTATGGCAGCTACTGAGTATAGCAGTTTACCTTCGCAGAATGTTAATACTACCTCACTGAACATGAATGCTACAAGAAACTTCAGTTGCGCAGAAAAACCCAACACTATCGACTGCCATGGCGCAGTTACCGTCATTCTCACAGTAAGTAAACTGTCATAAGCAAGCTTCCGCAGGACGTCCAGATTGAAAATGTTGAAAATACTAACCTGAGCAATGAGTATTCACATAGAACGTGTCTTTAAGTAAATGTGATCAATTTCAGTTCCTATGGACCATCTAATTAAGACAAAAGTCGTCGCAAAATTTAAACATGCTCCGTTTTGTAATTTTTACGCGAGTACAACTATGCTGCCAGCCTATTTTTACTTTCTCCATACGCACTGTGTACATAGTGTATAGAGAAAGTATTGCACTCCACCCAAAAATTCGAGATTTCACCGGAAATATACGTTTTAGGGTCCCCAATATCCAAAAAAAGCGTTTTCACAAAGAGGTCCGTGTGTGTGTGTCCGTGTGTCTGTGAACACGATAACTCAAAAACGAAAAGTTGGTAAAATACCAAACTTGGTATTTAAGTTTAGTATCTTCCAGGGATGCGACACGAAGATTTTGAGAAAAATACCCCCACCCCCAACTACCCTTTACATGGAACTTTTTTCGAAAATTTTGATTTTCTCAAAAATGGCTCTAACGATTTTGATTAAAATTTCGTATATTAAACATATTTACCTGACAAATAATATGTATATCTTGAATTTTCTGGAAATAGCCTCTGAAGAGTAGTTTATTCTGGATGAATTTTACTAAATTTTGAATAACTGCTAAACCGTAAGAGATGGACAAAAACTTACTACACAAAAAATGTAGAGCACATTAAAACGCACAATTTATGTTATATACATTTTTTTCGTGGAGTTCGTAGTTTTTGTGACATTCCTTATTTTTGGTTTCTGCTATGAAAAACGTATACCTTTCTCATATTTTAACTTGTCAACTCCTATCCATATAGACAAAGGAACTTCATTGACATAGCAACCAGCTTTTGATTATCACTTTAACCTATGCTACTCCCTTATTTCGCTTCTACTTACAAGGAAGCGAGTAATAAGACTATTTCTGCTATTTTTTTCTGATTAGCATAAAGTAAATAGAAGTATAAGCTTTTTAAGAATTATTTGTTGCAGGGATATGGAGAAAGTCATGTGAATGGTACACATCAGATTTTTTTTTTCACGATCCGCCAGGTTTTTTTTTTTTTTTTTTTTTTTTTCAAATAAGTGCACGTTTTGACATTTTCTCTCAAAATGTTGACTTCATTAACAAAAACATAATACTATATACTACTTTTCTGATTAAAAATGGTATGTAGAGGATGTGAAAACACAATAGTGATAAAAATCTGATGTGTTCCATTCGCATGACTTTCTCTACAAAAGAAATAGTCATATTACTTGCTTCCTTGTAAGTAGAAGTGAAATAAGGGAGTACCATAGGTTAAAGTGATAGTCAAAAGCTGGTTGTTTTGTGACTCAAGTTCCTTTGTTTGTATGGACACGAGTTGAAAATTTCCTGTATGAGAAAAGTATAAGTTTTTCAAAGCTGTAATCAAAAACAAGGAATATCTAAAAAAAAAACGATCAACTCCACGAAAAAAAAATGATATATCATAAACTATGTGTTTTAATGTGCTCTACATTTTTTGTGTGGTAAATTTTTGTCTATCTCTTACGGTTTAGCAGCTATACAAAATTCCGTAAAATTCATCCAAAATAAAGTACTCCTCAGAGGCTATTCTCAGAAAATTCAAGATATACATATTATTAGTCAGGTAAATATCTTTAATATACGATATTTTATTTAAAATCATTAAGAGTTATTTTTGAGAAAATCAAAATTTTCGAAAAAGTTCCATGTAAAGGGTAGCTGGGGGTGGGGGGTTTTCTTGAACATTTCGTGTCGCATCCTTGCAAGGTACCAAACTTAAATACAAGTTAGGTATTTAACGGTCTTTTCGTTTTTGAGCTATGCTGTCCAAGCACGCACGCACGCATGCACGTACCCGCAGCCGAACCTACACCCACACCCACAGACACGCAACTTTTTCCAGATTTTTTTTTTTTTGGATTCAGGGGGACCCAAAACGTGTATTTTCGGTGAAATCTCGGTATCGGATTTTTGGGTGCATTACAATATCTTCTCTATACACTATGTACATAGTACGTGTAGAGAAAGTAAAAAATCTGATGTGATCCATTCTCATGATTTTCTCTACATCTCTGCAACAAATTGTAGTTAAAAAGCTTATGCTTCCATTTACTTCATGCTAATTGAGACATATTAGCAGAAATAGTCTTATTACTTGCTTCCTTGTAAGTAGGAGGGAAATAAGGGAGTAGCATTAAAGTGATAGTCAAAAGCTGGTTGCTATGTGACTGAAGTTACTTTGTTTGTATAGACAGCAGTTGATAAATTCCGGTATGAGAAAAGTATGTTTTTCAAAGCCAATAACAAGGAATGTCTAAAAAACGATCAACTGCACGACAAAAATGTATATATCATAAATTGTGTGTTTTAATGTGCTCTAAATTTTTTGTGTGGTAAGTTTTTGTCTATCTCATACGGTTTAGCAGTTATACAAAATTCCGTAAAATTCATCCAGAATAAAGTAGTCTTCAGAGACTATTCCCAGAAAATTAAAGATATACATATTATTTGTCAGGTAAATATCTCTAATATACGATATTTTAATAAAAATCGTTAAGAGTCATTTTTGACAAAATCAAAATTTTCTAAAAAAAATTCAATTTAAAGGGTAGCTGGGAGTGGGGGGATTTTCTTAAAAATCATCGTGTCGCACACTTGCAAGATACCAAACTTAAATACCAAGTTTGGTATTTAACAGTTTTTTTTTTCATTTTTGAGCTATGCTGTCCACACAAACGCACGCACACAGAAACAACTTCGTGTGTGGTAAACCCTAAGAGATAGGCAGAAACTTACTTTAGAAAAACTTTATATATAATAAAAAGACACAATTTTATGCCATATATATATATATATATATATATATATATATATATATATATATTTCTTTTTTATAGTTAACCGTTTTCTAGATATTCCAAGTTAATAGTTCAGTTTTAAGGTACTTAAACTTTTCTCAAAAACAACACATGCTTCTTTTCGTCTCTCCTTTGTCTACTCCTAGCAAGTAAAAAGGAGCGAATTTCTATTGTTTCTCTTAGCGATAGGCTTTTAAAATATTTGACTATCGTTTTACCCTAGTGTATTCCCTTATTTTCTCTTTAACTTACAAAGAAGCAAGTAATTAGACAATTTCTCGATAGGTAGAGTCAGACTAAAAATTGCAATGCCATAGCCACGGATTACTCGGTCTCGCTAACTACTGAGGTACCATGGTAACATGCCGTGACGACATTAAATTCCTCAAGTGACTCGCCATTGGGGTTGTCATCTCAAAATACTTTGAGATCACCTTGTGGCTTACCGGGAAACATGCGAGTCAGTTGAGAAATTCAATGCAGAGTCGTCATTCTACCTCAGTGGCTAGAGACTGGGGTTCTGTGGTTCAAATCCCGGCTATGACATAACATTTTCAGTCTGACTGTATCCATCCAAATCGGCTTGTGTGAAAGAAAAGAAAAGTAATTTACAGAGACCATTTCTCTTAATGTTGATCTTGATGAGTATGACGTACGAGGCCCGTTTTTTTTTTTTTGTTTTTTTTGTTTTTTTGTTGTTTTTTTTTGAACCTCCGATAGGCTACAAATAAAAGACAAGTTGATAGAAAACAATTATTTTATTACTAAAAGTTTTGTATACTTATGGTTACTTTTCAAATAATCACCGAAAAGATTGAGACATTTATCGTACCTGTGCACAAGCTTTGCAATACCCGCTTCAAAAAATGTTGCCGCCAATGATTTCAAATGAGCATAGACGTTGTTTTGAAGAATTTCGTTGGTTTGAAAGTGCTGCCCTCCTAGCCACTTCTTCAGTTCAGGGAAAAGGTGAAGGTCAGGGCTGTAAGGCGGATGATCGACGATGTCCCATTAAAATTGTTCAAGGAGCCGATGGGTTGTGTGGACGAGCGTTGTCATGGATCAACACAATTCCTCAAGTCAGCATTCCTCTTCGTTTGTTTTGAATGGCTCAACGCAAACGTTGTGAAGTACGAAGATCTTCAAAACAACGTCAATGCTGTTCATTTGAAATCATTGGCGGCATCATTTTTTGAAGCGCGTATTGCAAAGCTTATGCACAGGTACGATAAATGTTTCAATATTTTCAGTGATTATGTTGAAAAGTAACCATAAGTGTACAAACGTTTTAGTAATAAGATAATTATTTTCTATGAACTTGTCTTTTATTTGTAGCCTATCGGAGGTTGAAAAAAAAAAAGGCCCTCGTAGATAAAAGCAAGGAAATTTTGTTTGTGGAACAGCTAGAGAAAGTCATGTGAAAGGAACACGTCAGTTTTTTCTTGCAAATATATGAAATACATAGTATTATATTATTTTTTATTTATTTGCTTTTATTTATTAATACAGCATTTGGTATTTTAATAAAGGATTCAATTGCCACAAATCATAATATATTTCCGGTGAAGTTTTGATACCAAATCTTTTATTATGGACCTATTGTTGCTGTACCTTAGGCATGTGGTAGAGGAAGTAATAAACTGTAAGCACAATCAGTGATATCAGCTGAGACAATAGGAGCCTGTGTACAGAATATCACCTTTGTTCTGTAGAGAAATGATTCAGAATGAAGATAAAGTTATAGTCTGTTATCTCGCGCACTTTACAGTTATATTGACTTTCCTCTGCTTCAAACATGATCGTAAAATTTGCTGGAGACACCTTCTTCACTCCATCTAGGGCAGTCGTCATATACGTAAGTGTTCATGAACATTTGAACGAAATCACTATATCATGTGTAAACAATCTGCAGAATATTAACTTGACTTTCTCAAGGCAGATAAAATACTGTATTCTTTCCAAAAATTCGATACCGAGATTTTTGAGGACTCATTTCTAGAAAAAGGTCATTGTGTGTGTCTGTGTGCGCGCGTGTGTATTAAAAACCAAACTTGGTATTTAAGTTTGGTATCTTCCAAGGATACGACATGAAGAGTTTCAAGAAAATCCCCCCACCTCCAACTACCCTTTATATGGAAACATTTTCGAAAATGTTGTGTTTCTCAAAAAACGGCTCTAACAATTTTTTGTATTTCCATTCTACTTACAAGGAAGCTAGTAGTAAGACTAATTCTGCTTATGTTTATGTTGAAGTAGATAACAGATTAATGTTTTCAATAAAAGGTTTATTTACCGAACAGCTAGAGGACATGTGAATGCAACACATCAGACTTTTACTTTCTCTATACGTGCTATGTACATAGTGTATAGAGAAGGTATTGTAATGCACCCAAAAATTTGTTACCGACATTTCACCGCAAATACATGTTTTGGGACCCCTGAATCCAAAAAAAAAAAAGCATTTTCGGAAAAAAGTCCTTGTGTGTGTGTGTGTATGTCTGTGGTCAGCATAGCTCAAAAACGAAAAGACCGTTGAATACCAAACTTGGTATTTAAGTTTGGTATCTTTCAAGGATGCCACACAAATATTTTAAAGAAAATCCCCTCATCCCAACTATCCTTTACATGGAACTTTTTTCGAAAATTTTGATTTTGTTAAAAATGGGTCTAACGATTTTGATTAAAATATCGTATATTAAAGATATTTGCCTGACAAATAAAATGTATATCTTGAATTATCTGGGAATAGTCTCTGAAGACTACTTTATTCTGATCAATTTTACGGAATTTTGCATAACTGCTAAACCGTAAGAGATGGACAAAAGCTTACCACACAAAAAATGTAGAGCACACACCATTTATATACTATACATTTTTTCATGGAGTTGATCGTTTTTTAGATATTCCTCCTTTTTAGTTTCAGTTTTGTAAAACATACTTTTCTCAAATAGGAATTTGTCAACTCGTGTTCATACAAACAAAGGAACTTCAGTCACAAAGCAACCAGCTTTTGACTATCACTTTAACCTATGGCACTCCCTTATTTCACTTCTACTTACAAGGAAGCAAGTAATAAGACTATTTCTGCTATTTTTTTTTTTCTCAATTAGCATGAAGTTAATAGTAGCATAATTTTTTAACAATAATTTGTTGCAGTGATGTAGAGAAAGTCATGTGAATTTTACACATAAGATTTTTTGTGTAGTAAGTTTTTGTATATCTCTTATAGCTTTCCAGTTACACAAATTTATCCAGTATGAAGCGTCTTCAAAGTCTATTCCCAGAAAATTCAAGATATACATTTTGTTTGCCATAAAGATATTTTAAACATAAGGCATTTTAATCAAAATCTTTAGTCATTTTTGAAAAAGAAATTTTTCGAAAATTTTCCATATAAATGGTAGTTGGAGACGGCGAATTTTCTTGAAAATCTTCGTGTCGTATCCTTGGAAGATACCAAACCTAAATACCAAGTTTGATATTTAACGGTCTTTTCGTTTTTGAGCTATATTGCCCATAGACACGGTCATTTTTCTGAAAAAATGTGTGTGTGTGTGTTTTTTTTTATCCAGAGGGTCCCAAAACATGATTTTCCGGTGAAACCTCGGTATCGAATAGTACGTGTAGAGAAAGTAATAACTCATAAACCCGAATGAAAAACTGAATCATTCGATAGTCATGTATGCCCATCAAGATAAAGATCGTGCTCATAGAGTAGTAAAGCGATGGAAGTGTACCAGCCGATAACACAGACCGCACGTTTTCTGTGCTCTGTAGTTTATTTGACAAATTAAATAAAGTAGGTTGCGAACCTTCGATGTAGTTCAGTGTGCTGGGACAATAGAACGCGCTGTAGTTAAATACGTCACGAAAACCAACAAAATACTCATTTAATTTCTTCGTTTAACATATGCTTCCACCACCTGAATAAACCATCATCGACACATTATTACTCTCTCTGCATAATACACGGTACGTAGGTAGAGAAGATACTGCATTCTACCCAGGAATTCGATATCTAGATTTCAACTGAAATACACGTTTTAGGGTCCCTGTATAACTGTTTTTTTTGTTTTTGTTTTTTGGTGAAAAAGGCCCGTTGTCCGTGAGCGCGTTAATTCAAAAACGAAAAGTCGGTAATATACCAAACTAGGTCTTTAGGCTCAGTGTCTCCCAAGAAGATTTTCAAGAAAATCCCTCCACGCCAAACTACCTTCTGCATGGAAAAATGGCTCTAACAGTTTTATTAAAACACCGTATATTAAAGACACATGACACATAAAGTGATGATTTAGAATTTCTGGGAATAGCCTCTGAATAACTCTTCATTCTGGATGAATTTTGCACCACTGGTAAATCGTAACAGACAAAAACTTACTCCACAAAAATGTAGATCTCGTTAAAACACACATTTTATGTTATATTAATTTTTTGGTGGGGTTGATACTTTTTTGGATATTCATTGTTATTGGTTTCAGCTTTAAAATACTTAAAAACTTTTTCTCATACGAGGATTTGTCAACTCCTGGTCACGCAAAGAAACGGATTTTAACAACATAGCGACTGGCTTTTTAAAACATTAAATATCTTAAAACATTTGACTAGCATTTTATCCTAGTGTATTCCCCTCTACTTACAAGGAAGCAAGTATGTCGATTAGCATGAAGTAGATAAAAGAACAATCTTTTGTAAGAATAATTTGTTGTAGAGGGGCAGAGAAAACCGTGTTATTGGAACACATGATACTTTTACTTTCTCTACACGTACTATGTACTTACATAGTGTATAGAGAAGGTATTGCACTGCACCCAAAATTCGAGACCGAGGTTTCAATGGAAATACATCGAAAAAAGCATTTTTACAAAAAGGTCCGTGTGTGTGTGTGTGTGTGTGTGTGTGTGTGTGTGTGTGTGTGTGTGTGTGTGGACAGCATAGCTCAAAAACGAAAGGTCCGTTAAAAACCAAATTTGGTATTTAGGTTTGGTATCTTCTAAGGATGCGACACGAAGATTTTCAAGAAAATCCCCCTATTCACAACTACCCTTTACATGGAACATTTTTCGAAAATGTTTATTTTCTAAAATGTGGCTCTAACGATTTTGATTAAAATATCGTATATTACAGATATTTACCTGACAACAAAATGTATATCTTGAATTTTCTGGAAATAGCCTCTGAAGATTACTTTACTCTGGATGAATTTTGCGGAATTTTGCATAACAGCTTAACCTTAAGAGATGGATAAAAACTTACCACACAGAAAATGTAGAGCACATTTAAACACACAAGTTATGTGATATACTTTTTTTTCGTGGAGATGATCGTTTTTAAGGTATTCGTTGTTTTTGGTTTCAGCTTTGAGAAACTTATACTTTTCTCATACCGGAATTTGTCAATTCCTGTCCAAACAAACAAAGGAACTTCGGTCACATAGCAACCAGCTTTTGACTATCACGTACTCCCTTATTTCACTTCTACTTACAAGAAAGCAAGTAATAAGAATTTCTGCCAATTTTTTCTGGATTAGCACGAAGTAAATAGAAGCATAAGCTTTTTAACAATACTTTATTACAGAGTCATGTGAATGAAACACATCAGATTTTTTATTTTGCATTCGTAAGTCAATGTCAATTAAAATTTTATTTGTTACAAACTTTTTTTTTTCCAGTTTTAAAATATTTGTTTGAAGTCTGCATTGCAGAGTAGGAAGCTCTGGATCCGTCCTGGGGACAACATAATAATACCAGGTGACCCAAAAACGTCCGAACTCGGTGCTCGTTGCTGTCATAGAAAGGCGCAGATGACATCATGCAACATTTACTTGCCAATGTTATTAAAGGAGATGTCACCTCTTTAGTTCCAGGGTATGGGAGTTTGTCTTGTACACTTTATGCTTTAAGTTACCCGAGTTAGAAATCACAGGGGGTTAGGTCGGCCACAAATCTCTGCTAATAATTCTGGCCTGAGACAATCTTTCAATTGTTCTCTAAAGATTGACTGTTTGAGCTGTTGCAGAGTCTTGTTGAAAAAAGACAAAACCACACTCCGTGTCTATTAATTCTCTAAAAAAAGGGGGCGGGGCAAAATTGTATCCACGTATGTACGGGCGTCAACTGTTGACGCGAAAAAATTGAAACCCAAAAAAATCCGAACCGCTGTGCACATGGAAACATGATAACATACAGCTGCTGAACCCACACACCCTGGAAGAATTAAAACAAAATATCCACCAGCATTTCTCAGCGTGAACTACGGCGAGTGATGATAGTTTCCTAAAGTGCTGATATCTCCTTTAACAACATTGGTGAGCAAGTGTTTAAAAATGTTGTACGGTTTCATCCGCGCCTTTCTATGATAGCGGCAACGAGCGGCGAGGACGCGGACAGGTAAAACACCGCGTAGCCGGTTCGGACGTTTTTGAATCATGCAGTATAACAGTTGCGTAATAAAACCAAATATGTTACTAGCAAATTCCCGTTGTTACAGGATGGCGATGAAGAAATGGTTTCGTCGGCTACAGCCTCTACAGCTGTATGCACTGTTGGTACTCTCTGTGGGGTTTCTGTTGGTACAACTGATCATGAGCCACACAACGCATGCGCTCACCCTGCTCATGGAGTCGTACCACATGCTCTGCAACATCATAGCTCTGGTCGGCTGCATCATCACCATCAAGGTAAGCCTAGCATTCTATATCAAATAAACATTTTTAGAAAAAGGTCCGTGTATGTGAACACGATAACTCAAAATCTAAAAGACCGTTAAATACCAATGTTGTTTTTCTCAAAAATGGGTCTAACGCTCGTGTTTTATTTTTAGAACATAATAGTTTATTTACACATGCTTTATTTATTTAATACACTTTTATTTATTAGTATAAGTATGTTTTTGTGTACATAGGCCCATAATTTCAAATGCCAAAGTTATATTAATGCAAAGGATGGAGCTTCATGGCCAAATGTAGTAGTAAGTAGATCAACGCGTTTTTTTCTCCATAATCCACCTCAAAATCATAGTAAAGCATCGCAAGAACATGTTCACGGGTTAATTCCATTCTTAAGTTTTAAACCAGTTGATGATCAATATGTGTGTGGCATTTGGTGGTAGTTTCCCGAATAGCAGACCCAAAAACAAGGAAGTGTTTCAATAGACACGTCAGTGTACTTGTTTAAGTGATTTTTCGGTGGTATACTTCCTGAAATATGCTATACATTATCGATTCTGTATTGTTTGTTAATTTGGAATGACAGGGAAGTAATGCATTGCCAACTACAAGAACTACACGTTCCTGGTGCATGAAAATTAACTGTGAGGCAGGATTGTGTGTAGAATGCAATCAAACATGTGAAAATAAGGACAATATACCAATTGTGTGCTTTACTATTGATGACGTGTGTTTGAAAGAACATGTAGGGTATTCAGGAAATACAATTATAAGTTATGTAGACTTGGACAATAGTAATTATCGCAATATTTATCGACCGAAAATCTTAATTAATATCACACATTGTACTATAGATTTAAACCAATGCCTTAATATATGGCATAGCCTTTAATTACATTAACAGTAGTTTTAGACCAAGAAATTATAACAAAATTAAGTTATAACGTTGCTGTGATGTTTACTGCAATAATACCAATTTATCAATAATAACTTCTGTCAGACCGAAAAATGTGATTGCATTATATATGACGAGTCATCAAAAAGTTTCCGGAATGACGTCATAAATACTATATAACTGTTTGTTTTGTATAATCTGCACTGTCACCCCTCTGGGTAGTCTCCTTGGGAGTTGATACACTTGTCCCAGCGCTTCTGTCACTGCTGGCAGCACCTCTGGGAGTTGATACACTTGTCCCAGCGCTTCTGCCACTGCTGGCAGCACCTCTGGGAGTTGATACACTTTTCCCAGCGCTTCTGTCACTGCTGGCAGCACCTCTGGGAGTTGATACACTTTTCCCAGCGCTTCTGTCACTGCTGGCAGCACCTCTGGAAGTCCTCTTCTTTCAAAATGTTCAGAGCCTTCTGCGATTCGCGATGAATGACATCAATGTCCTCAAAACGGTGTCCTCGGAGTCACTGGTGCCAAATCTGGAGAATAGGCGGGATGGGCAACAGTATTCATCCTATTTTTATCCAGAAAGTGCTTTGTGCGCGGGCGCATTGTCATGATGCAGGAACCTGTCACCACATCTTATTATCTCCGGCCGTTTGCGTCGCATTTTCTCCCTTAATCTTTGCAGCACTTGTTTCTAGAAAACACTTGATTCACTGTTTGACCCTGTGGCACAAATTCCTTATGTAAGTGCCTTTAATGTCAAAAAACCTCAATCATCATTGACTTCACTTTGGATCGAACTTATCTGGCCTTTTTCGGGCGTGGAGATGAAGGACTCTTCCATTGTGAAGAATCTGAAGATATTTTATTTCGTTTTTGGATTGTACCCATAAATCTATGTTTCATCATCAGTAATAATTCTCTCCATAAACTGTGGGTCATTTTGCAGCTGTTCTTTAAGATTTGTGCAGGCAATCACACGGCTTTCCTTTTGGTCATTTGAAAGCAGGCGGGGCACGAACTTGGTGGCAAACTTTCTCATGTCCAAATTTGTTTTTTAAAATGCTTTGAACACTTCCAAAGGAGAGTCCTAACGAGTCAGAAAGTTCTCTTATTGTAACACGCCTATAATTTAAGTCCATTTCCCTCACCTGATTGATATTTTCATCAGTTTTGCTGGAACAGGGTCGCCCCAAACGATCTGCATCTGTAACTGTGTCACACAGCTTTTCAGTTTCGAAAACCACGCAAATACTTGAGTTTTTCCTATAATTTCCTCCACATAAGCTGTTCTTAACATTTCATAGGCTTCTGTGGCACTTTTACCGAGTTTAAAGCAAAATTTGATGTCTGTTCTTTGTAATCTGACATTTTTGCTACGCGGAAAAATCGCAGCACATGCAAAACACGTGTTCACTTCAGAGGTTCTACGTCATCATTGCATGGTCACAGGAAGTCACGTGAGCTCTCATTTTTATCGGGAAAGAACGCTGCATGAACAGTCTGGGTAAGAATTAAAGAAATCTCAGCGTTAGCATTGTTGTGAAGCCATTCCAGAAACTTTTTGATCACACCTCGTAGATCTCTCCCTTTCCATTGTACTTTGTTCTTGACTTCAAAAACTTGGAAAAACAATTAATTTGACAGATGTTGTAATTGGTAGAGTGTAGAGCTACAAGATGGTGGCTGGGCGCAAGACTTGCTTCACAAAATGTTAGAATTTCCGCCCTGTGGTGCTGTGAACATCTGTTTACAAACACTGTGTGCGCGCCATTTTGTTGTATATCGATTTAAGAATTAAGGTGTAATACAGGATGATTTATATAAAGTTGACACATCTCGTTCATTAATTGTTTCAAAACGGCGTTATGCCAATCACAACTTATTATACCTAAATTGTAGAGGAACTTTGCGAGATTATTTACCTCTATAGCAAATGTTGAAAATGTCCTCATTCTGCATAAGGCACAACTCAACACGTCATACTGACCACTCGTTATCCCCTTTGTGCTTCAGATCGTCCAATGTCTGGGGACGGAGATCCGGAGATCTCGGTGGCCACAGGTTCGTCACAGAAACTTGCATTTACGTTCATTTGATGTATGGTATGCAGCGCCATCTTGCTGAAAATATCTTTGACTCAACTCTATATCGTACTGCATTTTCACGTTGACTACAAGTACGAAACAGCTGCCAACAATGCAATTAGTAATACTGCGCATCTAGTGACAAGGAATCGAAACTCCAGAACATTCTGCTTAATTTGGTGCTAAAATTGGGTCATCGTATGAATTTCCAAAGGAATAATTAAAGAAAGAAATATGTCAGTTCTACATAAATCACTCTGTACATTGGGGCGGCGCCGTGGCTGAGTGGTTAGACCACTAGCCTCTCGCCTAGACGGCCGGGGTTCGATCCCAAGCGACCGCATGTGAGATTTGTGGTGGACAAAGCGGCGCTGGGGCGGGTTTTCTCCGGGTACTCCGGTTTCCCCCGCCATCGCATTCCACCGGTGCTCCATCATTCATGTATCATCAGTGTCACCGCCTGTGGTGCCATTAGTAGTTAAAGCGAGCGTCAAACGCTACAAAAAAACTCTGTATATTGAAATAAATAGTCTTGAAGCAGTCGGCAGTTTAGCTATATTAACGACATCTATGAGCCAGATTGAGAACTTGATTATTGCATTCAATCTTTTATACTTGTGCTAACAAACTGATATTCAATATTTGTGTGCATGTTTTAAACCAATAACACGCTCTTTGTCTGTGTGTTGCATGCGTTCTCACAGTATGGTAGTGCAAATCTGGGGAGTGAGGAGTCAGCGAGTCATCCTGAAGACAGTCCTGTGTCACTGTCAGCCTCCACGTCGTGTTCATTAGGTCCTTCTGCAGCAGCAGCGACATCTACTAGCAAGGTCTGGTATTGTATACAACTAGGGGCGTTCAGTAAGTCGCAGCTATATCCATCACCTGGTTTCGTTGCTATAGGCGATTGATGTGTTCCATTCACATGACTTTCTCTACATCTCCGCAACAAATTATTGTTAAAAAGCTAATGCTATTTACTTGATGCTAATTGAGAAAAAAATAGCAGAAATATAGTCTTATTACTTGCTTCCTTGTAAAAAGAAGGGAAATAAGGGAGTAGCATAGGTTAAAGTGATAGTCAAAAGCCGGTTGCTATGTGACTGAAGTTCTTTTGTTTGTATGGACAGCAGTTGACAAATTCCTGCATGAGAAAAGTATAAGTTTTTTAAATCTGAAAACATAAACAAGGAATGTCTCAAAAACGATCAACTCCACGAAAAAAAAAAAATATATATATATATATTACATAAATTATGTGTTTTAACGTGCTCTACATTTTTTGTGTAGTAAGTTTTTGTCCATCTCTTACGGTTTAGCAGTTATGGAGAATTCCATAAAATTGATCCAGAATAAAGTAGTCTTCAGAGGCTATTTCCACAAGATTCGAGATATACATTTTATTTGTCAGCTAAATATCTTTATTATACGACATTTTAATCAAAATCGTTAGAGCCATTTTTGAGAAAATCAATATTTTCGAAAAAAAAGTTCCATATAAAGGGTAGTTGGGGGTGAGGGGATTTTCCTGAAAATTTTCGTGTCACATCCTTGGAAGATACCAAACTTAAATATCAAGTTTTGTATTCATGTCTTTTCGTTTTTGAGATATGCTGTCCACACACACACACATACACACACACACACACACACACACACACACACACACACATACACGCACGGTCCTTTTTCCGAAAATGCTTTTTTTTTTTATTCAGGGGGACGCAAAATATGTATTTCAGGTGAAATATCGGTTACGAATTTTTGGGTGAAATGCAATACCTTCTCTATACAGTATATACATAGTACGTGTAGAGAAAGAAAAATCTTACACACCTTATGTTTTATTGGTATAAACATAATTGAAAGCCATTGCCCTCTCTAATTAGAAATTGTGTTAGACCTTGCTGCGCTCTGTTATATACGAGTTGAACTACGTGGACGTGGTAATGTTGTAGAATGAGGTTGTGTTTGTGTTTTTGTGTACTAAAGAAAGAAAATAGAAGAACTGCTGTTTAAAGCCACGCCCACAAGGTGAGTGTTACTTAGAAGTACTCCATTATAATACAATCAACACAAAATATCGTCTTGGTCAGGAATTGTAATGAAATTAAAACCCGTGTTGTGTGTCATCCCAATGTAAACAAACTGAAAGTGTGACCAACATAACCGTGGAGATTCGGCCCAAAAAGCAGAGTATTTGATTCGCTGTGTAGGCAATATTGCAAAATAGGTTTTCAATTTCTTTTTTTAACTTTCTCCACACGTAGTAGTGTATAGAGAAAGTATTACACTCCGCCCCAAAAATTGGATACCGAGATTTCACCTTAAATATATGTTTTAGGGTCCCCTGTATCCAAAAAAGATTTTCAGAAAAAGGTCCATGTGTCTGTGAACACGATAACTCAAAAACTAAAAGTCGCTAAAATACTAAACTTGGTTTTTAAGTTTAATAGCTTCCAGGGATGCGACACAAAGCTTTTGAGCAAAATCCCCCCGCCCCAACTATCCTTTACATGGAACTTTTTTCGAAAATTTTTATTTTCTCAAAAATTGTTCTAACGATTTTTGATTAAAATATCGTATATTAAAGATATTTACCTGAGAAATAAAATGCATATCTTGAGTTTTCTGGGAATAACCTCTGAAGACTTCTTTATTCTGGATGAATTTTACGGAATTTTACATAACTGCTAAACTGTAAGAGATAGACATAAAACTTACCACACAACAAATGTAGAGCACGTTAAAACACATAATTTATGCTGTATACATGTTTTCGTGGAGTTCACTGTTTTTTTAGACATTCCTTGTTTTTAGTTTCAGCTTTAAAAAAACTTACACTTTTCTCATACAGGAATTTGTCAACTCCTGTCCATACAAACAAAGGAGCTGCAGTGACATAGCAACCAGCTTTTGACTATCACTTTAACCTATGCTACTCCCTTATTTCCCTTCTACTTACAAGGAAGCAAGTAATAAGACTATTCGTGCTAATTTGTTGTCGATTAGCATGAAGTAACTGGAAGCATAAGCTTTTTAACAGTAATTTGTTGCAGAGATGTAGAGAAAGTCATGTGAATGGAACACATCAGATTTTGTTTACTTTCTTTAGCCCGCATGTTCAATGTACATAGCAATTTTAGAAAAGGTTTCTGTGTCTGCGCAGAAATACAAATCAACGGACACGCAAACAGACATACAAACACCGAAGGAAAAAAAAGACGCGAAAAAACGAAGGATAAACTCATACTAAGACAAAGACAAAAAACACAAACACGCACAGACAGACACAGAAACACTCACAAGACTCGAAATATAATAGACAAACATATAGAGACTCGGAAACACACAAAACATATTCATACACAGTGGAAACAAAACAGACACAGGAACACAAATAGACAAGCACAAACAAACATTCATCAGACTCGAAACACCAATACACAAATAATTAACACCAATACACAAAACAGACACAGGAACACAAATAGACAAGCACAAACAAACATTCATCAGACTCGAAACACCAATACACAAATAATTAACACCAATACACAAAACAGACACAGGAACACAAATAGACAAGCACAAACAAACATTCATCAGACTCGAAACACCAATACACAAATAATTAGAGACTCGAAAAAAAAAGAAGAAAAAAAAACAGACACAGAAACAAATACAACAGGTTCGAAATACAAGTAGACAGACAGACATTTACACAGGTCACAAATACGAAACACAAGAAAGAGAAAGAATAAAACAGGGACTCGCAACACAAACATGCTCACAGACTAAAAATACACCCATATCTGAAACAAAAATACAAAACTCGAAATACCAGCAAACACAAACGTAAAAGATACAGACTGGTAACACATACGCAGAAACACGTAACATTAAAAATAAATAATAATTTCCACACAGATCCAAAACACAGACAAACACAAAAGGACACAAACTCAAAAACATACACAGCTCGAAACACGAATAGCCACACAACTCATAAACACACGACACACACAGATCCAAAACACAGACATACACAGTTCGAAACACAAATAGACACACACAGACTCGAAACATGAATAATCACACAAACAAACAAAAAACTCATAAACACAAACACACAGAGGCACAAACAGATCCAAAACACAAAAGTACATATAGTCAAAAACATACACAGCTCGAAACACGAATATTCACACAAAGTAATAAACACACACACACACACACACTCACACAGACTCGAAACACAGATACCTAAATACAAACACCTACGGAGACTAGATCTCGAAAAACAAAAGTAATATTCTGATGTGTTCCCTTCACATAACTTTCTCTAGCTATTCCTTATACAAACTATTCTTACAAAACATTATTGTTCAATCTAATCCATGCTAATTGAAATATGGGGATGCAATCGTGGGTCGCTATGTGAAACAATTGAGGTCCAGTTCGTTTTGCATGGTTTCATTTGAGAAAAATTAGGTAGTTTAAAACTGAAACCACTAACGGTAAACTCTACAGGAAAAACATATATGATATAGGTTGTTTTAATGAGATCTACATTTTTTTAGTAAGTTTGTCTCTATTTCTTACGGTTTAACCGTTATGCAAAATTCTGCAAAACTCACCCAGAATAAAGAGCTCTTCTGAGGCTATTCCCAGAAAATTAAAAATATTTAATATTACGGCATTTTAATCGAAATCGTTAGAGCCATTTTTGAGAAAAACAAAAATGTCACAATATTTTCTATGTAAAGGGTAGTTTGTAATGTGGGGAATTTCTTGAAAATCTTCGTGTCGCATCCTTATAAGATATTTATCATAAGTACCAAGTTGGGTATTTAGCGGTCTTTTCGCTTATGAGCTATGCTGTCCACAGACACATACGGTCCTTCTTCTAAAAATGCTCTTTTTTTTTTTTTTTTTAAACTAAGAGAGAACTTCAAAACATATTTCTGGTGAAATTTCGACATCCAATTTTTGGGTGGAATAAAATACCGCCTGTACTTATCTACCGTGTACATTGTACGTATGAGCTAGAAAAAGTAAAAAGTCTTTACAAATTCCATGGTTTTGCTTGTGCGCAAGTCCATTTTATTCATAAAGTAGTTCATCGTCGCTATCTGGCTTATTAATGCCTATATTATTATATTGAAATTCTAAATAACTATAACATTCTTAGCTCATATTACTTTCTCTACACGTACTATGCACATAGTGTATAGAGAAGGTATTACATTCCACCCAAAAATTCGATACCGAGATTTCACTGGAGATACATTTTGGGGTCCCCTGTATAAAAAAAACATTTTCACAAAAAGGTGTGTGTGTGTGTGTGTGTGTGTCCACGTGTCTGTGAACACGATAACTCAAAAAACGAAATTTCGGTAAAATAGCAAACTTGGCATTTAAGTTTGGTATCTTCCAAGGATACGAAACAAGATTTTCAAGAAAATCCCCCCACCCCAAACTACCCTTTACATGGAACTTTTTTCGAAAATTTTTATTTTCTTAAAATGGCTCTAACGATTTTGATTAAAATATCGTATATTAAAGATATTTATCTGACAAATAATATGTATATCTTGAATTTTCTCGGATAGCCTCTCAAGATTTCTTTATTCTGGATCAATTTTACGGAATTTTGCATAACTGCTAAACCGTAAGAGATGCACAAAAAGCTACTGCACAAAACATATAGAGTACGTTAAAACACAACTTATATCATATACACTTTTTTTCGTGGAGTTGAATGTTTTCGAGATATTTCTTGTTATTGGTTTCGGTTTTAAAGCTCTTAAATTTTTCTCATACAGGAACTTGTCAACTCCTGACCATATAAAGAAAGGGATTTGAATCCCATAGCATTTGACTATCACTTTATCCTAGTGTATTGCCTTCTACTTACAAGGAAGCAAGTAATAAGACAATTTCTGCTAATGTTTATGTTAATTACCATGAAATACATGGAAGATTAAGCTTTTGAGTATTTGCGGAACAAAGAGAGAAAGTCGTGTGAATGGAGCACATATTTTTTGTGCAGTAAGTTTTTGTATATCTCTTATGGCTTACTAGTTATGGAAAAGACATCCAGAATAAAGATGTCTTCAGAGGATATTCCTAGAAAATTCAAGATATACATTTTATTTGTCATCTAAATATCTTTAATATACGATATTTTAATAAAAAACGTTAGAGCCATTTTTAAGAAAATTAAAATGTTCGAAAAATGTTGCATGTAAAGGGTAGTTGTGATGGGGGATTTTCCTAAAAATCTTCGTGTCACATCTTGGAAGATACCAAGTTTGTTATTTAACGATATTTTCAATTTTCAGCTAAGCTGTCCAGACAAAGAGGCGGGCATTTTCCTAAAAATGTTTTTTTTGGGGGGGGGGATTTCCTGAAAAATCTCGGTATCGAATTTTTTGGGTACAATACAACTGTACACTATTAGGTACATAGTACATGTAGAAAAAGTAAAATATTGCATTTTTTTTGTGCAAAGACCAGTTAACTAATAAGACTTTAACCACAGAATTGAAGGCGATTGTCTCGTGATTTCTTGGCTGTGTGGTCAGCCGATGGACTTCGTAGTACGGAGTTCTGGGTTCGCTACGCAACCTTGGGGTTTTATTTTTTTAAACGCTAATTTTAAAAATAGATTTCAAAATTTTTACACCAGGGACATTCTTTGTGGTCTGCAGGTCACGAAACAGTTTAAATTTTTGTCCTAGCGCCACTAGTATTGAAGTTACAGCTGGCTAAAGTCGGTTGTCATAAACTTTGACACGTCACAAAATGCAAATAAACAGCAATTTCGAGAAACGGAGGTCAGATTCTTGATCCTGGGCTTTCAAACTATAAGTGTACAAAATTTCATAGAAATCCGTGATGGTCAATAGCTAAGTAGCTCGGCTGGAACCTGGTTTTGGCCGTTTTCTGAAAAATAAAACTATTTATTTCTCTGCTGCTGGGCCACATTTTGAATTTTGAAACCTACCAAAAAATTAGCTCCCCATAAAAAATATGTTTGAGGCTCTATCTTTATGCTTAGAGAACTTATTCGCATTTAAATTTTCGAAAAAAGGTCGAAAATCCATTTTTGGGGTCCGACCAAAAATTTTGAGTTTGCAGTGGAATCTGAAAGTTGAAGACGCGCAGAATTCAGAACCGAGCTTAGTTTTTCGATATCTGAGTTTATAAAAGAGTTATGATGTAAAACGTGTGTATATTCCAGAAATGTTGAAGTATAATAACTCATTGTTAAAAGTAATACTTTAGTCATGTAACATATCGTTGGAAAGCTAAGATTAGCAGAATTCAGATCTGGTCTGCGTTTTACGAAATTTTTAATTTAATAGGAGTTATGACGTAAAACATAAAGGACTTAATCTCGAATGCAGAAGTTTATTTTAATACGATTTCGAGCTATAATCTAATGGAAAATACAAAGAGATTGGTCAATTTTGACTGAAAACGAAATTTGAGATCTTAAAATTACAAATTTGCGGAGTTAAGTGTCAAAGACCAGCATTTGCGTGTATATCATTCAGAGAAGACAAGAAGAACGTTTAAGACTGTCTTTGTCAACTGAAATGTAGGTGAATGGATAAGATGCTTGGCTTGAATCATAGAATCTTGGGTTCGAATACTGCTTCTGCATTAACTTTTTATTCTTAATTGAATATCTTTGACTAGGTCTGTTGAAAGCGGTAAAAATATTAGAACAAAGTTATCGAATCCAAAGCGGCTTCATGGTGTAGTGGTTAGAGTCACAGACTATGAAGCAGGAGGGCATGGGTTCAAATCTCGATTACTGCTTACAATTTTTTCTGTTAAGTTATATGTGTATTGTACTAATAAAAGTAAAAATGAAGGTAGTTCTTCATATGCAGTTTAGCCGAATGGTTAAAGGCAATGCTTACTAAGGAAATGTACCAGGTTCGAGTCCCACTTACTATTTTAATTTATTTTCTGATTAAATTGCTGCAACATTGCAGTAATAATAAAAGTGATGTTAGTTTGTGTCCTTGCAGTATAGCTGAGTGGTTAAATGCAAAGATTTATGAAAAAGGAACTCGGGTTCGAATATTATATCCTGCTTGATTTTATTTTTCTTAAGTTTACCAATACAAACTAAAGTGAGGTTAGGTTTATTATAACATAGCTGAATGGATAAAGTCACTGTTTTCCGTACGGAAGACACAGGTTCGAATTTTTTGTTGTAAAATTACCTTTTTATTTAATATATTATTGTATTTCTAACTCTCTAAGATAGAGCAACATATGGGCGGGAGTAAACGTAGCAGATATATCAAACCTGCAACTTAGCGTACGTAACCAGTGACTTAAACCCTTGAATAAAAAGCTGTTATTTTCATTTTATTTTATTTATTAATCCTTTCTTTGAAAGAGCACTGATACATTATTTGGTAACATAACATTTGTGTCGCCGATTGTTTGATGATGAAGTCTTGTAGTGCGCTGACTGTTTCTCTATGATGTCGCCAGTATCTGCACTTTCATATTCTCTCCTCCTTGCGGCTGCGTTATTATGAAAACAGAAAATCACCAGTAGTCATATACGAGGGTCATCCAGAAAGTAACTAACAACAGTTATCAACACAAAAGTTTGTTTACAAAGTCAAAGAAAATGTTGGGAATTTCAGGGCTTTTAAGGACTCTCTTAAGGAGTACCTTTGCAATAAATCATTTTACTCTGTAGATGAATATTTAAGTGACAAATCTGTCTGACAATACTGTCAACAATTATTGTATTTATAAGTATTATAATGTATTGCATTTTTTGTATATTAGTGTGTGTGTTTTATATTCAAATTAAACTGATTTATACTTTGACTTGCACGAATGTATCAAATAAATTTTTTTTAGTATTTAGCAATGACACAAGATCTGTAAAGCCTGATGCTTTGATATTTTACACTCTAGTACATAATTGTATATTTTTGCATTGGAAATTCTATAACATATTTGTAAATATGTATTGTAATTTGTTGACATTTATGAAGAGCACATAATACAATAATCATATTTTAGTTTTATATAATTATTACTAGTAACTATTATGTCGATAATTAGAAAACTATTATCTGACATTACAACAGTGTTACATATAGTGAAATTATATCTATTTATACATTTTAACACTAATTTTTGATACTCTGTTTTTATGTGATTGAAAAAAAAAAAAAAAGGGAAGTTCATGTGCTTTTATAGAGCACATTAAGTATTGTAGAGGCTTCAAATACAAATGGAGTGATTATACGTCTATTCTGCTGTTTTTGTAACCCAAGCTCTAAGCAAGAGCTTTGTACATTTTTTTTTTTTTTCCATAGTATATAAACATATGTATGCATGTATATGTCTTGACAAGTTCTATGTTAAGTGGCTTCCTGGCCTAAACGAACTTACAGAATGCTTATTAATCTAAACTAACATAAATTGTGTGTTTTGACATGATGTACATATTTTGTGTAGTAAGTATTTGTCCATCTCTTATGGTTTAGCAGTTAAGGAAAATTCGGCAAAATTCATCCAGAATAAAGAGATCTTCAGAGGCTATTCCCAGAAAATTCAAGATATACATTTTATTTATATATATAAAATGTACCAAGTTTGCTATTTATCGGATATTCCATTTTTGAGCTATGCTGCGCCCCCCCCACACACATGCACAGCCCTTTTTTTAAAAATGTTTTTTTTCGGTATTGGGAGACCCCAAAACATATATTTCCAGTGAGATCTTGACATCAAATTTTGGGTGCATTACAATACATCCTCTATCCCTATGTACATTGTACATATGGGATAAGAGAAAGTAAAAATTTCATACTGAGATTTCTCGAAATTAGATGTTTTAGGGTCCCCTTTATGCAAAAAGAACATTTTTACGAAAAGGTCTGTATGTGTGTGTGTGTGAACACGATGACTCGAAAACGAAAAGTCGGTAAAATATCAATGGAAATAAAATATATGCAAAAATGTTTCGAAATTTTTAATTTTCTCAAAAATGGCTCTAACAATTTTGATCAAAATATCATATACTAAAGGTTTTTACATGGCATACAATATCTGTATCTTCAGTTTTCTGTGAATAGCCTCTGTAGACCTCTTTATTCTAAATGACTCGTGCAAATTTGCATAGCTTGTAAACCGTAAGAGATAGACTAAACCTTACTTAATAGAAAATGTAGAGCTCGTTCAGACACACAATTTATATTATATACTTTTTTTTCGTGGAGTTGATCGTTTTTGAGATATTCTTTGTTAATGGGTTCAGTTTTAAAATACTTATACTATTGTCATATGGGACTTTGTCAAGTCCTGGTCATACAAACAAAAGCACTTTAATCACATAGCAACTGCTCTTCAAACATTTGACTATCACTTTATCTTAGTATATTCCCTTCTACTTACAAGGAAGCAAGTAATAACACAATTTCTGTTAATGTTTATCTTGATTACTATGAAGTAGATAAAAGAATAAGCTTTTTAACAAAAATTTGTTGCAGAGGTAGTGAAAGTCATGTGAATGAATCACATCAAATTTTTTCTCAACGTAATCATCATTGCTATCAAGGTATTTATTGTCACATGGTACAGATGTTATACTTTTCTACCGCTAAAGTTCTGAGCCAAGATGTTGAGGTCTTCATGGCTGGCAAATCTTTTCCATCCAAAAAGTCATGTATGGTGTCCAAAGTGAAACACCGGTTTTTCTGATTTCTTTTATCAACATTTGCTTTCAACTCTTCTATAAATGTTGATGAATTTGCACACCAGTCTTTATCGTACACACTGTTATGTTCTTCCTTGATTACTCGTAAATTATGTGTCATTTCCTCACTGAAGACTCGTTCATTGCATTATCAATATACACTTGCGTTATTTGCTTATAAAATTCAATTGACTGAACATTTTGTGCATTAAAAAAAGAAGTTCTTTGGCTGTAAAAAAGCATAACATCGGCTTTGAAAAACTGGTACCATGTGACAATAAATGTCTTTGACAGAATAGACATTACGTTGAGAAACAGAGTAAGGTAGTGTAACTTGTATTGATAACTTTGGATGTGTCAAATCGTTCGGATGACTGTTGTATAAGATAGAGAGAACAGATCAAGTTTTAATGAAAAGATAATGAAGTTAACGTTTTTGAACATTTTTCCACGTAAAGGGTAGTTTGGGGTGGGGGATTTTGTTGAAAATCTTCATGTGGCATCCTTGTAAGGTGCTGAAGTTAATTGTCAAGTTCATTATTTAAGTATTTTCGTTTTTGAGTTAGTTGTTCACAAATACATACACAAGAACCTTTCCCTAATATTTTTTGGATACAGGAGACCATCCCAAATCATGCACTTCCAGTGAAATCTCATTATGGAATTTTTGGTGGAATGCAATGCCTTCTCTACCAATGTACTAAGTAGAGAAAGTAAAAATATGAAAGACAGGCAACAGACTGAATTATTAACACCAAAATTCTTATAGAAACATCTTATATGTTACACTCACATGACTTTCTCTATCTGCTCTACAAAAGATTATTCTTCTTTCTACACAATGCTAATCGAGATAAACATTAGCAGAATGTTCTTATTATTTAGTTCCTTATAAGTAGAAGGGAACTAAGGAATGTGCTATGCTAAAGTGACAGTCAAATGTTTTAAAGCTGTCGATATGCGTTTGTCATTACAAATCACTTCTTTACTTGGCCAGGAGTAGAACAAAAGAAAGACAGGCAATTCCTTTCTGAGAAAAAGTATAAGTATTTTAAAATTACCAACAAGGAATATCTTAGAAATGGTCAACTCTACAACAAAAATAAAAATGTCATTAATTGTGTGTTTTAGCGAGATCTACATTTTTTATGCAGTAGGTTTTTGTCTGTCTCTTAAGGTTTACCAGTTATATAAAATTCAGAAAAATTATCCAGAACAAACAGGTCTTCACAAGCTATTCCCGAAAAATTCAAGATATACGTTTTATTTGTGATATTAAATATAAGGTATTTTAATCAAAATATTTAGAGCCATTTTTGAGAAAAGCAACATTTTCAAAACAAAAAAAAAATGTAAAGGGTAGTTTGGGGTAGGTGGGATTTTCTTGAAAATCTTTGCAACCATCCTTGGAAGATACTAAACTTAAATACAAAGTTTGGTATTTAACAACCCTTTAGTTTTTCAGCTTTGCTGTCCACAATCACACACACATGTGCAGCCCTTTTTCTAAAAATGCTTTTTTGGACCCAGGGGACCTCAAAACATATTTTTGGTGAAATCTCAGTATTGAATTTTTGGGTGCAATACAATATCTTCTCTATACACTATGTACATAGTATGTGTAGAGAAAGTAAAACTGTAGGTAATATCAATATTACCAAGATTTGACATAAAAATGTTAAATTTTATATATAAAAAATTGACGTGTTCCATTCACATAACTTCTCTAGCTGTACTCCAAAGAATTTTTCTTACAAAAGCTTATTCTTCTATCTACTTGATGGTAATCAAGATAAACATTAACAGAAATTGTCTTATTACTTGCTTCCTTGTAAGTAGAAGGCAATACACTAGGATAAAGTGATAGTCAAATGTTTTAAAAACTGGTTGTTATGTGCAACAGATGAGGTTCGGTTCGCTTTGCTTGGTCTGGTTTGAGAAATGTTGATTAACAATAACAACGAATATCTTAAAATTGGTCAACTCTACCAGAAATATCTGATGTGTTCCATTCACATGACTTTCTCTACTTCTCTGCAACAAATTATTGTTAAAAAGCTTGTGCGTCTCTTTACTTCATGCTAATCGAGTAAAAATTATCAGAAATAGTCTTATTACTTGCTTCCTTGTAAGTATAAGGGAAATAAGGGAGTAGCATAGGTTAAAGTGATAGTCAAAGGTTGGTTGCTATGTGACTGAAGTTCCTTTATTTGTATGGACAGGAGTTGATATACTCCTGTATGAGAAAAGTATAGGTTTTTTAAAGCTGAAACAAAAAACAAGGAATATCTAAAAAATGATCAACTCCACGAAAAAATGTATATAACATAAATGGTGTCTTTTAACGTGCTCTACATTTTTTGCATGCTAAGTTTTTGTCTATCTCTTACGATTTAGCAGTTATGGAAAATTCTGTAAAATTCACTCAGAATAAAGTAGTCTTCAGAGGCTATTCCCAGAAAATTCAAAATATACACTTTATTTGTCAGGTAAATATCTTAAATATAGATATTTTAATCAAAATTGTAGCCATTTTTTAGAAAATCAAAATTTTCGAAAAAAGTTTCATATAAAGGGTAGTTTGGGGTGGGGGGATTTTTCTCAAAATCTTTGTGTCGCAGCATCCCTGGAAGATACTAAACTTAAATACCAAGTTTGGTATTTTACCGACTTTTCGTTTTTGAGTTATCGTGTTCACAGACACACACAGACCGTTTTCTGAAAATACTTTTTCTTGGATACAGGGGACCCTAAAACGTATATCTCCGGTGAAATCACGGTATCAAATTTTTTTGGGTGGAGTGCAATACTTTCTCTATACACTATGTACATAGTATGTGTAGAGAAAGTAAAAGTGTGTATAACAAATTATGGGTTTTAACAAGATCTATATTTTTTGTGCAGTAAGTTTTTGTCCATTTGTTATGTTTATCAGTTATACAAAAGTCATCAAGAATATAGAGGTCTTTAGAGGCTGAATATCTCAAAAACAATCAACTCCATGACAAAATGTATATGACATAAATTGTGTTTTTTTAATAGCCCTACACTTTTTTGTGTAATAAGTTTTTTTCTATCTCTTACGGTTTAACCGTTAGGCAAAATTCTGCAAAACACAATAAAAGCTCTTCAGAGGATTCAAAATATACATTTTATTTGTGATGTGAATGTCTTTAGTATACAGTATTTTAATCAAAATTGTTAGAGCCATTTCTAAAAAATAAAGATTTTTGAAAAATGTTCCTTTAAAGTGTGATTGGGAGGGAGGAGATCTTTTTGGAAAATATTTGTAGGGTATCCTTGGAAGATACTGAACTAAAATAACCAATTTTTTGTTTTTGAGGTATGCTGCCCAGACACATGGGCCTTCTTCAATAAATGCTTTTTTGGACTGGGGAGACCTCAAAACATACATTTCTGTTTAATCTCAGTATAAAGTCTTTGAGTGGAATACAATACCTACTTTATCCACTATGTATATGTACTTATGGGCTAGAGAAAGTAATAACAACCTGACAACACTGACTAAACAAAAGAAGGTTGGTTGGTTGGTTGGTTGGTTGGCATCTAATGTTGAGCAGTGAAGCCATTTGCTCTCTTGCATTCCAGTATTTTGATGTTGACTGAAGGTTGGTGGTTTCTTGTTTAAGTGTACAGAGGAGATGTCACTATACCAGTCCTGGCCTGTTGGGAGTCTAAAAGTTGCTTGGTAGTGTAGTGATTCTCGTCATTCCTTTTGTTTGTAATACATTATCTTCTTTAATTTTGTTAGTATATACTGATTCTTTTGATAGAGTGATAACTTGTTGGATCAGATGAATTTGATGTAATTTTACTACCTTTCTTGGCTAGAAAGTCAGCTGTTTCATTACCCTGTATTCCACAATGTGCTGGTATCGGTTGAAGTATTAATCTTTTATTTAAATTCATTAGTTGTTTTATGATTTTGCAGCATTCTGCAATATTTAGGTTATTAGGTGTTACATCAGATGTTATAGCTGCTTTAGAGTCAGATAATAGTACAACTTTTTCCAATTTATTTATAAAAATTAAAGTACCTTACCAATGAATGGCTATATGTTCATACTGACGGTTCTAGCTTACCAAATAACAGTGGTACTGGCACAGCTGCAATATGCCCTCTTTTCTCTTTCTACAAAGGATTAAGTTTAAATACCACAAATTTTGATGGAGAGGTTTCGGCAATACTTCCAAGCTTACAAAACCTACTATACCATATAAATAAATTTGAAAAAATAATGTAAATGATGTGATAAATTAATATCTCTTAACACATTGGAGCCCAAGCTCGAGTGTAGCTCAGGCCATCAAAATGTTCATGAGACAGCTCGGGCAGGTATTTCTAACGCTTTTAATTCAATTCCACGACCGTAACTCGGTTTTGGGCTATGCAGCAAAGAGCATACATCAGTTATCGTTTAGTTGTCTGATTTATGCTGCCATTTGTCCTTGCTTTAGTCAACTATTAGGAATTTTAGTAATATTAGCTGCTCTCGAGTAGTTGCATCATTTTCCTTGAAGGTGGCGATTTGTTTGTTATGTTTTGTTCTTAAATGTTAAAATGTTGCATTTTCCTCGATTTCTGTGAACTGAAGCTGAAATTCAGGATACAAATGAAGCTGTGGAAAATTCTGATTCCGAGGGAGAGTTTTTTGAACTTTGAAACTTGTAAATTTAAAATAAAATATTAATTTGGAAGTTATGACTATTTTCTTACTTGTTGAGAAATCCTTGAATACCATACTTTTGGTTTTTTGTTCCAATACTTTTTGGCAGATTTGACTGTAAATTATAACTCAAAGTAAGCGTAAAAACCCTGGGTTTCTTGGCACTTCAATGTGTTAAGTATGAACTAGTGTGAATGTAAGTGTATTGATAAAGGAAGCTGTGTGTTGCAGTGTGCGCATGCCCATCGCTCCAACAGCAGAGAGAGACGTCTCAAGAACACTTTTGGATGGGCAAGGATAGATGTACTGGTGATGCTGAGTGGATGTGTCTTCTTGGCTTCGCTGTGCTTCTCCGTGGTCATCGAGGCGCTCCAGACTCTGATCCACATCAAACATCAAGACGAGATGCACCATCCCATACCTGTCATGTGTGTTGGTGCAGTTGGTCTGCTGCTCAATGGACTCTGCTACCTTCTCATTGGTGGTGAGAATACAACAATTTTACTTTATTCCACCCAAAAACTTGATACCAACATTTCAGCATTTCTCCCTGAATAAAAAAAAGAAGCATTTTTAGAAAAAATGTCTGTGTCTGTCTGTGGGCACTATAGCTTAAAAACGAAAAGTCTGTTAAATACCAAACTTGGTATTTCAGTTCAGTACCTTCCAAGGATGCAACACAGAGATTTTCAAGAAAATTCCCCAACAGCAATTACTTTTTAAATGCAAAAATTTCGAAAATTTTCATTTTATCAAAAATGGCTCTAATGATTTTGATTAATATTTCCTAGATTTTGTGGAAAGAGCCTCTTAAGAAATTTTTTATTCTAGATGAATTTTACAGAATTTTTCATAACTGGTAAACATAAGAGATAGACAAAAACTTGTTATACAAAAACATGTAGAGCTTGTTAAAACACACAATTTATGTCATACACATTTTTGTCATGGAGTTGGCTGTTTTTTTAGATATTCCTTGTTATTGGTTTGTTAAGTTTTTAAAATACTTATACTTTTCTCATACAGCAATTTGTCAACTCCTATCCATACAAAGAAAGGATCTTCAGTCACATAGCAACCAGCTTTTGACTATCACTTTAACCTATGGTACTCCCTTATTTTGCTTCTACCTATAAGGAAGCAAGTAATAAGACTGTTTCTGCTAATTTTTTTGTTACAGAGATGTAGAGAAAGTCATGTGAACAGAATAAAGTAGATTTGTTATACCAAAATTGTTGGTGTTGCTCTCATAGCTGAAACTAATGGATACAATTGCAGATTAACATAATCAAAATTGAGAGAATTGAATTGAAAAGAAGTTTTTAGACAGTTGATGCTAAAAGCAGGTGTCAGTAGTGTTAAAAGTAGAAAATGCTGGTTTGTGTGTCCACGACCTCATTCAAGTAGACTGCTAAGACTCTGAAAGCTCATATTGATCATTAAAATGGAATCTACTATAACAGACAAAATTACAAGTGTACACTATCTCGGTTGTTCGAGTTAGTCTAAGCAAAGCAACAACTGAATATCACAGAGAACTCTGTGAAATGTTTGTAATTATAATACGTCTATGAATATTGACAATAGTGTATGAGTCACGTGTTAAATTGTTTTAAATGGTTCGTAGCTTCCTACTCACAATATAAAACACCATTTGTATAATAAATAAGTATTGATTAGTATATTTTGTTTTGATACTCGCAGGTTATACATTTCACCAGGGGAGTTTTCTGCATGTGACGTCAAGTGGAGACGTGGTACTGGACCATAAGACTGAGGGTAGGAATACCCAACCCCCTGCTGATACTGCTGGGGCCACACAGCAGCGACAAGGTGCCTGGGAGATGTGCCGCGATGTTCTCGGTAACTTGAAAGTTACTATCCATTTCAATGAAAAATGTGAAAACTAATTTTTGAAATGCTAATAATGATTATAAATTAAATTACTCTATGGATTTTGCTTACTTTGCAACCACATTTATGAGTAAAACAACATTTAAACATTTTTTACTTTCTCTAAACTGAACATGGTATGCACTCCAACATAAAATTTGATACCCAGACTTTAGCAGAAATACAGATTTTAGGGTCACCTCTATTAAAAAAAAAAAGCATTTTTAGAAAAGTGTCTGTGTGTCTGTGAACATAGCTCAAAAACAAATAGTCAGTAAAATACCAACCTTGGTATTTGAGGTGAGTATCTTCCAAGGATACAACACAAAGATTTTCAAGAGTATAACCACAATCCAAACTACCCTTAAATGGAAAACATTTTAAAATTTTTGATTTTCTGAAAAATGGCTACAACGATTTTATTTAAAATACTGTATATTAAAAGAGTTTATACAACAAATAAAGTGTAAATCTTGAATTTTCTGGGAATAGCATCTCAAGACCTCTTTATTCTGGATGATTTTTGCAGAATTTTGCATAATGTTAATTCATACGAGATATACAAAAACTTACTATACAAAAAATATAGATCTCCTTAAAATACACAATTTATGTCATATACATTCTTTTAATGGAGGTAATCATTTTCAAAATATGCCTTGCTATTGGTTTCAGTATTTAATTAACTTCTGGCCATGGAAAGAAATGGATTTCTATCCCATACCAACCAGCTTTTAAAACATTTGAGTATAACTTTATCCTAGTGTATTGCCTTCTACTTACAAGGAAGCAAGTAATAAGACAATTTCTGTTAGTGTTTATCTTGATTAGCATGGAGTAGATAGAAGAATAAACTTTTTAACAATAATGTATTACAGCGATGTAGAGAAAGTCATGTGAATGGAACACAGCAGATTTTTTTGTACTCTGTTTCATGTTTACAAGCCTGTGTATTTCATTTACTTTTAATTTGAAGCTTTTGTTATAAGTTGTGATGTGCAGGTGATTTAAGTGAAAGTTGGATATTGTTTTCAGGTTGTGTCATCATGGTACTGTGTGCTATGGTGGTGTACGCCATTGAAGACGACTATGGCAAGTTTGTGGATCCAGTACTGTCCATCGTGTCAGCATTTCTTCTTTTTGCTTTGAGTTATCCATTCAGTAAGTGTATCAGCACATTATTTTATATGGTAACACACTCGAATGCAATGTGCAAGAGAGCTGGGAGTTGTTGGGCAGCCTTACATTTATTTCTCTTAAAAATGCTATCTAAGTTTCTCTGGTGTGTGAGGAACAATGCACCTTGTCTTTTAACGAACCCCATAAATAAAAATCACAACTCGTTATATCAGGAGAACGAGGGGGCCACAAATCAACACCTCTCTTGAAGTATTCAATGATTCAGCAGGTGTGTGTGCTGTTGCAGAATCTTGCTGGAATTAACAATATGCTTTATCTTCTTCTGTCAAGCAATTGAGAATTAGCTATGTATTTATTGTTTCACCAAAGAAAATAGGGACTGTTATTCTTCTAGCACTTGTCGCACACCAAACTCGATCATAGTGAGCCGTTTCATCCAATAGCAGAGGTTTTTCTGAAGCCTAGTATCGGCCGTTATGAGTATTCTCACGCCCAATTAAGTGAAACCAAGATTTGCCAGAGAAAAACAAAAGTTGTGACCTCTTTCTACCAATTGCAATAATTGACACGTTTACTGGGATCATTTGCTTTTAATGCTTGCACTCGTGTGTAGCGATAAGGTTTTAGTAGCAGGAGATGTTTGCTGCGCTAATCGCTCAGCAAACACTCCAGAGCGGCACCGATTTCATCCAGTTTATTTTCTGTTAACACCCTCCTTGTCCAACACTTCTTGCAGGAGGTACAGAGCTTGTAAACTCCCTGTGAGCAGATTCACGCTTAAAGCAAACTTTACAAATAAACACGCATTCTTCCACAGTTAATAATGCACCATGTTTACTGCAGCGACAGAAGCACCTAACTGACTCACCAATTCAGAAATGGCAACAATGCATCTTATAGTGGGAATTGGCAGATGGCGCAGGAGTAGCGAAGGAGAGAAAGGCCGCAAATGGATTACTACATAATATAATGACCCTATATATTATGTTGCTTCAATTCTCTTGTTTTTTACAGTTTAGTTTCTAGATTGTGACATTCACAATACAGGTTGTTAGAGGTATAATACAGATATTTACAACAAAATGAACAACACTGTGTTGTTCAAATCTTGCTTAGGGTGAGATACCCAGACAAGGTTTTTCCCGTATCCTGAGAACATGAATGTCGAATAACTTTAAGCTCCATGGAACCCGAGATCATTTGACTCTACACATATTATGTACATAGAGTAAAGAGAAAATGTTGTATTTCACCCAAAAATTTTATGTCAAAATAATGCTTTGAGGTTCACTGAGTAAAAAGAACAAAACATTTTTAGAAAAAAATTTCTGCACATATATGTGTGCAGCATAGCTCAAAAACTTAAAACACTATTAAATACCAAATTTGGTATTTAATTATACTATCTTCCAAGGACACGACACAAAGATTTTCAAGAAAATACCCCACCACTTTTTACATAGAAAAAGATTTGAAAATTTTGATTTTCTCAAAAATGGCTCTAATGATCTTCAGCAAAATAATGTATATTAAAAATATTTACATGCCAAATAAAATGTACATCTTGAATTTTCTGGGAATAGCCTCTAAAGACCTGTTTATTGTGGATGACTTTTGTATAACTAGTAAACTGTAAGAGATAGACAAAAACTTACTAAACAAAAAATGTAGGTCACGTTAAAACACACAATTAATTTTATATACATTTTTTTTTCTCGTGCAGTTGACTAATTCCAAGATAATCCTTGCTATTAGTTTCAATTTTTAAGTAACTTATCTCAAATGGGAAGTTATCTTTAGTTTTACTTCTGGAGGTACAAAATGAAAACTGAATTTTAATTGTTTCACATAGCTACCAGTTTTTAAAACATTTGACAATCAAATATTAATATAAAAATAATAATTGCAACCAATCTTCACTTATCTTTTGGAATCCTTGCCTGGACTAGTTTCGCAACGATTTCATTGCATTATCAACATATCCTTTTGGTCTCTTTTTTGATGTTGTTTATTTACACTGTTATGGTTACTGCTTCTTTTTACATTTAAAAATTTGACAATCACTTTAACCTAGTGTATTTATTCCCTTCTACTTACAATAAGACAATTTCTGTTAATGAAACATCTTGATTATCATGGAGAACTATGTGAATGGAATATTTTACTGTTCATTTTTGGCTGGCTATTTTAATGCGTAAACTACTGGTTATGTTTCAGTGAAAGAATCAGGCTACATTTTGCTGCAGACTATCCCAGATTCCATCAACATAGATTCCCTGCGTGCAGATCTTTTAAAGGCTTTTCCTGATATCATTAATGTTCATGACCTGCATGTGTGGAGATTGACAGCCAACAAGGTGTTCTCAACAGCACACATCATCTTCCTTAATGCAAAGGTAAGCTGTAGATCATGTCAACGATTACATTTATTTACTGATAATCTGTTTCTAAAACTCACTTGTATGCAGATAGGGGAATGAATCACAAATGTATGTGTGTCATGTGGAAGTTCTGTATGCAGAACAACAGATGTCTATAGTGTGTTATGATATTCACTGTCCACACATGTAGTTAACACCACATTTTCCAACCGGACTGGTATCTTCAAGAAAATAACTAGTTGCCATTACTTTTGCCCCAACCCTCATATTTTTGATTGAATGAAATCCTCCTCCAAAATTGATGTGTTATTTATGGACACTCTTTAACCACTGTGGTTCCCAGCATCCCATTCTAAATTGGGCTTGAAAGACTGCTTAATTTTGCTCTGAGGCCTCTCTATCAGGCTTGAGGTTCTTTTATGTGCCGTAAACCTACGACACGGCACCAACAGCTTTACTTCGCTTCCAAAAGAAGCCATGCTAAGGATTTTTACGCCCAAAAAAATCCATTGTCCTCCGCTGGGTTTGAACCCACAACCTTGGGTATATGGTAACCACTACACCACGGAGGGCGATAATCCTCCTCTGTATAGGTGTGAGTAATAAGGTATATTTTTAATTCTGATCTATACTTGTGCAATTTTTTTTATAGAAGAGGGAAGTGAATTAAACAAAACTATTCCTTTGTAGTAAACCCCTTTTTGGAATAACTGCAAATTATTTGTTGGTCTATGTAAGTCCTGTCTCTTTGTTATTTATTACAAATGACAATATTGATAGAATATATTCACAGGCTAATGATAAAATTCCAAACATTTTGAAAAGTGGTTTGCAGTGAGTTGATTGTCTTTCCTCTGCCATTATTCTTATTACTTTTTTTTTGGCATTTACTGAATTTCCCCAAAATAGTATTTCATAGGTGATCAATGAATGAAAATATGCATAAGCTCTTTTTAGTATGCTCTTATTTATAAGCTGAATTAAAACATGCAGAGCTCAGTTTGGGTAAGATATAATGAATATGGTGTTACGATCAATCATAAGACCTAGGAAAGGAAGAATAAATAGAAATATTAATTGGTTGCAGGATTATGTCAGAATTACCAAAGATGTGATTGAATTCTTCCACGATCAGGGAATAACACAAGTGACAATTCAGCCAGAGTTTTTCAAGGTAACGTATTCATCAGTTTATTGTAATCAAGTATACAAAGAATTGTAAATATCAAATGCAATGAATAAAATTGATTTGAATCAGAGGTGCATTCAGCAACCAAGTTTTCTATTTTGTCTACACAAGTTATGATCAGTAAGTACAGAAGGTACTGTATTCCACCCAAAAATTACATGTTGAGATTTCAAATATTTTTAGAAAAAGTCTATGTGTGTGTCTGTGGACAGTATAACTCAAAATCAAAAACCTTTGCTATTTAAGCTTACTATCTTCCAAGAATGCAACACAAAGATTTTCAGAAAAATCCCCCTTGTCCGCAACTACCCTTTACGTAAAAAATGGCTCTAATGATTTTTATTAAAATACTGCATTTTAAACAAAATGTATATCTTAAATTTCCTGCAAATAGTGTCTGAAGACCTGTTCATGCTGAGAATTTTTTTGTTTTTGTGGCTTAGTGTCCTTTAATAAGCCTACCCGGGTAGCGTGTCTGCCTCACATTCAAAAGGTCATGAGCTTAGGGTGAGTTACTCAGATAAGGTTTTTATCGGAAGACAAATGTCAAATAACTATAAGCTCCATGGACCCCGAGATCATTTGAGCATCATTTCACCAATTTCATTCATCATCCGATATGACCAACCGGGTTAAAAGACGTTAAACTACAAAATAAATAAATAAATGCCCTTTAACGTGGTTGGTCATATCAGACGATGAGTGAAATGATCTCTGGATCTGTGGAGCTTAATTATTCAACATTCGTCTTCTCAGGATAAGGGAAAACCTCGAAGAATACCTTATCTGGGTAACTCACCCTAAGCGAGATTTGAACTTGTGACCTGTTAAATGTGAGGCAGACACACTACACAGGCAGGCTTTGTATATCTGGTAAACCGTAAGTACTACACAAAAAATGTAGAACTCATTAAAACACATTAAATAAATTGTTTTTGTAGAGTTAACCATTTCCAAGATATTCTTTGTCTTTTGCATCAATTTTAAATGGGAACTTATCTTTTGTTTTTGCTTCTGATCTTTGCAAACAGAGTCAGATTTCAATTGTTTCACATAGCAACCAGTTTTTAAAACATTTGACTATCACTTTATCCTAGTGTATTCCCTTCTACTTACAAGGAAGCAAGTAATAAGACAATTTCTGTTCATGTTTATCTCGATTAGCATCAAGTAGATAGGAGACAAATTCTTTAACAATAATTTGTTGCCCGCCTAGTAGTGTGTCTGCCTCACATTCAACAAGTCGCAATCTAGCTTAGGGTGAGTTACCTGGATAAGGTTTTTTTTGGGTTAAAGGACATTAAGCTACAAAAGAAAAAAAAATTGTTACAGAGATGTACAGAAAGTCATGTGATTGGGACACGTCAGATTTTTTTTAAATGGATACAAATTAAGAATCTCTATGTTGAGTAATAAAAATCACTAAACCGACTTTATTGGCTGTCCTCAAGACTTGTAAGCTAGGCTTCACATGGCAACAGAGAAGACCTGAGAGGTTTCTTGTAGTGACTTCCCCCTTTTCATCTCTGACCATTATACCACAAACAGCCAACATGTTTGAAATAAATTATGTGTTATTTATAAACTTAATAGAAATTTGACTACGAGTTGATTAATTCCACTAAACAACACTTACTTGGGATGTTTGTTGTGAAACATGTTTCAAAGGACTAGTTTCCTTCATTTTCAACTGGACATTGACTAATACCTTGTGGTGAACTGCTGTCTCCTCTGGTGGTGGTTCAATGAACTTGCTAAACACATCCTTCTGTGGAACGTCAAAATTGAAAACCCTATTTCTATTTTTTATAATTAAGATGTGTTCTCCTGTGCCCAGTTCTTGTTTTGGTTCTGAATTTATATTGTGTTGTTTTGTCCAAAAGTGGGTGGCAACTGCTGATTTTTACAATTGTTTGTTTCTGAACAAATGCATTCCATTTTGTTTATGCCTGATCTTTTCTTTGCTGGATGAAGTCCTTGAGATTTGAGCCTTATCAATTTTTATACTGGTACTAGCTGAATGTTGTATTTTTTTAAACTTGTCAAATGCCCATGGGTAGTAAGTGAATTTCTTGAAGCTCATCTTTTGTTTTATTGCTGAGAGAGTGGTTCTTTCTTTTAGGAATTTCTTCTTTTTGGTTAGTTTTATTTTTTTATCTGTGAGGGATCTTAGGAAACCATTTTTATTTGCCGTTTCATCTATTTTGTAGTATTCTGCCTTGTATTTGTTAGAAAGTGGCATGTTAACCAGTCTGTTGTTTATGTGCTCTTGGATTATAACTGTTAGCTTTTATATAATTGTCTGTCTGAGTAGGTTTCCTGTAAATACCAAAGTGCTTACTAAAAATGGTAGCTGGTTTCTTTTCTAATTGACTCGTCAAATAAATATAACAACAATGTTTACAAACTTCCACAAAAAGAAAAGTGAATTAATAGAAATTGTTACTTCGCTAATTTAGCTAGAGCAAACAATACTTAACATAAACCAATTGTTTCAGATGGACAACCACAGCAACCTCACACCACTTCCAAATGAACATCTTTGTCTTGTGCCCTGCAGAGCCCCTCAGTGTGTTAACTTGCACTGCTGCTTGAACGAAGAAGAGCTGACAACAGTAACGTCCACTAAAAATGATCTTAACACTTTCAAGGTATTTCTGCTTCTTTCACATTGCCTTCCATGTGCATTCGTTACCAACATTTTACTAAAAAATACCTAACAAACAGCTGATGTAGAGAATTAGTTTAGAAATCATTTGGCTTTAAAACATTCAAAAAATGTTTCCCAAATAAAATTCTAACAAAAACTCTAACCAACATTCATTTGGGTTTAAAAACTTTTGGTTTTACAAAAACATCCAAGTTTTATAAGTTTGAATTTTAGAACATTCCATTCAAAAGATTCATTTTTTAAAATCATACCCATTTAAAACATTTACTTTTAAAATATTCGGTTTTTAAAACTTTATTTTACATTTTAAACCATTCACAAATACTAACACCTGAAATATCGGTTTTAAGAACATTTGGAGCTTAAAAAACTATATTAAGACCATTCGTATCTTAAAAATTAATTTTAAAAACTAATGAAATAAAATACTAACAAAGTAACTATTCAACAGCTGATGTTGAGAATTAGTTCAGAATCATTTACATTTAAAACATTAGAAGAAATGTCCAAATAAGATTCTAACAAAATAAACAACCAACGCACAGCTGATGTAGCCAATTAGTTTAGAAACATTGGGATTGAAAACATTTGAAAAAATTTCCAAATAAAATTCCTAACCTACACCTGAATAGTCGCTTTTAAAAAAACATTCACTTTAATTCAAAATCTTCTCGGGCTTCTAGCCAGGTAATAACTTTAGTTTAAAAACATTCGCATTTCAAAGATATAGGTTTGAAAATATTCAGTTTTAAAAAATTTGCTTTACGATAGCATTCGATGTTAAAACATTTGGTTCTAGAAATATTCACTTTTAAAGATATTCGGCTTCAAAAACATTTTTACAATCATTCGCATTTTAAGACATTCCGTTTTAAAAACATTGTTTTAATTTAATCATTCACATTTTAAAACATTGGAAACAAAATTCTAAATAAAATTCTAACAAAAATATATAACACATGATCATTCGGTACTAAAAACATCCGGAGTTTAAAAATTTGGATTTTAAAAAGTAGTTTTTAAAAACTAACAAAACATCATTCTAACAAAGTAACTAACCAACAGCTGATGTAGAAAATTAATTTAGAATAATTTGGATTTAAAGCATTCGAAAAAAACTTCCAAATAAAATTCTAACAGACTAACTACATTCGATCTTAAAAAGATAAGGTGTAAAAATTCAGTTTTTCAAAAGATTAATTTTTCTAAACGCATTCCGCTTAAAAAAAAAAAAAAGAAAAGAAAAAAAAAATAGAGATTTTAAAAAATAAGGTTTAAAAAATTAGAATTTTTATAAGATTCGCTTTCATATGAAACATTCGAAATAAAATTCTAACAAAATATCTAAACAATGGCTCATGTAATGAATTAGTTAACGAAACTTTTAACGCCATTAACAAATACATTCGGTTTTATAAAATCCGCTTTTAAAACACTTGTTCCAAATCATTCAGATTAATAAATATTCGAATTTAAAACATACGGTATAAACTTACGTTGTTCTAAAACGTTCGCTTTTACAAACATTCCCATATTAAAACATTAAAAAGACATTTTTAACAAAATTACTAACAAACACCTGAACATTTGGCTTTAAAACATTCAGATTTTAAATCAACCACTTAAAACCATTCGGTTCTAAACAATTTTGAATTCCAAAACTTTCTACTTAATAAATCGTATTCTAAAGCACTCGAAAAATGTTTTAAAATAAAATTCTAACAAACACTCTGACCACAATACCTGAACATTCGGCTTTTAAAAACAATCGCTTTAATCATATTCGTATTTAAAAAATTCGGACTTAAACAAATTCGGTATTAAAACATTCGGTTTTAAAGACATTTAACAAATGTTCGCGTTTTAGAAATTGCGAAAATAGCTTCTGCACAACATTCGGTTATAAAAACACTCGGTTTTATGCACATAGTATAAACATTACATTTGAAAAACCATTTACAACCTACAGATTTAAAAAATCCAGTTTTAAAAAAATTCAGCTTTTAGGAACATTTGCACTTAAAAATATTCCTAATACAATTCTAAAAGAATACAGCCAGCACCTGAACTATCGGTTTAAAACATTCGGATTTTCAAAATATTCTGTTTTATAAAGTTCGAAAAAACAAAAAATAAAATTCAAACAAAATAACCAACTATAGCTCATGTAGACAATTAGTTTAGAATAGTTTGGTTTTAAAACAGTCGAAGCAATTTCACAAATAAAATTCTAAAATCTCTTAAGCACCTGAACATTCGATTTTATTAATCATTTCAGTATTAAAAAAAATCGGTTTCAACAAGATCATTTGCTTTTAAAATGATCGCAAATATTTCTAACTAAAATTCTAAACAGCACTTGATCTATTGGTTTTAAAAACATTCGGATTTAGAAATATTTGAAACATTACAGAAAGTCTATGAAAAGACTGAGCAACTGCACATTCGGTTTTAACACATAAATAAAATAAACATTCGGTTTTAAAAAAAATCCAAGTAAAAATTATTAAGCAATATAAAACCAACTGATACAGAAAATTAGTTTAAGAATCATATGGATTTAAAAATTCTACACAATTTTCCAAATAAAATTCTAAAAAAACACTAACTGAAACCTGAGAATTCGGTTAGACAAAAACATTTGCCGCTATTTTTCGGTTCTAGAAATATTCATTTGCATTCTAAGACATTCAAAAAAAAAATTCAAATAAAATTCATAAAACAATAACTACAGTAACAATTGTTTTAAAACATTCAGATTTAAATCATTCAGTTAAACAATTTAATTTACAGAAGTGTTTTTAAAACCATCAGATTTAAAATATACAAAGTAAAATTCTAACAAAAACACTAACCAAAGCTGTTGAGAATAAGTTTAGAATGAACATGATTTTAAAAGATGTGCAAAAATTGTCCGAATAAAATTCTAACAAAAACTGATCACGGGAACTTTAGCTTTTTACAAAAATGCTTGGTTTGAAAACAGTCGATTTAACATTCGGTTTTAAAAAAATTCGCATTTAAAATGTTCAGGTTTAAAAATATTCGTATTTAACACAATCTGTTTTAGAAACAAATTTGGTTCTAGCAATATTGTATTCTAAAGAAATTCGGTTTTAAAAGATACGGTCCTAGAAATTTTGGTTTCTTAGAAAGTCGCATTTTAAACTTGATGTTAATAACATTCGCTTTCAAAACATTTGTTTTACAAAAAAACTTGGTGCTAGAAGCATTTTGTTCTAGAAAAATACCCTTTTCAAGTCATTAAAGTCATTAAAATACTATCCAGCTCCTGAACTACCGTTTTTAAAAGTGCTTAAAACAGTACATTTAAATAAACATTAGAATAAAATTGCAACAAAATAACTAACCACAGCTAATAAAGATAATTATTTTAGAATAATTTGGTTTTATAACATTAAAAAAAAGAAAAAAATCCAACTGAAATTCTTACAAAAACTAACCGTACCCTGAACATTCGGCTTGCAAAAAAAAGTTTTAAAGCATTAGATATAAACATTCAGTTTTATAAGCAATTCTATGTTAAAAAAATTACTAAACAAAATTCTGAAAAGAATACTAACTATAACCAGAATAATCAGTTAACATCCTTTAAAAACATTCGGTTTTAAATCAAATGGATGTTAAAGCATTCGGTGTTAAAAACGTAAGTAAAATGCTAACAAAGTAACGAAGCAACAACTGAGTCAGAGAATTAGTTTAGAAACACATGAATTTAAGACATTAAAAAATTCTCCAAATAAAATTATTAGAAAAACTAACACCTGATAAATTAACATTAGCATAATTCAGTTTAAAATTGATTTGGAAAAATATTGAGTTTTACAAACATATTATTCGAACAAAAATACTAAAGAACACCTAAATTTTCGGTTTCACAAAAAGTTTGTTCTATTAAAGTTCTTAAAATTTTAGCTTTGCAGAATACTTTCAACTAACTTTTCGCTTTTGAGCTACACTATTGTCCCCTCCCCTCACGCACACACACGGACATGTTTCTAAAAATGCGTTTTGGGGATTCAGGGGATCTGAAAACATGTATTTCTGGTGAAATCTAGGTTACAAATTTGTGGGAGAAATACAACACCTTAATCTACTATGAACACTGTATGAATATGCTAGAGAAAGTGAAAAATTGGTTACAGCGAGTCTACTAGAAGAAAATCATGGCCATAAAAACATTTTTAGAAAAAGGTGTGTGTGTGGTAAGGGAAGGAGGGGGAGACAGATAGTTTGTGTACAGCATAGCTTAAAAAAAAAAATTGATGTGTACTATTCACATGACTTTCTCTACATCTCTGCAACAAATTATTCTTAAAAAAACTTATACTTCTATTTACTTCATGCTAATCAGTAAAAAAATTAGCAGAAATAGTCATATTACTTGCTTCCTTGTAAGTAGAAGTGAAATAAGGGAGTACCATAGGTTAAAGTGATAGCTGGTTGCTATGTGACTGAAGTTCCTTTGTTTGTAAGGACAGCAGTTGACAAATTCCTGTATGAAAAAAGTATAAGTTTTTCATAGCAGAAACAAAAAATAAGGAATGTCTCAAAAACGACAAACTCCACAAAAAAAAGTGTATATAACATAAATTGTGCTCTACATTTTTTGCGTAATAAGTTTTTGTCCATCTCTTGCAGTTTAGCAGGTTTTCAAAATTCAGTAAAATTCATCCAGAATAAACTACTCTTCAGAGGCTAGTCCCAGAAAATTCAAGATATACATTTTATTTGTTAGGTAAAATATGTTTAATATACAAAATTTTAATCATGATCGTTAGAGCCATTTTTGAGAAAATCAGAATTTTCGAAAAAAGTTCCATGTAAAGGGTAGTTTGGGGTGGGGGGATTTTTCTCAAAATCGTGTCACATCCCTGGAAGATACTAAACTTAAATACCAAGTTTTGTATTTTATCTACTTTTCGTTTTTGAGTTATCGTGTTCACAGACACATGAACACACACTCACACACACAGACCTCTTTCTGAAAATGCTTTTTTTAGATAAAGGGGACCCTAAAACACATTTTTCCAGTGAAATCTGGGTATCAAATTTTTGGGTGGAGTGCAATACCTTCTCTATACTCTATGTACATAGGGCGTACAGAGAAAGTAAAAAAACCATTAGTAATTAAAATTATTAATACAAATGTTTAAAATAATTTGTGAACACATATTAACCAGCAATGATGTTCTAATTTTTCAGCAGCTGAGGAAACAGGATCCACCACCAACACCTATCATCTGCAGAGAATCTTCCAAGACTTGCACAGAAACAAGTACAATACAGAATGAAAATGCATCACAACTAAACGACAAAAGCTGTATTACACTGCAGGAGGATTCTTGTGGTGAAGAACCCCAGCATAAACAAGTGCACAGTGATGCCAGTTCTTCACAACATCAAATAGTAATGGCTGAAGTGAAAGAACGAACAGACACAAATCCTACAACAGCATTACAGAACAGTGTAGATATATCATCATCCCACAACATTACAGATGAATCAGTAGTTACCAGATTATAGCAATAAGACAACTTGTATATTATTATCCTCCTTGCTGTGAGCAGTTTCTTCTTTCAAATGATAATAAGTACAAAGACATGATCATTACTGTGCCAAATTCTAATGATATATCTCTGTTAATAATGAAATAAATATTAAATGTATATAACATTATTTTTTCAGGCAGAAATAAAAGACAAGATTTTAGTTACCATCTAAACATACCTGTATAGAATTAATTTATTAGCCCAAGGGTCTGCTTCTACTTGGCAGAATAAAATCAAACAGAATTTCCATTTTTAACCCATACAACGTACTTTGATGGGGTTGCCTACTCTTTGTACAGCTTACCCCTTCTATACAAAGAGGGATCTTTCCATCATCAATGTTTGCAACAATTTTATGTGTGATACATTACTAATTTGACTGGTTATACCAGCAATAAAAGAATTCAACAGCACATTTAGAAGCAACCACTGGTCAGTGGCGAGTTAGCAAATAGTGAGAGCATCCTTTACTGCACACTTACTGCGTATAAGATAAGTATGGCTTCCTTCAGAAGGAACGTAAAGCCATTGCTCCTGTGTTAGATTTACAGCGCATAAAAGAGCCTTAAACCTGATAAAGAAGCCTCTGAGCAGCCATCTTTCATGCCCAATATAGAATGGTATACTGAGAATCAAAGCAGTTAAAGAGCATCCATAAATTAAACTCCATTTCCATTTTCTTGAGTATAAGAGAAAATGGCGAGGGAATTGCACTCATTGAGAGGAAGTTTCCAGGCTTGTAGTAGAGTATGATATATACAAGTGACCATAAATGGTTGTTATTGCTTGTCAAGGTAATTAATCTATGTTTTGCCATAAAAAAACGGATTACAGTGCAAACTTCGCAATCAGTGGTAGGAATGAATGGAGTCTCCATTGTTACTACCATTTTAATGTTCAAGCAATAAACGTAGGTACTTAGGAATTTTACAGTGCTGCCACTACACCCATACCTATATTTGGACTTCCCACGCCTACAGTGTGGATTTAAAAAAATAGTGTAACTTACTTTTGAGATGCCCCTCATCATTTCCAGCTTCCATTCCAAGACCTGCATGTGGTGGATGAAGTGGCGTCTGGTTGGGTTTTCTCTGGTTTCCCCTGCCACTCATTCCAACAATTGCTCCATCATCACATTTCCTACCATCCACATCCTCACATTCATGGCTGGCTACAAGTGGCTGTTTGTGTATGTGTGTGACATGTGGGTGTGTATGTGATTATGTGGATGTGTATGTATTTGTGTGTGGATGGTGGTGTGTGGGTGGGTGCGTGTATGTGTGAGGGGCATGTGTTTGTGTATGTGTGAGTATTTGGATTTGGGTATGTGGATATGTGGGAGTGTTTGTGTGGGTATTTGGGTGTGTGTGTGTGTGTGGTATGTAGCATGGGTGTTCTTGTAGGTGTGTGCATGCATGGGGTATGAGTGTGTGGGTATGTGCATATGAGTGTGGGTGTATGTGGGTTTTTTGTGGGTATGTGTGTGCATGGTTGTGTGTATGTGTGTGAGGGTATGGTGGTGCGTGGATGGATGTGGGTATGTGGCATGGGAGTGCATATGTGTGGCTGAGTATGTGGGTATGTGTGGGTGTGTGTTGTTGAGTGGGTGTGGGTATGTGGCATGGATGTGTGGGTGTGTGTATGTGAGTGTGTGTGGCTATAAGTGTGAGGGTATGTGGGGTGTAACTGTGAGTGTATGTGTGTGCATTGGTGGGTGTGTGGGTATGTGGCATGGATGTGTGTATGTGTGGGTGTGAGTGTGTGTGTATGGTAGTATGTGTGTGGGTATGTGGGTTATTTGTGAGTGGGTATCTGGGTGTGTGTGTGTGTGAGTGGCTGGTAAATGGGTTGAGTGGTTGTGGGAATGTGGGTGAGTGTGCATGGGTGTGTATGTATGTATGTGTGAATATGTGAGCGTGGGTATGTGGGTTGTGTGTGTGCATTGGGATGTGTGTGGGTATGTGTGCATATGTGCCTGGGTGTGTGCATATGTGTGTTGGTGTGTATGTGTGGGTGGGTATGCATGTGTGAGGAGTAGGTAGGTGTGTGTATGTTAGAGTGGGTATGTGGGTTATGTGTGTGGGAATGTATGTGTATATGTATGCGTGGGTATGTGTATGTGTATCGGTGTGTGGGGGGGTATGTGGTTGTGAGTGGGATATGTGTGGGTGTGTATATAAAAATGTAAATGGAGTGTTATTTATGAACGCTCTTTAACTTTGCTCTTTGAGGGCAACAGAATGGGTATGTGGGTTATGTGTATGTGGGAATGTGTGTGTGTGTGTGGGTGTGTTTCAGGATGTGTATATATGTGTGTGTGTGTATGTTTGTGGATGTGTGTGCGAGGGAGTGTATGTCTGTGGGTGTGAGTGTGTATTGTGCGGGGGTATGTGGGTATGTATTGGGATGTGTGTGTATAGTGTGCGTGGGTGTGTGGGATATGTTTGTGTGGGTATGTGGGTGTATATTGGGATGTGTGTGTTGGTTTGTGTAAGTGCCTGTGTGTGTGTGCATGTGTGCGAGTATGTTGGTTATGTGTGTGTGGGTGCATGGGGGGGTAAGTGGGTGTGTGTTTGTGTGAAGGTATGTGGGTGTGAGTGGTGTATGTGTGGGTGTATTTTTGTGAGGGCGTGTGTGTGTGTATGGGTATGTGTGTGTGAGGGTAAGTTAGTGAGTGGGGGGTAAGTGGGTGTGTGGTTGTGGGTGTATGTGTTGGGGTAAGTGGGTATGTCTGGATGTGTGTGGCTGGGAGTATGTGTTTGGGTGTGGGTATATGGGCTATGTGTGATTGGGTATGTGTGTGAGTGGCGGGTAATTGGGTGTGTGTGTGCATGTGGGTATACGTGTATGGGGGGTAAGTGGGCCTGTATGTGTGTATTGTGTAGTTGGGGGTATGTGGGTTTGTGTTTGGGGTATGTGTGTGTTGGGGGTAAGTGGGAGTGTGGGTGTAGTTTTGGGTGGGGGTATTCGTGTATATATGTGTGCGTGGGTGGGTGAGGGTGATGTGGTGTATGTCTGTGTGGGTATGTTGGTGTATATGTGAGGGGGTGTGATGGAGTGTGTTAGTGGGTGTGTGTGTGTGGGTGGGTTGGTATTGGTTGTGTGGCTGTATGTGTATGTGGGTGTGTGTGGATATGTGCATGAGGGTATGTGGGTGAGTATGTGAGTGCAGATATGTGCCTGTTGGCATGTATATGCGGGTGTGTGCGATTATGTGGGTATATGTGAACGAGTGTGTTTTGTGTGTGCCTGGGATGTTGGTGTGTGTACAAGTGATTGGGTGGTAAGTTGGTGTATGTGGGTATGTGTGTGTGTGTGTGGGTTTATGTGTGGGTGTATGTGAGAGAATGTGTAGGTATGTATGTGTGTGTGTGGGTGGATGCGAAAGTGGGTATGTGGGCATGTGTGAGTGGGAAAGTGGTGTGAGTGTGTGTGGATGTGTATTGGGATGTGTAAATATATGTGTATGTTATGGATGTGTGTTAGGATATGTGGATGTGTGTGATAATGTAGGTGTATGTGATTGTAGGTGTATGTGTGTGCACGGGTGGGTGTCAGGGTATTTGGGTGTGTGTGGGGGAGTGCTGCTGTGTGTGTGTGTGGGTGTCAGGGTATTTGGGTGTGTGTGGGGGAGTGCTGCTGTGTGTTTGTGGGTATGTGGGTGTACATGTGTGTGGGGGGTAAGTGGGTGTAAATGTTTGTGTGGTATGTGGGTGTATGTGTGTTCATGGGTGTGCATGGGTATGTGCGTATTGTTTGAGTATGTGTGGGTGGATGTATGTAAATATGTGAGAATGGGTATGTGGGTTATGTGTATGGGAATATGGGTGTGCCTGTGGGTATGTATCAGGATGTTGCTTATGTATGCGTGGGTGTGTTAAGTGTGTAGGTATACGTGTGGGTGGATGTGTGTATGTGACAATGTGTGTGAATATGTGAGAGTGGGTGTATGGGTTGCGTGTGTGTGTGTGTGTGTGTGTGTCAATGTGGGTGTGTGTATCAGGATGTGTATGTGATGGGTGTTGTATATGTGTGTATGTATGTAGATTTGTGTGGGGAGTATGTGCTTGCGTGTGTGTGTGTATGTAGGTATGTGGGTGTATGTGTGGGTATGTGGATGCGTGTGGGGTATGTGGGTGCATGTGTGGGTATGTGGGTGCGTGTGTGGGTATGTGAGTGCATGTGTGGGTATGTGGGTGCGTGTGTGGGTATGTGGGTGCGTGTGTGGGTATGTGGGTGCATGTGTGGGTATGTGGGTGCATGTGTGGGTATGTGGATGCATGTGGGTGCATGTGTGGGTATGTGGTGCGTGCAGGTATGTGGGTGCGTGTGGGTATGTGGGTGGTGTATGTGCGGGTATGTGGATGCATGTGGGTATGTGGGTGCATGTGTGGGTATGTGGGTGCGTGTGTGGGTATGTGGGTGCGTGTGTGGGTATGTGGGTGCAGGTGTGGGTATGTGGGTGCGTGTGTGGGTATGTGGGTGCGTGTGTGGGTATGTGGGTGCGTGTGTGGGTATGTGGGTGTATGTGGTTGCATGTGTGGGTATGTGGTTGTGGGTGTATGTATGTGTGGGGGGTATGTGGCTGTGTCATGTGAGTGTGGGCGTATATGTGTGGGTTATGTTTGAGGGAGTATGCGGGTGTGTATGTTGTGTGTGTGGGTATGTGTGTGTGTGTGTGCCTGGGTATAAGTGGGGGGGTAAGTTGGCATGTGTGGGTGGGTGTATGTGTGTGCTTAGGTGTGTGGTATTGATATGTGTGTGCATAGGTATTTGGGTGAGTGTATGTGTTTGTGGATATTTGGGTGTGGTTGTGGATATGTGTGTGTGTGTGTGTGTGTATTTGAGGGTGTGTGTTTGGGAATGTGCTTGTGGGTGTGTGTTGTGGGTTTGTGTGTTTCTGTGTGTTTAGGTATTTGGGTGAGTGTATGTGGGGGTATGTGTTTGCGGATATTTGGGTGTGGTTGTGGATATGTGTGTGTTGGGTATTGGGTCTGTGTGTGTGAGTAAGTATGTTTGTGAGTGGGTGTGTGTGTGTTTGGGCAAATGGGTTTGGGGGTGTGTGTATGGGTATATGTGTGCGTGGATTGATATGTGGTTGAGTGTGTGCAAATGTTTGGGTGTGGATATGTGTATGTGAATGTGTGTGAGTGTGTTTTTGGATATGTGTGTGCGGGTGTATGGGTGCAGGTGTGTGTGTGTTCGTGGATTTGTGTGGGTATGTTGATGTGTTTGGGTATATGTGTTTGATGGTATGTGTGCGTGTGTGTGTGTGTGTTCGTGGGTTTATGTGTGTTGTAGTGTGGGTGTGGGTATGTGTGTGTACATGGTACGTGTGTGTGTGTCTGTGGCTATGTGGATGTAAAACAAAATTGGAAATGGCGTGTTATTTATGGACGGTCTTTAACTGCTGTGGTTCTCAGCGTCCCATTCTAAATTGGGCGTGAAAGACCGCTTAATTTTGCTCAGAGGCCTCTCTTGTCAGGCTTGAGGTTCTTTTATGTGCCGTAAATCTACGACACAGGACCCACAGCTTTACTTCCCTTCCGAAGGAAGCCATGCTAAGAATTTTTACGCCCGAAAAAATCCATCGTCCTCCGCCGGGTTTGAACCCGCGACCTTGGGTATATGAAGTCAGCATGGTAACCATTACACCACGGATGGCGACTATGTGGGTGGGTATGTGTGTGGGTTATGTGGGTGAGTTTGTGTCTGTGGATATGTGTAGTGTAATTATGTGTGTATGGTTGTATGTGTGCATGTGTGTGGTTGTGTGGGTATGTTTTTTTAATGTTCTTTTCTTTGAAAAAGTAAGCAATTTGAGACACATTCAATATTGGTGTTTGTGAAATAATAATGGTTCTAGTTGACCACATCTGTTTATCCTATTTGTTTCAATGCATGTATCAGGAGGGAAGTGGCATGCAACCACAATCCAGATGCTGTTAAAAAGCGTGTCCACTTAATCTGATGATCCTGTACAAATGAAGTCTCAATGTTTCATTTCTGTAATTATATTGCAAGTGACGGAATGAAGAGAGGAGATTGGAGGAAAGGTAAACATAATATTACAATGTTTACAACAAAATTTATTTTCAGATATTTTTTTAACACCATAAAACAAAGCCCTAACACATTCAATGTCTCAGGGTATAAAACAACTCCAAAAGTTACATAACACTGAAAATGACAAAGAGACTGTACAATATTAACATCTTCTTATAGTTAATTTACGTATCATTGTCAAATTAACCTCTCTTCCTTTTTCACATACAAATGCAACAAAGATGATTATTAAAATAAAAGCTTGATTGTGTAATGTGAAGAAGCTGTAAGAAAGGAAGAGGATAAAGATACGACGGTGGACCAAAAAGTAACACATGATAATTTTTTCTGCGTTGGTATTGCATCTGGAATATTGCAATTTTACACAGATATAGTTTGAAGTTTTCACTACAGAGGGTAGTTTTTGTTTCATGTGCAGCTCTAATGAGAAAATTGTGCACAGATGGAGTGCATGCTGCTGTCGTCCATGTGTGAAGAGCAGAGAGGTGTGGCTTGAAATTTGTGGGCCAAAGGATATACACCGAGTGAAATTCATAGTGGCATGTGTGACGTGTATGGACCGCAGCAATGTCTCCCGGTGGTGTGTATTCTTCCAAAAGGGTGTGTGAACCTTAGTGACTCGCCACACTCCAGGGGACCGAAGAATGTAAAAGGCATTGAGGCGGCAATGTTGAACGACTGGCATGTGCAACTGCGAATCTTATCGCAATAGTTCAGCATTTCTTATGGGGCACTGTACGATATTGTTCATGACACACTAAAATCTTGTAAAGTTAGTGCTCGCTGGGTGCCTAAGAACCTGACAGAAAACCACAAGGGCCAGTGAATGATCACTTAATGCGGTGCATGCCTTTCTGACAGGAATCGTCACTGGTGATGAGTCGTGGACATACCACTATGCCTGAAACAAAGCAGGCAATTATGGAGTGGAAACATGCTGGTTTGCCAGTAAGGACTCAACCTGCTAGCAAAGTGCTTGTGACAGTGTTCATGGTGTTTTATTGGAGGACTTTGCTGTGAATGCTGCAGCCTACATTAAAACTTTGGTGAAGTTGCATTGTGCCCTTCATGACAAACACCAAACACAACATTAATGCTGACATTGTCAAACAATGCTCCTCTCCAGGAAAATCACCAAATTTGGTTGGAGGTCCTCCAGCATCCATCTTACAGTCCAGACTTTCATCTGTTTGGTCCCATGAAAAATTTCTTGGCCGGCCAAGGCTTTGTGACAGATGCGGAAGTGAAATCAGCAGATGGCTATACTCCAACGAAACAGACTTCTACGAATGGGGCATATTGAAACTAGTATCATGATGGAACAAACGTGTTGAGAAAGTTGGTGTCTATGTTGAAAAGTAGGTAAAAGGTGTTAAGTTCATTTGCGAATTTTTTTAACCATTAAACTTTTTTGTAAAAAAAAAATTATTGTGTATTACTTTTTGATCTGCCCTCATATATGCTGAAGGCTTCTTGTGGTTTAAATATTCTAGGAAACCAATTATTTAAATTCTTTGCTAAACCTGAATCAGCCTTCTCTGTGTAGTGTATAAATACAACCAAAAAATTGAATTAACCCATCTGAACCCAGACCATATAGCTAGAGAGCTTTTCATAGCTGTTTACAAAATATTTACAATAAAGGTCTTCTGAGAAAGTTTTGGTTTCACTCCTGAACCAGGGGCAATTGTTTTATGAACCAAAGACTAACAGATTCCAGGAATTCTTATATCCAGAGTAATCCTGAAGGGGCCCACCCACTTAGCCTGGTTTGCGACCTAGAAGCCTGAAATAACGCGGTTGTTAAAAGACATGCTTTACTCCTGTGTTATAATGATTCCACAGTACAGTAGAACCTCATTATTTCCGACCCCCATTAGTCTGAAATGTTTAATACGTGACAACCTTCATTCATACTGCCTCCCAATCAGTCTCAGTCGGTCGGTCATCTGTTTGTGGCAGGTTGTTGACGTTCCCCACTATGAAAATATACGAGGGCTTTTTTTTTATTATTTTCAATCTCTGATAGGTTATAAATAAAAGACAAGTTGATAGAAAACAATTATTTTATTATTTAAAATTTTGTACACTTATAGTTACTTTTCAACATAATCACCGAAAAGATTGAGACATTTATCGTACCTGTGCACAAACTTTGCAATACCCGCTTCAAAAAATGTTGCTGCCACCAATGATTTCAAATGAGCATTGATGTTGCTTTGATGATGTTCGTTGGTTTGAAAGTGCTGCCACGTCTTCAGTTCAGGGAAAAGGTGAAAGTCGCTGGGTGACAGGTCAGGACTGTACCTTGGATAAAAATTGTTCAAGGAGTCGATGGGTTATGTGGACAAGCGTTGTCATGGATCAATACAATTTCTCAGGTTTGTTTTGAATGGCTTTCCGCAAACGTCGTACAGTTTCACAATAAACAGCTGCATTGATAGTGGTTCCGGGCTGCATCACTGGCAGCAACATTTTTTAAATCAGGTATTACAAAGCTTGTGCACAGGAATGATAAATGTCTCAATCTTTTCGGTGATTATGCTGGAAAGTAACTAAAACTTTTAGTAATAAAATAATTGTTTTCTATGAACTTGTCTTTTATTTATAGCCTACCGGAGGTTGAAATAAAAAATGGCCCTTGTATCTGCATATTACAAACATTAGAGGCATCTGTGCGAGTTAATTATTAAAGAAATTAATATCAAATGAAGACAACAAAGTGGTATCTTCTAATTCTGTACTGTGCAACGACAATATCTTATATACTAAATAACCTTTGTATTTCTTAAATTTAGCATACACATTGTTTTAACTGAACAGTGTGTTAAATATGTACCTTGGCTCTTTCCATAGGTTATTTAGTTTAATCCAGACTTTCACTAATTCGGACAAACTACAGCCCCAATTACACCGGATTAATGAGGTTCTACGGTATATTGAAATGTGAACTTACGAGTGTCAAAAATTGATTCCTTGATGCTGAAGAGAAACATTCACACATTAATAAATTATAAGGTATGTGATATACAATAAAGTAAAACCACTTTTAAATACAATTACTCACCAGCTGTACTGGGAGGGTTATCATCGCTCTTAATTTACAGCACAATTACACTGTACATTTTATACTACCTTAAAGAAGTCAGCAAGTTTTGTTTGGAGGAATAATTCATGTTCTTTTCTCCGCAAGCTGTTTGATTATAGCTATAAAACCAATGCTAGCAATGTGGTGAGGGCAAAAATTATACTACAGAGTTGATTACACGTTGGCCTTCAAATCTTAAGGCTGTGGGTTCGAATCTGGCCCAGACCAATGCTTTTTAAGCGGACTTAAAAACGACAGCTGCATGTAAGGGAACTCCTACAGGACGAAATTTTGGCACACCGGCAGTGCTGATATGCAATGTTAATATACATATGTGGCCTGTTGTTCTTCTGCATCGGCAGCCTTTCGTCATGTCTGCTACACTTCTCTCCTTATAAAAATCATCCCCTGACTAAGCTTTGTGGCTTGGGGCGCTCTACCCTCAGCTGCACTACACAGCTTCTTCCACAATGTTGGCAACAAGGAAATTGATGCACAAGTGACAAAATGAAATTTATTAGTGTGTATTCTCCACATTTTGGTAATGAAACAGTAAGCAATGTGAGATTTGTAACTTCCCACTAGATATGGGAGTTTATTCAAACATTATTTAACACATAGATACAGGATGGAAGTGATCTATGTCACCCTTTACAATAGAACAAAAAATATTAGCGAAGTTTTGCTGTTTTAAAATAGTTTTTGAGAAAAAAGCCAAAATTGCTTAACCCATTCAAGAATATCCAGTAATTGATATGGAGTGTTAAAATAAAAAATAAATATTTTGATACTTTGTGGCGCGAAAAAAATGGCGTGTTATTTATGGACGCTCTTTAACTGCTGTGGTTCTCAGCATCCCATTCTATACTGGGCATGAAAGACTGCTTAATTTTGCTCAGAGGCCTTTCTATCACTCTTGAGGTTCTATTACGTGCTGTAAATCTACAACACGAGACCAACATCTTTACTTCCCTTCCGAAGGAAGCCATGCTAAGGATCGTCCTGCGCCGGGTTTGAACCTGCGACCTTGGGTATATGAAGTTAGCATGGTAATCGTTACACCACGGAGGACGACAACTATCTCCAACTAGACCAACATCTTTACTTCCCTTCCGAAGGAAGCCATGCTAAGGATCGTCCTGCGCCGGGTTTGAACCTGCGACCTTGGGTATATGAAGTTAGCATGGTAATCGTTACACCATGGAGGACGACAACTAGACCAACATGGTCAACTCTCATATACAATGTCTTACTCTGTGTAGCAATTAAGACAAATGATAACTGATTTTATAATGTTGTGTAATGAAATGAGTGATTCTTTTTTTACATAATAAATTGGTAAAATGCATGTATTTACATTCAACTGAAACCCATCAGCATCCTACCATGCCATCACACTGATTACTTGAGCTGGGCCCTCCCCATCCTGTTCTTGATCATTGAGGATTGTGTTACTTAAAATGATTTACAGGACTTACAATCCAGTATGACCAGTAAGAATACTTTTCTGCACTACTTTAAAAGGATGAGATCCTTCCCAGCATCATTGGCATTTGTAGCTTTCTGAGAGTTCTTCTCCTATTGGTATTTCAATGGAATTCTTTAGGATACAGATGTTTACCCAAGAGGTAATAAAACTCTATTGACATTATGATTTATCATCTGCTTGTACTTTATATTTCTCAAATGGTCCTTCATTCTTGTCTCCAATTTCTCTTGTTTTACCAAAACATATGTTCACTATATATTTTTGATGATTTATTGCCTAGTCATCCTCCGTGGTGTAATGGTTAACATGCTAACTTCATATACCCAAGGTTGCGGATTCAAATCCGGAGGATTTCGGGTGTAAAATCCTTAGCATGGCTTCCTTCAGAAGGGAAGTAAAGCTGTTGGTCCCGTGTCATAGATTTACGGCACGTAAAAGAACCTCAAGCCTCATTGAGAGGCCTCTGAGCAAAATTAAGCGGTCTTTCACGCTCAATTTAGAATGGGACGCCGAGAACCACAGCAGTTAAAGAGCGTCCATAAATAACACGCCATTTATTATTTTTTTATTTATTGCCTGGGGTAGTATTTATCAAAGGATGGTAAATAAATGTTTTTTTAAGAAATGAAATGGCATTTTATTTATGGATGCTCTTTAACTGCTGAGTTCTCAGCATCCCATTCTCTCTATCAGGCTTGAGGTTCTTTTGCATGCCATAAATCTACGACATTTCCCTTCTGAAGAAGTCATGCTAAGGATTTTTACGCTTGAAAAAAATCCATTTTCCTCTGCGACCTTGGGCATATGAAGTTAGCATGGTAACCATAACATCACAGAGGACCACTCTTTTTTTAAGAAGCCAATTTGATGCTACAAGGGTGTATCAATAAATACCACACTAATTTTGTCTTAGATGAAATACAATTATTTCATGTAAGGCAAAATCTGTTCAACTCCATATCATTTTGAGAGTGGTGACCATGAAGCTCCTTTTTCACTTTGAAGGAAAGGTAAAAATTACAAGGTGTGAGATTTAGAGAATATGGTCTCAATACCCAATTCTTTGATGATATCTTGAGTTTACACGTGCTTGATGACCCGGCACATTCCTGTCTTGGCAAGATCTGGTCGCTTCTTGGTGATTCTTCTCTTCGCTGCAACCTTCATAATTGTTACGCAATGATCTTCTTGCAGAATTGTGTTGAGCTTGACTTCCAGGGCGTGGAGAACCTCTTTGTGTTCTGCCTAAAGCCTGTCTTTATATGCTTGTTGCACAATTTCTAAGGTTTCTGCAGGAATTTTGAGTAGAAGAACACAATAGTTTATGAACATGCATCACTGCAATTTCATTTCCATGTTATGAACAGTAAACTCCATGTACAGTATTGGGGTCTAACTCACGACTGACATTCACTGTACTGCTCCTCCAAGGCTTCACTTTTCTCCTGCTAACATCCGTTAATGCTCCAGGGTGGTTTATTTAAATATACATCAATTGGTCAGATTATTTATTGATACATCCTTGTGCATATTGTTAAATTTTGGATGAAATGTTAATTTACTACTACTTTGGCCTGAAAATTGTGCAATATATTGGCACCCCCATCTGGTCCTATAGAAACAGCTTATGGCTTTTCAAACCGCTGCCAATGTGTTTTCCTTATGCTACAAAACTTTCCCAAAAATAATATGACATGCCACTATTAACATGTATTTCTGTGCACTTTGGCAACTGTGTAAAACACACCAAGAGGTTCCATCAACAATTCCTAAGAGAGGTTGAGTGTACGTACCAGCCAGATGTCCAGTTCTTTCCCTACTTGCTAAAATTTGAACACCACCGTCTTTCAGTTTAATAGAAAATGCATCATTTCTTGTGTTCAAACCTTATCGAGAAGTAAACAGGATTAAATTACTAACATTATTTAAATGATAATAGTAAAATATTCAATATGAAATACAAAAGTAACACTGACAATTGGCATATTTCTGAATTGTTCTAACAAGAAAGCGAGGATTTTTGTTTTAACCGCATCACATGTGATGAGACCTCCATAATTTCACTTCTGAAGGCCAAAATGTGCTTCTCAGCTGGAAAAGTTCTTGTAATGGTGTTTTTTACTACAAAGGAGTTTCACTCAATTTTCTTCACAATCAATGTACGATGAATGTATTGCCAATTGTTATCATCAGCAAAAGCCATCTACTGAAGCAAATGATGCCAAATGCCTATCAGATATATCATTGTTCTCCACGACAACACTAAGCCTCAAATTGCAATATAACTGTCGACTGGGCCACACAGAAAACTCCAAGACATGACCATCCTTTCATCCACAGTACATTACCATGCCCAACTACAGTGACAAGAAATAGAAATTTACAAGCACCCTAACAATTTCAACAATAAAGATAAGGCCTTAAAGGTCAATAGAAACTGGCATCCTGTGATTGAAAGAAACATAAAACTGGCCATATCAAAGTGAGCCAATCACAAGGCATCTGCACCACAGAGGCTAAGCCCTCACCCCCAACCAACCAGCACAAATATAGTGACTCTTGACAGTCAGTGCTTCTGACGCAGGAAAACCTTCTCCGAGAAAACTTTGACCACATTACTGAAGATGTCCATCGCAGTTGTGCACGAAATATCTGGATCATCTTACCACAACAAAACAGCTCCTATTGACTTCAGCCATGAAAGCCTTTGTTGAAATTTGACAAGGGACACATTGGAGGATGATAGGTGCTGGAAAACCACTGAACAATCTCTCTACAGTCTACATTTGTCCTCCCAGACTATTTTTTGTTTGCACCCATGAAAGAATCACTAGGAAGAGAACAATTTGAAAGCAATGTACCCTCAAACTTTTTTTGAACAAGGAATATTTAAGCTTCCAAATTGTTGGCAACGCTGTGTAGAGTATGTAGAGAAGGTGTTCCTAGAGTATATGTTTAATAAATAAATATATTGTAACAGCAGCATGCCAGCTTAAGCGATCACAGTAGTGCTTAGCCTGACAATGAGCGAGTGGACACAAGAGCCGGCTTTTCTGTTTCTCTGTAAAAACTTTCCCCCAGCCAAGAACATTCTGCTTCCAGAATAATCTCTTCCCAATAGACAAAGTGTAATGTGCTCGTAATTTCTAAGACTGCAACTTTTGGCGGCCAATATGGACTATATAAGGGAAGGGAAAGTGCTGGAGAAGTGAACTGAAATGAACTAAGAGAGTGAACTGAACTGTAGTGAAGTGAAATGAGTTAACGATCCATCTAGTGAGTGACACTTGCTGAGAAAGTTATGTGAACTCAGTGATTCAGTTATTTGTGTACCTGAAGTGTTACATTATGTGACCAATAAAGTGAATTTAATTGAAATTGCTGTTTTCATTTGTTAGCGTTTATATTAGAGTCACCCTTTGTATATTTATTGACCATTTTGTCAACTCAGTTTATTTTGAAATTGTTCAAATTAGCTTAATGTTTTAATATTTTTTTCTTTGTCAATGGAATACTTATTAATCAAAATTATACCTTGTGTTTTGCCTTACTTAGAGGTGGCTGTTTCAGCATTTTAATTTGGCGATAAAGACCAACCCTGACTAAAAACAAACAAAAATCAGCTATTTTTAACACCTTTTTTTTAGAAATTGATATACAGAAGATGTGGTTCTTTTTCTCCCTCTCTCCATTTCTTTGCAGTGCTAGTGATCTGGAAGTGCAGAAATGCTTCTAATGTTAAATATTACATGCTTATTTCAGAATTTAAACCTTATTACACACACTTCTAAATGTTAAATAATTATAAACATCAGTTAACATTAGATTTTAGTTTACTATAAAAATATTTGGCACAATTACACATCCCAAAGGGCAAGATCAACGTTTCCCTGGTGTCCAGAGAATGAACTACATATGTACATATGCAATAAATGCTGCTGTTTATAAAAGCATATTCAAATAAGTTGGTGATGAGATTAAATGTTTTGGGCTAATTGAACAACTCGGCAATGAGTAATAGTTTAGGGCTTGCAAAATATTTCAAAGATAAAACTCTATATAGTATTAATATACAAGCAACATCCAGAAAGTAACAAACATTACATTATGCAGATACTAGATGGCAGAAGTACACTGACAGGACGGCACACATTTCTTGTTAAGTCCAGAGCCAAGGATAAAGATGGTTTTTGAGGAAGGAAGGAAGGAAGGAGTCAAAACATGTTTAACTGTGGTACGTGGTCAAGAAACTCCTGCACAGAACATTGTTTAAAACTGAAGCAAGGAGCAGATCTGACACTTGTGGTGTACTGACACCCTTATATCACAGATATACACACAGAGATTACGAGGTGCATCCAGAAAGTAAGTCCCGAGATGGTACCACCAGTCGGATAGTAAGTATATGGTAACATTGTAGTTTCAGTGGTTACTGTTCTGTGCTAGGAGAAAATGGCTGCTCTGATTTATTCTCCCGCCACAAGCGAGGTTCGTGCAGCCATCCGATTTTTGCATGCTCAAGAGCAATCTCCAGCAGAGATCCACCGTCAATTGTGACACGTGTATGTGTGACAGTATGGTAATACGATGGTGCGATACGCAGCGGAAGGTGACAAGTTTCTTGACAATATTGTCACTGGGGTCGAAACACGCAACACCAAAGACAAAACAACAATCACAGTGGTTCACCTGTCAAGACCAAATTCAAGCAGACAATCTCTGTCAAAAAATCATGTGAACTGTCTTCTGGGACCGACATGGTGTCCTCTTGTGCGAGGGGAGACCGTAAATGCTGATCGATATTGCCAGACGTTGCATAAACTCAGGCGGGCAATCCAGAATGAGAGAATGGAATGTTGACAAGAGGCATTACGCTTGTGCATGACAATGAAAAACCCCATACAGCCAACGCCACAGGAAATGTGTTGAATAAGTTTGGATGGGAGGTCTTCGAACATCCACCCTACAGCACCGACCTTGCTCCAAGTGACTTTCCTCTCTTCCGTCTCATGAAGTGTTTTCACAGTGAAGCTGAGGTACAGAATGAAGTGACTTCGTGGCTGCGGACATTGGCAGCAGAATCCTATGACGTGGGCATACAGTTAATGGTGCACCAATACGATAAGTGCCTCAACAATGGTGGTGACTATGTTGAAAAGTAGCCAGTGAGTCTATGTAATTACCCAATAAATATTTCTTACTTATTGATGTTTTCGTTCTCTTTATTGGTCATCGGGACTTACTTTCTGGATGCACCTCGTACATTGGCAATGTCCTTATCTTATGCATTGTGGTTGGTAAAGCATGATTTTGACACAGCCACCAGTACACTTTTGAGATGAGCTGGCTTGTTTGGGTTACACGTTCAATTAAGCAGTAAATTTAGACTGTAAGTTTTAAACTAGTATAATGATGAATACATGTCTGGTGTTTGGTTGTAGTTTCTCAAATAGCAGCAGCAAAACTAAGGAGTATTTCAATACATAGGTTAGTGTACTTATTTAAGTAATTTTTTGGCATTATACTTAGTGAAATATGCTATACATTATCAACAAATTGATTCTTTATCATTTGTTAGATTTTATGTTTCCCACTCAAAGAGGCTGTTGAGAAGCTTGAGAAAAGACAATTCGCAGACAAAATTGGCAACCTACTTCGGTTTATAAGAAACCTCTTGCTAATTTCCCCATTTAGCGGCTATTACGAGAAATAATTATTTTCAAATTATGAGCTTATGATGCCAAAACTGTAAGAATTGGAGGGGGTATTCCTCGGACTCGGAATGCAATGTTAATTATCACAATATTCCTAGATTAATCTAAAGCTTTAAACCAATGCTGTAATATATGGTACAGCCATTTGTTACATTAACAGTAGTTTTAGAACAAGAAATTAAGTTATGACATTGCAGTGATGTTTACTGCATTATTATCAATTAATCAACAACTTCTGACAGGCCAAAAAAAAATGATTGTATTGAAATATTCCTTCAACTAGAAATCTCTCCTCTTCATTGTACTTTGTCATTTATTTAAAAAACTTGGATTTGGCAGATGTTGTGTATGGAATATATGGTAGTGTGTAATGCCATAAGATAGAGCTGGGTACAAAACATGCTTCAGCATTTCTGCCTTGTGCCTTTCATGACTTACACACGGACACACAGCAGATGATCTCCATCTTTTGGGACACCTGTGGCCTACTGCTAATGGACTGACTTCCATAAGGAACATCTGTCAACAGCAGGATGTGACACTCTTACATGACTTAGAGCAAGTGATCTCCATCTTTTGGGACACTTGTGGCCTACTGCTAATGGACTGACTTCCATAAGGAACATCTGTCAACAGCAGGATGTGACACTCTTACATGACTTAGAGCAAGTGATCTCCATCTTTTGGGACACTTGTGGCCTACTGCTAATGGACTGACTTCCATAAGGAACATCTGTCAACAGCAGGATATGACACTCTTACATGACTTAGAGCAAGTGATCTCCATCTTTTGGGACACTTGTGGCCTACTGCTAATGGACTGACTTCCATAAGGAACATCTGTCAACAGCAGGATGTGACACTCTTACATGACTTAGAGCAAGTGATCTCCATCTTTTGGGACACTTGTGGCCTACTGCTAATGGACTGACTTCCATAAGGAACATCTGTCAACAGCAGGATGTGACACTCTTACATGACTTAGAGCAAGTGATCTCCATCTTTTGGGACACTTGTGGCCTACTGCTAATGGACTGACTTCCATAAGGAACATCTGTCAACAGCAGGATGTGACACTCTTACATGACTTAGAGCAAGTGATCTCCATCTTTTGGGACACTTGTGACACACTGCTAATGGACTGACTTCCATAAGGAACATCTGTCAAGAGCAGATGATCTCCATCTTTTGGGACACTGCTAATGGACTGACTTCCACAAGGAACAACTGTCAAGAGCAGATGATCTCCATCTTTTGGGACACTGCTAATGGACTGACTTCCACAAGGAACATCTGTCAAGAGCAGATGATCTCCATCTTTTGGGACGCTTGTGACACACTGCTAATGGACTGACTTCCATAAGGAACATCTGTCAAGAGCAGATGATCTCCATCTTTTGGGACACTGCTAATGGACTGACTTCCATAAGGAACATCTGTCAAGAGCAGATGATCTCCATCTTTTGGGACACTGCTAATGGACTGACTTCCACAAGGAACATCTGTCAAGAGCAGATGATCTCCATCTTTTGGGACACTGCTAATGGACTGACTTCCATAAGGAACATCTGTCAAGAGCAGATGATCTCCATCTTTTGGGACACTGCTAATGGACTGACTTCCATAAGGAACATCTGTCAAGAGCAGATGATCTCCATCTTTTGGGACACTGCTAATGGACTGACTTCCATAAGGAACATCTGTCAAGAGCAGATGATCTCCATCTTTTGGGACACTGCTAATGGACCGACTTCCACAAGGAACATCTGTCAAGAGCAGATGTTCTCCATCTTTTGGGACACTTGTGGTATACTGCTAATGGACTGACTTCCACAAGGAACAACTGTCAACAGCAGATGATCTCCATCTTTTGGCACACTTGTGGCATACTGCTAATGGACTGACTTCCACAAGGAACAACTGTCAACAGCAGATGATCTCCATCTTTTGGCACACTTGTGGCATACTGCTAATGGACTGACTTCCACAAGGAACAACTGTCAACAGCAGATGATCTCCATCTTTTGGGACACTTGTGGCATACTGCTAATGGACTGACTTCCACAAGGAACAACTGTCAACAGCAGATGATCTCCATCTTTTGGCACACTTGTGGCATACTGCTAATGGACTGACTTCCACAAGGAACAACTGTCAAGAGCAGATGATCTCCATCTTTTGGGACACTGCTAATGGACTGACTTCCACAAGGAACAACTGTCAACAGCAGATGTTCTCCATCTTTTGGGACACTTGTGGCATACTGCTAATGGACTGGCTTCTACAAAGAACAACTGTCAACAGCAGATGTTCTTCATCTTTTGTGACACTTGTGGCATACTGCTAATGGACTGGCTTCCACTGTCAACAGCAGGATGTATTGTGACACTCTTACATGACTTAGACATAGCAGATGATCTCCATCTTTTGGGACACTGCTAATGGACTGACTTCCACAAGGAACAACTGTCAACAGCAGATGTTCTTCATCTTTTGTGACACTTGTGGCATACTGCTAATGGACTGGCTTCCACTGTCAACAGCAGGATGTATTGTGACACTCTTACATGACTTAGACATAGAGCAGATGATGAAAAACATCACATTTTTTGGTGTTACACCATTCACAAATTATTAGTATTTATTCAGAAGAATCAGCAGTACCAATCAGATTTTTTTTGTTTTTTGAGGGTTAAACGTTTTTACGCACATGCCTTCAATTATAACCACAACAATCATGAAGAAAACTTGGACAGACATCTTAGTTGGCCACAGGGTTTGAACTCATGAACTTTTGAATGAGGGCCAACGACAAAAGCCACATGAATCAACCATGCGGGTTAAAGTCCAAGAAACACAAAACAACTCAGAAGGAGCTTAAAAATCTGACTGTAGTCTACAATTAGTCATAGCTGCCAGTCCAGCACTAGTGCGGTATGGCTCAGCATCATGGAATACAGGCTGCACCATGCCCTAGTGGTTAGAGCACTCGCCTTTCACATAGGCGACCCAGGTTCGTCCCAAGTGACTGCATGCAGGAATTGTGGTGGACAAAGCGGCGCAGGGACAGCTTTTCTCCGGGTTCTCTAGTTTTTCCCACCATCGCATTCCATCTTCATACCATGTTTCATTAGTGTCATCGCCTGTAGTGCCAATGTAGTAAAAGCGGGCATTAAACACTACACACACTCATCGTGGAATACTACATGACACCAATTTACTACCTCACTAAAACTTCAATAAAATAAAACTGTTGTATACCACAAACAGTGTCAGATAATATGCAATATTGGATGACCAGAGGTCGGATAATACTCTTCAAAATATTTTGTTACAAAGTCAATCCATCAATAAAAAATAAATGGAGTTTTATTTATCAACGTTCTTGAACTACTGTGGTTCTCAGTGTTCCGTTCTAGATTGGGTTTGAAGGACAATCTAATTTGTTCCTAGGCCTCTTTATCACACTGGAGGTTCTTTTACATGCTGTAAATCTATGACATGACACAAATGGCTCTACTTCCCTTCCAAAAGAAGCCATGTAGGAAATTAATATTAATGGAGCAATTGTTTGAATTGATAAAAAATGAAACAATTCATTCATCTTTGCATTCTTAAGAACATTATATTTTAGGGGAGTCAACTGATAAAGTTATAATATTTGATGAAGGATCAAAAATTGAAAATAACTTAGATATGATTTTCAAAATAAAGTTTTTATGCCTGAAAAAATCCATCACCTCTGCCAGTTTTGAATCCACAACCTTGGTATAAGAAACAAGCATGGTAACCATTACACCACACAGAATGATGGAGCAAATAAAAAGTAGGTTACTGGTATTTTCTATTTCATTTTGTAGTAATTTTCACATTAAATTACAACATTATTTATTGCCGAGTTTGTCAATAAAATTTTCAAGATAAATCAAACTTTTAAAAGCAAGAAATCTATTTTGCATGCATTTAATTTGAACTATTCTAAGAAGATATTGGTATTAAAATCTACTATCAATACAGATGTATTAGAAAATAGTATACAGAGAATAAACAAGATATATTTTATCACTTTTGAGGAGGAGTTGGGAGGAGGTAAAACATATTTTCTATTTTTAACTTCTTTAATAACACTGGTAGCAAAATAAAAATGCAAACAATTTTGCTTTTTAAATTATTTGTAATAACATTTAAAATCCATTAATTTTGGATCCTGAGATATTACAATGTAAGATAGGACTTATCTCTCTCATGCACATCAAAACAGCTGACCAATGCTAGCACATGAGGGGGCTAAGGCCATGAAATACGGAACTTGATAGAAGCTGCATTTGATTGTCTCAAAAATGTGTCTTTTAAAGCAATGGCCATTATCATTATATGCTACACAAAGCTATTTCTGATTGCACTATTATTCAGCAGTGTTTTAGCTAGGGGGTGAGGTGACATCTTTTAGACAAAGCTTTAGCTACTGGGAGGGGTACACAGTATGCTGAACTTCTGCAGTCTATGTAAACACTACCTTCTTGGAAGTAAACCCCCACCCACTAGCTAAAACATTACTGAATACACAGTAATTTATAACATAAATCTCCTTCCCTCTCATCTTTCTTTCCCACTGAGAAATAAGAAGCCACAAGTGCTTATAGTTTATTCTGAAACTTGATATAAATTAACAGCAGCAGGTTATATCATGATTTTGTTTTCACACCGAATTACAATCAATATTCTTTAGTAAGAATCTGACACAATGTTACTTTTGTAAGCACAGCACTTGTAACCATTATTTCTCAGTATTCCAGACTTGGTTATTTAATATAGGCAACATGGCAATGTAAAACAGCCAGGAAATTATGTTTAACAAAGGTTAATCTGCCAGTAAAATAAGAATATTCAAATAATCCCAGCAAAAGTGAATTAATCCCATTTGGAACAAAAAACAACAACTAATTTCTATATAAATTTGAATGTTGGTAAAAACTCTTTCACAAACCATATATCAGTAAAAATGTATTTGCCCTCAAATGCTTTGCTAAATATTTACCCAAAATGAAGCCCCTGATATAACCATAGAAGTTAAAGGGGGCTATAATAAAAAAAACATGTGATACTTTTACAAGAGTTCAACTCACACTGAAGCCTTGTGCATCACCACCGGCTGGCTAAGAGCTGTCAAACCTGTTCTGCTCTATATTGATTACCCAGGCCAATCTGAATTGGCCCTGGAAACAAACACAATTTGGAAAATGTTTTAAATCCTTTAATATTCTGCTTTGCATATATGCAAAGGTGATTTTTAGGCAATGTTTAAAACATTTTAATACAATTTTTAATTACATTGAGATTAAACAATGAGTACAAGCTTTTTTAGCCATTTTGTGTTGAAAAAATATTAATTTCTTTCATTAAGATTGCAGTTTTGATTTAAAATTAAAATCCATGCAACTGTAGTTAAATGTTTCTTGACATTATTTTAAGTTGCCCTCCCCATCCTTCACCACATGATAGCAGTTGCTAGGATTCAAACTCACAATGTTTTTCTTTGAATGGGTGGCCAATTCATTACGTATTGTAATAACAGCCACAGCTAATTGAACATCTTCCACACCGGGTAAAAATGAGAGCGATATGAAACAGTTTACGAAATAGCGCAAAAATGGCAATTTAGGAAATTAATTTGTTCATTTAAGGGTTAAGAATTCAATCCCATGTAAGATGAAATCTGATATATACTAAAGTTTTTTATAGTGTATACAAACAGAAATTTGAATACAAGATTGAAAAAACATGCAAAGAAATATTAAACAGCCTATTTCATTTATGACACATGATCGTAGGAAATTGCCAATCCAATATACTATTGGCGCATAAAATTCCAACCTATCAGAACTCATTATCTCTGCATTTTAATCATTTTTTTATTACACCCATGTGGAATTGTTTTTCTAAATTTATCGCACCCACGTGCATTTGTTTTCTCTCTGAACTAATGTTTGTCCCATAGTAATAGTATCAGTGAGGTTACCGTACATAAAGGAAAGGTCTATCGCTGAAATAGACTTTAATTGAAAACTCAAAGCTGCAGAATACTAAAAACAAGACAGAGAGTGTGGAACCAGTTCAACGAATTCTGTAAGTAACGAGGCCATGATTTATGATGTGGACATCAAGTTGCAAATATACGTCAAGACAAATGAGATTTTAGGAATATTATTCTTTGTGTTCATATAGACTAATCATTGGTCGTGAATTTATTAATAAAACTTGAAGCTCTCTTTATATTACTTATAAACTGACTGTTTCATACCTTTTTTGGATAGCACTGCTGTACACTGTATGCCACATTTATTTGTAATAAAGGCTGTCTAATTGACATAGTTGCTAACATTAAAAAAACCAAACTCTTTAATATAACCATTGCACTTTCAAAGAATAAGAAATTTAAAGAGGAATTGTTTCATTATTGCACTACAACTTACATTTCATTTCTGTAAACCTGTTGCTTCTAAACATTAATTAAACACTTGAGAATATAACATAGCTGGACAAGATAATATAATTCAAAGTAACAGATATTATATAGCAACAAAATACTCTCAAACCTTTAAGGAGATCATTCAATTAAAGCAGTTTTAGTTTTTAAGTTCCACCATATTTTTATACAGGCTGGAAGCAAACTTGGTGCCAAAAATGTATGTGGCAATTCTTTGCTATAAATGAACTAACAATTTCTAATGTAATTTTTGGCTTTATAAAAGGAGAGAATATTTTATTTGAATTTTTCCGGAAATAAGAACAGCCATAGGCCCCAATTCCTTGAGCATAATTTTGTAATAATATTGTGTACATGTCTTCAGCTGCAAGTCATACAGGTGATTCAAATATAAACAACAATTGAGCCGCAGGATTGAAAGACGGGTATTAGTGAGGGGAAGCTACTTTTGATAGGTTTCAACACAACTGCAGCCCTTTGCCTATTGTTATAAAGAGATTTTAACTTGTTGGGGATGCGGCACAGAATTAAGTGTTTAAGGGTGGCTGAGATGCCGTTCAAGAGCTTACTGAAGGTGACCACTACTGCACTGTTGAAGAAATGCCATTATCAGTCAACACCTTGGATTTGGGTTAACCAGACAGCAAAAAGCAGGTCAGGTTGGAGATTTGTGAGAAATTTCTGAATCAATTCCAGCAAGAAGCAAGAGAGACAGGGTCCGGCCCTGTGACAGTGTTTTTCACTGATGTACAGCGAATGCAGCTTACTATTGCCAATGGTTAAGGCCAGCAATTCTTCTCCAAGCCAGGGACATACCCTCCCTACAGTCCACATTTGTTCCCCCTCACTAGTACTTTCTCTACACATAGGTATAGACAAGGTATTGTACTGCATCAAAAAATTCAATACCAAGATTTCACCGGAAATACGTGTTTTGAGACCCCTGAATAAAATAAAATTTTTAGTAAAATGTCTGTGTCTGTGGTCAGCATAGGTCAGAAACGAAAATTCTGTTTTTCGTATTTAAGTTCAGTATCATCCAAGGATGAAACATGAAAATTTTCAAGAATATCCTTCACCTCACCCCACCAACTACCCTATGCATGGAAAAAAATTTGAAAATTTTGATTTTCTAAAAAATGGCTCCAATGATTTTGATTAAAATGTTGTACATTAAAGACATTTACATAGCAAATAAAATGTATAATTTGAATTGTCTGGGGAATAGCTTCTAAAGACATCTTTATTTTGGATGAATTTTGCAGAATTTTTCATAACCGGTAAACCATAAGAGATAGACAAAAACTCTTAACAGAAAATGTTGGTTGGTTTGTTGGTGTCTAATGTTGAGCAGTTGGCAGTGAAGCCATTTGCTCTCTTGCATTCCAGTGTTTTGATGTCATATTATCATGTTGACTCAAGGTTCCTGTTAGGAGGCTGAAAGTTGCTACAGAGCATTTTCTTGGTAATGTAGTGATTCTGGTTAAGACTTTTGCAGAAAGACTTTCGTTACTAACAGGGAGGAGACCCTTTAATTCCTTTTAACAATTAACTAAAGGAGTGAAGGAAGAAACCTGGACAAAAAGCCTAATGTCCGATCCCTCACCTTCAGCTGTTAGTAATCACATATCAATTTTATTATAATAGAAAGGAGAGCCTTTAATTGCTTATAGAATTTGAACACTTGATGAACTAAAGGGAAGGGCTGCTCTGATATCAGATCCCCTCTTTTACCTTTCCTATCCAGTCTTGCTTCACTCAACTCTTGTTTTCTTCAACCCCAATGATGGTATTAGAGTATTCAAGGCCTAGGGGATCATTTCATTTTCTTTCCTGTCCATACCTTTCTTTACTTAAGTGATGTAACCGCCATTTATGGTGCCTAATTTTAAATGGTTACGAAAAGTTGAATAAAAACATTCCAGATAAAATGACGTCCCATTGGGAAATGAAACATTCTGGAAGTAAAACACTCCCCTATTTGGGTTTCCGGACGGGAACCTTTTTCCAAGGTTAACAACAATATATGAATGACAAATTAACAGAAAATATAGATATTAATATAAAAATAATAGTTGCAACCAATCTTCACTTATCTTTTGGAATCCTTGCCTGCTTTAATTTACTGATTTTATAAATAAAAAAATTGAGAAGTTTAAATATCAAAAAGCTATTAAAGATATTTCTATGCTTAAGAAAATAAAAGATAATTACATTTTTAAAAAATTTACTTATCACCCTTGGGCAAATAAAAAATTCACAAATATTTTCAAAGAGCATGGCATAATATTGGTTCCTCAAAATAAATATAGTATAAAAAAATTTGTTAGGCTTTTCTAAAAAGGATGAAATTTCAAAAAATAAAAAATCTGGCATTTATCAATTAAACTGTTTAAATTGTGACCTTGTTTATATTGGTAAGACTAAACATCATTTGGAAACCAGAGTAAAAGAACACTTTAGGAATATTAAATACAAACAAATTGATAAATCAGCTGTAGCAGAACATTTTTGGAAATTTAATCATGAAATAAATCCAGATGTTAAATTATTAAAACACTTAAATGGGCCCATAGATTTAATGGTTTGGGAGAAAATATTTATATTAAAGTATAGAAATCATGCAATGAATTTTGATATACCTCCAATTGACACTCTTACCAAATTTGTTTTGATTCCAGTAGTTAGCAATGCATTAGTACACAATCCACCTAGTAGCAGTAACCATAACAGTGTAAATAAACAACATCAAAAAAGAGACCAAAAGGATATGTTGATAATGCAATGAAATCGTTGCGAAACTAGTCCAGGCAAGGATTCCAAAAGATAAGTGAAGATTGGTTGCAACTATTATTTTTATATTAATATTTGTGTTATTCTTCATTGTTACTAGCTTCTTTTTACATTTAAAAGAAAATATAGAGCTTGTTAAAATACAAAATTTATGCTATACGCATTTTTTTCGTGGAGTTGACCGTTTTTGAGGTATTCCATGTAATTCACTTCTGTTTTAAAATACTTGTACTTTTCTCATACAGGAACTTGTCAACTATTCCCCTCGCAAACGGATTCCAGTTCCATAGCAACCACTTTTAAAACATTTCACATCTTTTTATCCTAGTGATTTCCTTATCTCCCTTCTACTTACAAGGAAGCAAGTAATAAGACAATTTCTTCTAATTTTTTATCAGTTAGCATGAAGTAAATAGAAGAATATGCCTTTTATCAATAATTTGTTACAGAGATGTACAGAAAGTCATACGAAAGGATTTGTTTGTTTGCACCTATGAAAGAATTGATTGGAGGGGGATGTTCCCAAGGTCGTGGGTGAGGGTGTGCATGGCTTCCTTTAGAAGGGAAGTTGGTGCTGTATCCTAGATTTACGGCCTCTCAGCAACATAAGCAGTGTTTCACATACAACATAGAATGGCTACAACACACACGGTCTGAAAACATATATTTCCAGTGCAATCTTGCTATCAAATTTTTGGTGAAATGCAATGCCTTCTTATACACTATATACATAGTATGTGTAGAGAATCACACATAACAAGGAGTAGGTGTGACTTTCGCAATGAGTAACAAGTATTCTTGTTTCTTTTGATAGTGGATGGCCTTAGAATTTCCTGCTGTAGTGTACACCTTGGTTTTATTGAACACAAGGAAGTTTTCATCAGTTTAATAAAAATTGAGATATTTAATATTTTACACAAACATAAATTTTGTGGCATTACTTTGCTTCCACCCTGCGTACATTAGCTGAAAGGGAGAAGTAACAGTGCTATAATTCTAAAGACAACCAACATATCACAAACATAAAAGGTATTCTGAGCTATTAGTTTCATGTATTTGATTTAACAACATTACAAAGTTATTTTCCTACCAGAAAGCTGATTCCTGGAGATAATGGACTAAAGAACAGCATAAAAGATGATATTACACAACAGGCCTGTTGTATGTCACAGCCTACTTCCTCTGGTGTTATGCCCAAAGACACCAAACATTTCTTCAAAAATATGCAAAGTTTCTGTGATAGGAACAGCCTGTTATATCTTATTTTATGCATTTAAAACTTTGCGTTGCATGCAATTACTCAACTCTTTATAAGACATATGTATAACAGCTGTGAGAAACAAAATAAGGTCAGATATATACATTTTTGTATAAATTAGTGAGTGACTGGTGCTTCATCTTTCGTACAGTAAAACCCCATAATTACGCTCTTCAAGGGTCTGAGGCCAAATAGCATAATAATCACAATAGCGTTATATATGGGATATCATTTATTAAGTATGAAAAAGCAATTTGGATGCATACACAACACAATGTTAGTATGGATTACAGTGCAAAATGAAGGACAAGAGATCATTACATTTACAATTTTCCATTTTGTACTACTGTATGACAACTCAGAATTCAAAGCAAGACTAAAACACTTTGACAGGGAGCCTTCCTTTCAAGGAAAATTACTGTTATGCACCTGGTAGTGCCAATCATTGGGCTTGAGCCCTCAACTGCTACGTACAATACTTTTTTTTTCCATCATATTTTAAAAGCTGCTAACACCAGGATTTGGAAGCGTTAAAGCAGGTAAAATCATTTGATAAACTTGTTATGTAGTAATGATGTCATGTGTGGATAGGCAAATACAGAAGGGGAAATCAGTTTCAATACAGCATGCTAGTTGGGAAGTGTTGGCATAAATACTATATTGCCATGCTTTATTCAGCTGGGAGGTTGTAATTCTCTGTAAAAGATGATCACGATCCATTTCTTCATTAAGGTGCAGAAAGGAGACCCTTTGATTCATTCTATTCATTAACTGAACATTATTATTATTTAACGAACATTGAAGGCTTAAAGGAATACACCTGTACAAAAGCGTGGTATAGCTGTTAGTAGTCACATGATAATTTTGTTATTAACAGAAAGAAAACCCTTTAATCCCTTCTAAATTTGAACATTTACAGGAACCGATCTGAACTAAAGTGAAGGGCTGGTCAGCTTGGCGAGTTGATATTTCTTCCTCTTCTTATTACCAATTCTCTCTTGACGGTATTAGAGAATTCAAGGCCTAGGGCACCCTCTCAGTTTATTTGCTATAAATACTTTCACTACTTAACAGTTACAACTTGTTTAATAACTCCAGTGTGAATCCTAGTCTGAAATGTAAGTTTTTCTATCTTATGTCCAAGCTCCTAATTTACTTTAGTTATACAACTGCTATCCTCTTTCTAGCAAAACGAGTTATGATTTCTATGTTTTTGAGTTAAATATGAATTTCCTTAAAAAGACAAGTAAAGCATAATCAGTCACTGATTTGTACCAAAAGTCTGTATTTACTTCACTGTTATTATAACTTAACATTTCAAACATCAATAACTGATAAGAGTTCAACATTATATGTATTTCTCTTCTTTTACATTTTGCCAATTAAGGATGCCAAATACTTTAAAGGGACATTCAAGTGATTTTCTAAAAGTATTAAGGCTACAACTTTAATTTTTTGTATAGATATTACAGTTAACAAACAAAACATTCAAGACTGGTTCCCAACAACTGGTAATGGTAACCAGAATGAGAATGATAAACGAAGTACTTGTTCAGTATTTCGAGGTTCTGTTTGCTTTGAGCTGGTCTCGACAAAATTAAAATCTTACATAAAACTAGAGTAAAATCCTGTTTTTGTATGTTGTCTGCATGCATGTTTTACATGTACAATATCTGTCCCACTTAGGGTTTTCCTTTGTAATACACAGAAATAACCTTGGCCTTGCATTTCTACTACAGATTGACAGGTGCTTGCTCTTTCTTTGTCGACCCTTCACTAATTGGGACCGCATGCAATCAGACAACAACAGTAAAAATATGTAGACATCAGTTGCTGTAGATGGTACCTGTACTGTAGCAAGCTCATCTGTGTCACGTTAATTTTTCAACTGTTTTACAGTACAGTACACACTGTGTAATTCTGTACATTACTATGAGTGGTACGACTAAGAGAAATTAGTGCCCTTGAATGTGAAACTGAAGATTTTGAAAAGACTGACAAAAGAGAAACATTAAAAAAAAAACTTGCTACTGAACATGGAGTCGGAGAGAGAAAATTGAGAGGTTTTTATCTAACAAGTATTCAGATTTATTTGTTTGACGAGTCGATTACACTAAAAGACACTTACTTTTGGAACACAAAAACAAGAAATTAAAACTTTCTCGAAACTCCAAAAAAAGAAAACAAACATTTTGGCAAAAATTGAATTCATAAAGCTATGTTTACGTAATAAAGTGACTCCCAAATTAAATAAACCAATGTTGTTTAGTATAATTAATCAATTCATCAAATAAATGAATATAACAACACTGTTTACAAACTTCCACAAAAAGAAAAGTGAAGTGTTCAGATATTTCATCATTTCTTCATTTTTGCCCATATAACACAGGTATGTCCTATATTGGTTTTTATTGCAACTTAATGTCCTTTAACCTGGTTGGTTATATCGAATGATGATTGAAATTGGTATGATGATGCTCAAATGATGTCCATGGAGCTTGAGGTTACTTGACATTCGTCTTCTCAGAAAAACCCTGATAAAACCTTATCCATGAAACTCACCCTAAGCGAGATTTAAACTCGAAACCTGTTGAATGTGAGGCAGACATGCTACTCAGACAGGCTTATTTTAACGACTGCTGTGCTGATTTAACATTTATTTATAATTAGGGATATTTTTGTATAACGCAAGTTTCCTATAATTTGAGGTAGCTTCAGCCCCATGGCTCTACTGCATTGATGGCAACAGAAGCCAAGTTTTGAATTTCTTGTTACCAAGCACAGCAACTATTTGATGTAGAGATTATTATAAGTGGCAGCTGCTATAGCTTACTTTAGTCACAATTCTTACTATAATGTTGGCTGAACTGCAGACACATAAAAAATAAGGGAAAATGACCAGAAAAGAAGAACAATAAATGCATTACTGGGCTATAGTGATCCAAAACCTTGTGTTCTGGTTGGCTTCCTTTCTCAGTTTTGTTCTGGTTACCGTTCTCAGGTTATTTCAATCAGCCTTCATAGCAAGTTGCATTCAAATTTGTCTTTTCATTCTGGATATGTTAATAAATTTGATTTCATTTGCTAAAATCAAACTCCATCTTCTGCTACAGATACTGAGCTAAATGTATGATTTTTTATAACGACATACCTTAATATCTTTGGAACAAATTATCTGTTTAAAATGTTATTAAAAGCAATTAAAAAAAGAAATAATAAAAAGAAAGCATAATTGTAGTAATTAATTTTTAAATGAATCTATGACAAATATCAAAATCCCAACCAGACATTTTATTATACATATTGTGCAATGCTTTGGTAAAAAGTGTTGAAGCTCTAGGTGCATTTTTGTGGGAGAAGCTTGATTCTGAATATGGGAAAATAACAACAAAGAGAGTCATTTAACCGTCGCAGCGCCTCAATGTGTTACATCCACCCTAGAAGAATCAAACATTACAAATACCATATATTTTTGCAGATAAGACAACAGTTGAATACAAAATGGGGGTTGTCTTATATGACAGATTGAAATTTTTACTCTTACACTGTTTGAACACCTGACACAATCTGTTGCGAGTTTGAATCTTCTTTAGGGTGAGTTACCCAGAAAAGGTTTTCCCTTATTCGGAGATGACGAATGTCAAGTAACTTTAAGCTCCATGGACCTCAAAATCATTTTACCAATTTCATTCATCGTGCGATATGACCAATCACATCACAAGGTACATGTGCTGAAGGACGGGTGCAACTACCAACTGTTCGTTCAGTAGCACAGAGCAGGCATGTCCACAAAATTGAATAGCCAGTAAATATTCAACGTCATTATCCAGAGATCAGTGTTTTAAACTAAATTTACAGGCTGCAATAGTTTGGAGATCGTCTTATAGGATGGACATTTATTCCTCATCTTATCTGAAAGTTGCAAGCTAGCCTCTAAAGCTCAGGATTGCAGGTTCAAACCTGGCGGAGGCTGCAAAAATGCTTAGCATGGTTTCCTTTGGAAGGGAAGCAGAGTTGGTGGTACTGTGTAATTTTACTTGCACGTTAAAGAATCTCATACCTTGAAAGGAGAAGGTTCCTGGACAAAATTGTGCCATTTCACGTCCACAAGCCATGATTATGTACTACGGTGCTATCTGTTGATGAAATTCAAACACGATTCTGAAAATATCACAATGATACTATTTGCTCCACTTATCTGAAGGTTATCTTATCTGCCGAAATATACAGTATGCAATTAAGAGTAAAATCACAGCATCACACTCAAACTTCACTAGTTGAAATAATAAACAATGTGAAAAGGTGATTATAGGGAAAACAAAAAGAAACATCGGACAACGTCTTTAAGAAATTTCACGTATTTAAAGCATAAACAGACAATAATTCAGCTGCAGCACACTATTTTTGGACTCTTCAGTAAACCCAAGCTATTAAAATCAGTGCAGAATAATCCAATTGGATTAAAAGTTTGCGAAAATCTATTAATTCTAAAAAGTAAATCACAAATTTTGATATACCACAAACAGACTCGTCTGCCCAGAAGAGAGACCTCTACAGACCACTACCATGAGTTCATCAGTGAACCTCTGTTGAACATGGTGGTAATACCACCAAAACATGTCCAAAATAAGTTACATATTTCAAGTAGTGAAGTTTGTGTGTGATGTAGTGTTTTTAATTGATTACTTCACTGTAATCCCATTAATGTTTTAATACAGTATGTACTTTAAGGTATGGTGCATTTTTTGCACCAAAATCAAAAATTGATAGAAAATTGCTAAAAAGCATTTATGTGTAGCCTAATAGGCACCTTAGAGACATTTTAGGTAATAAAATAGAATTATAACTGCCAATTAGTAGCAAGCAGGTTCCTTTGTAATATTCTACAAAATAAAGTCGTCTATGAAGGAAGCATTAACATTACTCCCTTCATTTTTCTTCCATGAGACAGGTACTTTCCGCATAACACCATATCACCATATAATGTATCTTTTTGCTGCAAAATGGATTATTAATTTATATATAATTTATATTATTATATTATATATGTACATATAAGTATTCCTGTAGAAGCTCACCACACGTCTATTGCCGAGACGGCCTGCTCTTGCGTAATGGCTGCCAGTTCTTTCAGCCACTCGTCTAACAGAACTGCACACATCACAACGTTGCGCAGCTCTGCAGTCTCGGACATCATCAGCGACCTGACAAAATAAAACATTCACATCACTTTCCCTACATCTCTGCAACAAATTGCTAATCCAGATAAACATTAACAGAATAAGCTATGCTAAAGTGATAGTCAAATGATTTAAAAGCTGTAGTTATGCAATTGTCATTGCAAATTGCTTCTTTGCTTGGCCAGGAGTAGAACAAAAGAAAAACGGACACTTCCTATCTGAGAAAAATGTAAGTATTTTAAAATTCAAATCAATAACAAGAAATATCTCGAAAACAGCCAACTGCATGAAAAAAACTTATATAAGAGAAATTGTGTGTTTTGACGAGATCTACATTTGTTGTGTAGTAAGTTTTTGTCTTTCTCTTATAGTTTTCAGTTATCAAAAGTAATTTAGGATGAAGACAACTTCAGAGGCTATTCCTAGGAAGCTTAAGATATAAATTTTATTTCCCATGTAAATATTTTAAATGCAGTAGTTAAATCAAAATGGTGACAGTCATTTACAAGAAAATCAAAATTTTCGAAAAAAGTTCCATATAAAGAGTAGTTTGTGGTGGGGGGATTTACTTGAAAATCTTTGCGTCACATCCTTGGAAGATATTAAACTTATATATCAAGTTTGGTATTTAACACACTTCATTTTTGAGCTATGCTGTCTACAGATACACATGACCTTTTTCTAAAAATGTTTTTTTTTAATTCAGGGGTCTCAAAACACATATTTCTGGTGAAATCTCAGAATCAAATACATTCCCTATCTACTATGTATGTTATACATATGTGCTAGAGAAAGTAAAAATTTAATCTGTTCCATTCACTTGACTTTTGCTAGTCATTCTTCTATCTACTTGATACTAATCAAGATAAACACTAACAGAAATTGTCTTATTGCTTGCTTCCTTGTTGTAAGTAGAAGGGAATACACAAGGATAAACTGATAGTCAAACATTTCAAAAGATGATCTCTATGTGATGACATCCAAAATTTTGTTTTATTTCACTGAAAAGCAAACGATAGATTCTCATTTGAGAAAAGGCATACAAAATGAGATTTTTTAAACCAAAAAATAGGCACATTTCAGAAATGGTAAACTTCATACAAAAAGTTTGACATAAATTGTACGCTTTAATGAGATCTCTGTTTTTGTGTACTATGTAGGCATGTTTTCTTGGGAGTTCAGCCGCCTATTCTTCCTTCGGTAGGTTTCGTACAATTTCAGAAGAAGACCACAGCAGTACAGATGATACTGACCTGTAGTTTCTGGGTGTGGTGCCTCCTGATGTCTCCAACTGGCTCTCTCTGATAGTCTGTGGTTGCGTCCGTCGAAACACTGATGATAAGGTAGACGAGAAGCTGCGTCTCTTTGGTTCACCTGGAACAGACACTGTGTTACCCGACTAGCCAGTACATCACAGTAACTTCACTACCTCACATGTCTCACCTCTAGAGAAAGGTTCGTTAGAAACAGAATTTCTCCGACTGCTGTTGGCACTGCCAGGAGAGTTATTATTGTGAGGGTTCAGTGCCTCCAGCACATGTCGTCTTGCATTTACCAGTCTATCCTCTCGTCCCACCAAGAAGTCTTGAGCCTGTCCAACCAATTCTTCCACACATCTCTGCCTCGTAAGATACTGATCCATTTTCTGCTTCAGTGAGCCAAGCACCTAGCAGCGGGACAGAAACATATTTGTTTACACCTGCATAACATTCTAACAATTACTTGACTGATTCTTAACATACCTAATCTTACCATAAATACTGTTACAAAAATGAACCTGAGCCATTTGCACAGATTTCAAAACAATTTATTATCATTTTAATAATGGTCACTTACATGTATTACAGACACACAGCATTAATCATTTTTCAAAATGGTTGCCCTTGGCCTTCACAAAGGCCCTAAGTTTCTCTAGCCACGTATCAATAGAATTATGCACAGTCTCTAGAGGAAAATCTGCCACTGCCTTCACCAAGGAGCACTTCAGGCTGTCGATGCCTCTTCTTACAGACCATGCCCTCAAGTATGGACCACGACTTGTAGTCCAATGGATTGAGGTCAGGGCTACTGGAAGGCCAATCACCTGGAGCAATGAAGTCCGGAACATTCCTCCGCAGCCAGTCCTGGGTAGACTTTGCCTTGTGAGCGGGTGGAAGCTCCATTGTTGATTCCTGAACAAAGTGTTGCCCAAATCCACAGTGTTTTGGTACACTTTGGCTGAAGTGTTCACCCCTTTAGTGGTGCCGTCATATGCTACTTCCCACCAAACCATGACTGAGGCAGGATGATGGCCTCTTTGTATCATCGGAACCTTCTCACGAGCTTCTCGAAATGATTTGGCAGATTCGCGATCATTTTGCCGATTGAAAACCTCCTCAATAGTGAACGTCTTTTCATCTGTGGCCATTGTGTGCGTAACGCTGAAGAAGGCATTTTGATTTTATCACCCTCTGCTCTTTCAGACACTGGGTTAGAAGGTGACCTGTACTCCGCCAGTAAGCTCTCAACCCTAGGTCATCACTCAACAGGCAGGACATCGAAATGCTCAGCTCTTGAGCCAGCACTGACTGCTTTCTCACAGGATTCCGTCGAATTCGAGCCGTCTTCTTATCCCTAATGCAGCGTGGCGATTCTCAACAGTCCCAGTTTCTAGGAATCAGTTAATGGTCCGATACACAAACATTCTGCTGATTTACCCATCTTATGAAGGGCTAACACATTCTCATAATCGCCCCACTCCATCGCTAGATATATTCGGAAACACACTTCTCTTCTGCAGTCACACCCACAAGGGTTCGCCGCGACCTTCAAAACCGGTTGTACAGCCTGTGCCAAACGTTTGTAACAATATTTATGCTAAGACTAGGTATATTGATATTCTCTATTCTCCTTATGACATCTTTCCAAAACCTGCTCTCCAATCATTCTCTCTCACTCCATAACAAGTGAAACAATTACCAAAAAGCATGAAACTGAATCAGATGCTGTTTACCTGGAAAAGTGAGCGAATGCTGGGCTGGAAGACAAGAGAGTGGTTGAGCAGAAAAGAATGTAGCAGAGGTTGTGGATAAACAGCTAGTCGAGAGATTAGTCCTGTCAGGTGCAGGTTCACGTACAGACTGTTCGACATCATCGCCTCCAACTTTCTCAGAATAACATCCAGAAATGGACCTGAAACACAAACACACTTTGAGATTGCAAAACATATGTTAAATGTAACTATGAGTTGAGGTATTGCTTCAATTATTGATTTAAATGCAAACAGTTGTTTAACCCAAAATAGTACACAAAGTAAAGGAATCTGACACTGATGGAGAAGATACTTAAAAAAATTGATGTGTTACACTCACATGACTTTCTACAAACAAAAATCTTACAAAAGATTATTCTTCTTTCTACACAATGCTAATCGAGATAAACATTAGCAAAATGTTCTTATTACTTAGTTCCTTATAAATAGAAGGGAATTTAATAAAAAATGTAAATGGCATGTTATTTATGGTCACTCTTTAACTGTTGTGGTTCTGTGTCCCATTCTATATTGGGCGTGAAAGAAGCTTAATTTTGCTCAGAGACCTGTTTATCAGGCTTGAGGTTCTTTTACGTGCTGTAAATCTAGATCATGGGACAAATTGCTTTACTTCCCTTCCACAGGAAGCCATGTAAAGGATTTTTACACCCAAAAAAATCCATCGTCCTCCGCTAGGTTTGAACCCGCGACCTTGGATATATGAAGTTACCATGGTAACCATTACACCACAGAGGGCGACGAAGGGAACTAAAGGAATGCGCAATGCTAAAGTGATAGTCAAATGTTTTAAAAACTGTTGTTATGCAATTCTCATCTTTGCTTCGCCAGGAGTACAACAAAAGAAAAACGGACACTTCCTGGCTGAGAAAAGTATACATACCTCACAATTGAAACTAATAACAAGGAATATCTTGGAAACAGTTACCTCCACAACAAAAATGTATATGGCATAAGTTGTGTGTTTTGACAACATCCACATTTTTTGTGTTGTAAGTTTTTGTCTATCACTTACAGTTTTACCATTATGCAAAATTCTGCAAAACTCATCCAGCATAAAGAGGTCTTTAGAGGATATTCCCAGAAAATTCAAAATATACATTTTATTTTTTATGTAAATATGTTTAATATGCAGCATTTTAATCAAAATCATTAGTCATTCTTGAGAAGAATACCTTTTCACACATTTTTCCATGTAAAGGGTAGTTTGTGGTGGGGGGATTTTTTTTTTTAACATCTTTGTGTTGCATCCTTAGAAGATACTTTTGTTTCTGAGCTCTCACTCTAAAAAGGCTTTTTTTTTTTTTTTTTCAGGGGTACTCTAAAGATATGATTTTGGCAATACTTCAGAGCTTACAAAACCTATTATACCATAAAATAAGAACTGCTAAGTTCAGCATGGACACCAATGTTAAAGAGCCTTAATACCTAATCCTCTACCTGCAGTCTTCCAAGACTTATTTTCTAGCAGGTGCGTGCTCAAACACAAACATTAGCCAAATAACTGCTATAAATAGTTTTCTACGAAGTCCGTGCCCATGTCTCAGTCATCTTAAATACCAGGCCATAATACCATGCGAACCAATCAGCTCTTATAAATACCAGTCTCCGCAAGCTCAAACCATCAGTTCACCCTGAAGACGAGGAAGATGCACTTCTTCGAAACGTTGGTGCCAAGCCAAGTTTTTACCTGGCTAGAAGCCCGAGAAGATTTTGAACTATTATACCATATAAATAAATTTGAAAAAGTTGTACTATTATCCAACTCTAAAGCAGCTATAACATCTGATGTAACACCTAATAACCTAAATATTGCAGAATGCTGCAAAATCATAAAACAACTAATGAATTTAAATAAAAGATTAATACTTCAACCGATACCAGCACATTGTGGAATACAGGGTAATGAAACAGCTGACTTTCTAGCCAAGAAAGGTAGTAAAATTACATCAAATTCATCTGATCCAATAAGTTATCACTCTATCAAAAGAATCATTAAATCAACATATAATAAAGAAGATAATGTATTACAAAGAAAGGGAAAACCATGGAAATGACCAGAATCACTACACTACCAAGAAAATGCTCTGTAGCAACTTTTAGACTCCTAACAGGCCATGACTGGTATAGTGAGATCTCCTCTGTACACTAAAACAAGATATGGATGGAAACCATCTACTGCGCTGCCCAACCTTTAGTCAATATAACATAACATCAAAATACTGGAATACAAGAGAGCGAATGGCTTCACTGCGAGCTGCTCAACATTAGATACCAACCAACTCTAAAGACATATTTCTGGTGAAATTTTGTGTAGAATACAATACCTTCCCTACATGAGATTAAAATATGAAAGTTTTACCAATATCTGGAGTTGTGTTGAAAATGTCGAGGTAAGAGCCTTCTCTTGAGAACTTGCGGGTGAAGGGCCAGATGTCAGATTTGGGAGTGGAGATGTCGTCAGACCTAGAGTAGCTTGAACTGGAACTGCCATGTCGATGCCAAGAGAGATATTTGTTAGAGTTGCCACTACTCCCACCACTATCCTCAGCACTGCCTTCTCGTGAAGCATTCCTCGACTCAGGGACCTCCCCAGATTCCAGGTCCAACTCCATTCTTCGGCCCTCCAAGCGCTCGTTCTCTGGCGTTGATTCTGATGAACCCTTCAGAGCAAAACTTTCATACCCACTGCTCTCTCCTAAAACAGAAAACATCTCATAGTTTTTACTTTCTCTTCACGTACTATGTACATAGTGTATAGAGAAGGTATTGCATTCCAACCCAAAAATTCGACACTGAGATTTCACCAGAAATATATGTTTTAGGGTCCCCTGAATCCAAAAAAAGTATCTTCAGAAAAAGGTCTGTGTGTCTGTGAACATAACTCAAAAATGAAAAGTCAGTAAAATAACTAATTTGGTATTTAAGTTCAGTATCTTCCAGGGATGCGACACAAAAATTTTGAGAAAAACCCACCCATCCTAAACTACCCATTACATGGAACTTTTTTCAAAATGTTCAATTTCTCAAAAATGGCTCTAATGATTTTGATTAAAATATCATATATTAAAGATATTTACCCTTAAATAAAATGTATATCTTGAATTCTCTGGGAATAGCCTCTGAAGAGTAAAGTATTCTGGGTGAATTTTACAGAATTTTACATAACTGCTAAACCGTAAGAGATAGACAAAAACTTACCATACAAAAAATGTAGAGCACATTAAAACACACACTTTATGTAATATACCTTTTTTTTGTGGAGTTGATCGTTTTTGAGATATTCCCTATTTTTGGTTTCAGCTTTGAAAAACATACTTTTCTCATACAGGAATTTGTCAACTCGTGTGCATACAAACAAAGGAACTTCAGTCACATAGGAACCAGCTTTTGACTAACACTTTAACCTATGGTACTCCCTTATTTCGCTTCTACTTACAAGGAAGCAGGTAATAAGACTATTTCTGCTAATTGTTTCTGGATTACCACGAAGTAAATAGAAGAATAAGCTTTTTAACAATAATTTGTTGCTGAGATGCAGAGAAAGTCATGTTATAAAATTCACATAGCAATCATGAAATTACAGAATAATTTCACTAGCCCCAATAAAATAATCTGATGTGTTCCATACTCATGACTTTTTCCACCAATATGCAAACACACTGTCCTTACAAAAGCTTATTCCTGTATCTACTTCAAGATAAACTTGCTTCCTTGTCAGTAGAAGGCAATGCACTACGATAAAGTGATAGTCGCATGTTTTAAAAGATGATTGCCAATAAAACAATTGAAATTCCGTTCTCCTTGCTTGCTAGGAGTAAACAAAAGAAACAAAACAAAAGATGTCTCACATTTGAGAAAGTTAAAGTACCTTAAAACAGAAACCAATCAGTCAGAATATCTCAAAAATGGTTAACTCTTAAAAAAAAATGTATATAACATAAATTCTGTGTTTTAATGACATATACATTTTTTTGTGTAGTAAGTTTATGGTTTATCAGTATACATAAGTCATCCAGAATGGAGGTTTTTAGAAGCTATTCCCAGAAAATTCAAGATAAACATTTCGTTTGACATGAAAATATCTTAAACATATTGGCATTTTAACAAAAATCGTTAAGAGGCATATTTGAGAAAAACAAAACTTTCAAAATTGTTTCCATGTAAAGGGTAGTTGGGGATGGGGGCTTTTCTTGAAAATCTTTGTGTTGCATCCTTGCAAAATACTGAACTTAAATACCAAGTTTGATATTTTACTGACTTCGTTTTTGAATTATGTGTTCAGAGACACACAAAATGCTTTTTTAGGATACAATGGACCCTAAAACATGTATTTCTAGTGAAATCTCAGCATCTGATTTTTGGGTGGATTACAATACCTCCTCTATACCCTATGTACATAATAAGTGTAGAGAAAGTAAAAATGAATACAAATAAATAAAAAGGTATGATATTTTTTGGAGGGGACATACTTTTCTGGTTCTACTGTATACTATTTATTGTAAGTAAGGAAGTACTCTCACCTATGGACGGTAAACTGTGGTAATTTGATGTCGTGTTGGCAACATCGCTCTGACTCCCGCTGTCTACACTATTGCACGTAACACTTTTCCCTTCGTCAGTAACACAAATAGAGTCCACTTTTGTTTGCTCCACCGACTTGTCCTTCTGTTTCTCTTCCACTTCCTTGTTATTTACACTTATTCTGGTAAATTGACTTTGGTTCCCTTTGGTGACGGGAACGCCGCTGTGGGGAGGGTTTTCTCCGTCGTACGGATACGCCCAACTCTCGCATGCTGCAGCACACTCTCGTATCTTCTTGCGGGCATCACAGAGATAAGCATGGTAGTTGCCGTAGAGGCTTTCGCCGGACCTCAGACCGTAGAGCGTGGCAGTGGACGGAAGGGAGTTTGGCTGCGAGTCGGTGCGCCGGTGCTGGGTGGTGGTGAGCATGGCCGGAAGCGAGGGACTGGGGGAGATGTGGCTGCTGGACGTAACGTTGCAGCAGGCTGGGGACAGCGACAGGAACTTGTCCGAACTTCGACAGTAAGGTTCCACGTCACGGACACGTCTTCGCTGGGAAAGCATCACGTGGGTACAGGGCACCAGATACTTCAGCACCAGCTCCAACATCACGTCCTCGCAGTTCAGGTCCACCAGTGTCTCAAACAGTGCAAGAGTCACCAGACACAGCTGAAAACATAACATTCACATCACTCTCTCTTCTAAAGCCCAAATATAGTACAATACTGTCTGAAAAGTGCCAAGCAATTTTAGAGGAGAACGCAGGGTTTTTAAATTATTAGTAATAAAATGAGTACCAAATGACATAGAGCTGAATCTTATTTCATTTTTAGTAAACCCTTTTGTTTACTATATAATATGTATTATATGTATGGGAAGTCTCTTCAATATTTCTAAAAAATTGAAAACAAAAGAAAATTTTGAAAATAAAATTAAAAATAATCAATAATTAGGCACACAGAACCTCACTACACAGAAAGTTCAGGCTAATTAAGTGAAAGTATAGATATTTCAGCATCCTGCTTTGGTCTGATGTTTTATTTATTAAAATACAAAAATGGATTCACGTAACCTAAAACTGCAAAAAAAAAAGTCACCACACACACATATGCATGATGCCATTATTCATGAAAACGGCATAAAGCAATACTATACAGATATAACGTAGATTACTGTACAATTTAGCATTGTGTTGTTGCATAGCTGAATGGATGATTCACATTGTATTTGTTGTCTGGATACATCTCTGTAAATCTATTTTGATAAGCACACCCATTATTTGCATGTATACAAGGGCCATTCTTATCAGATGTATTTTCATCGCTGAAGCTAGAATATATATCTTCCTCTCTTATGTCAATGTCAGAAACTCTTTCAACAAGGTCAGAAAATTCAAAATCACTCACTTTCTTCTATTACATCGCAAACTGAAGCTCTTATTTTTTCTTCGGCTAGGCGATGCCATTTTTCAACCAGGATAAACAAACACTGGCACGAGAAATTAAATTTGTTGCTAATTTAATGCTTTGAATAAAGATTAAGTCCAGAAAACCTTTCACTATAATGTAGAAAATACACAGACTTTTCTGTGGAAAGAGTAAAACGCATGAAAACGGCATCACCATTAGATCGTGATTGGCACTAAAAGGGTTAAATTATGTTTGATCCCACTCGCGGCCTCTCTCTACTGCATGAGACAACCAGCAGATGTGGATTAAAATCCTTACCTTATAACAGATGCTGAAAATGTTGACCTTCTGCTCTCAAACAGTGGCATATCTCTCACTCTCTCTCCGAAGCTCAGCAGCAGGAATTCTTGTGATTTCTTGCACAATGTTTTCTCTAAGTTCCTCTAGTGTGTGAGGATAGAATGATACACTTTGTCTTGTCTTTTAAAGAACCCCATAAATAAAAATCACAACCTGTTATGTCAGGAGAATGAGGGGGCCACAAATCAACACTAATTATTCTGTCATCACACACCTCTCCTACTGTATTTAATGATTTGGCAGTGTGTGATGTTGCAAAATCTTACTGGAACCAGCCATACGATTTTTCTTCTGTCAAGCGAATGAAAAATGGTCTCAGAATTAACCTCTGATATTGCTCTGCGATTATTTTTCTAGCAGTTATTGCACACCAAACTCCAATTTTCTGATCATAGCCAAGCATTTCATCCAGTAGCACATGTTTTTCTGAAACCCTGGACTTTTGTCCAATTAGATGAAACAAGATTCATCAGTGAAAAACAATGAAACCTCTTTCGGAGAGTGAGTGAGAATATTTACACGAGATATACTGCCTGTTTAAGAACAGAAGGTCAACATTTCCAGCATCTCGCACAGTAGAGAGAGGCCATGCGTGGGATTGAATATAATTTAACTACTCTTTATCTGCTTCATGTTAAGTGAGTGTGAAAGTTATGCACAAGGATGAAACTGATTATGCTTAGGATCCATGTTTCTAAAAACAAATGAACTTATTTTTGACAGCTAATTTCTAATAGCTTGTGGGTTGATTTTGTTTGATAAGCTCTGAACTTCTAGACCTTTTAATAACATTGTTCCTGTTCTTGCCCACACAGACTGTATCTTCCCCTTAACACTATATAACATTAAAGTACTCTTATCCCTTAAGCTAGTTACCTATTACTTCTTGTTTCTCTATGTCACTTTATTGCATAGTTTTTGTACCCCTATGGTCTAGCTTCTTTTATAATTTCCTTTAATTGACATATCCAATTTCTTTCCAAACATGGCATTATCAAAGATCACAGAATGGCTGGAAGTCTGAGGAAGACAAGATGCTGTCAGACAGAACCATCCTTTTGCATGTCTCCACACTACCAATCTGGTGAGGCATTAGCTTCACAGCATCCTCATGACAGCCGGACATTGTTTGGATGCTGGCTTCATTCCTAAAAGACTGCAATTTATCTTCTTGTCTCCCAGAGAGATAAACGTATTGACACTTGTGGCAATTACAAGGATGATTCAAATATAAACTGTAATTTTCTAAAAACATTTATTGATTAAATATACAGGGTTACTACAAAAGAAATAGACAACTTCAACTGCCTGTGAAACAAAAACTAAGTTTCATTTGTTACTATTGGTAACGCTGTAGTGTTTTGTTTGTTGTTGCAGAAGCTGAAATGGCGGAAAATCCTGTGGAAAAGGCATATTGCATGTTGGAATTCGCTAGAACACAATCAGCAACTGTTGTCCAACGACATATTAGAACACGTTACCACAAAAATGAAATGATGCGCTCACAAAAACCAGCATCGTCTTCATCATGTCGATGCAAAAGTCACGCCGTATGACCTTATCTTCTTCACTCAGAAACTGCAACATCTGTAATCTGTAAGGCATCATGTGCAGTTGCTTCCGCAAGATTTTCCATACAGTTTGCTGTGGAATTTGTAATTGCAAGCTTGCCCTAGATGTCGATTTCTGTGGGCTTCTTATGCAGGCAGAACGAACACGTTCAACGTTTTCTTCCGAAACTCTTGGTCTTCCAGAGCTCTTCCCTTGGCACAAATATCCCGTTGTCTCGAATTTTCTATACCAGTCGTAGATTGACTGTCTAGTCGGTGGCGTTTTGTGGTAACATGTTCTAAAATGTCGGACAACAGTTGCTGATTGCGTTCTAGCAAATTCCAACACGCAATATGCCTTTTCCACAGGATTTTCCGCCATTTCAGCTTCTGCAACAACAAACAAAACACTACAGCGTTACCAATAGTAACAAACGAAACTTTAAGAGTTTCTCAACATACCTCCAAAATAATTAGGTTGCTATCTCTAATAGTTTTTGTTTTACAGGCAGTTGAACAGTTGAAGTTGTCTATTTGTCTATTTCTTTTGTAGTAACCCTGTATATTCAAGTGACACATTCTCTACATAATCTCCTTCTCGCTCCACACACTTTTATCAATGATTTGGAAGCTTTAACATTCCTTGTTCAAAAAATTGGAGAGTGCATTGTCAACCAATTGTGTACATGATCAACATCTTCATTGATTTCAAATCATTCCTCCGCAAGTGAGTCTTTTAAAGGCTCAAATACAAAATAATCTGGAGGTGGCAAATCTGGACTGTAAGGAGAGTGCTTAAAGGTTTCCCAGTGCATGTCCTCCAAGTGTCCCTTGTCAAATTTGCAGCGTGAGGCTTGGCATTGTCTTGGAAAAGGATGTGATGGGTGTACAAATTCTTTTTTTCAGGTAGGCAGCTTTTGCTAACCGTAACAATTGGCAATAGCAAGCTGCATTCACAGCTCTTGATCATGAAGAAAATCAATGAGTAAAACTCCTCTGAGGTAAAACAACCAGTCACAAGAACTTTTCCAGCTGAGGAATCGAACCTTGTTCTTGGACCATCATTAGATTGCATGGCATCCCAAAGTTAAAATTGCATAGGGTTTAACCTCTTCATTGGATATAAACTTTATAATGTCTTGTGCAATAGATGAAGGAACATCTTGTTCACTAACGACTGTACTGATACTGAAACCTATCAAACGAAGCTGGTTCCTCCATTCCGTCATCTCGCTTGGATCTGTTGTACAGTATTCTGGCTCAATTACCACTTATATTTGAATCACCCTTGTAAAGCAAATTCATTGTTGTGCATGTTTGTTTTTGTTTGACTGCTCCCTATGTTCTACTTGGTACAACTACTGTTTAATGAACCAAATTTAAATCACTTACTCTTGATTTGGTGTTGATCCTCTGGATTAAGCTGTCCAAAATTCTCTCCCCATCGTACTTGTCTTCCAACAAGAAGCGAACAAAAGAGTACAACAGTCCAGGTTCTGTTATACTGCGCAGGAACAAATCAAAATATGCCGTTGCTGCAACTAATTCTTCAACTGTGCTCTGCAATAATCACAAATTGATCTGAAGCATAGGTAACCTAGCTCTTTCCATTCACAGCAATTAGAACAAACACTAGCTTATGTGAGAGTAAGTCAACTTTTAAAAAACTTTTTTCTCTCCACTTGAGTCAATGCTAGTCTCTGGGAGCAACTTCCGCATTGTCAGTTGTTGATCAACCAAAGAAAGTTTCTTACTTTAAAGCTCTTAGCCATTATGTGAATAGGTTATCTAATTTACCACAAACTAGCTGACTTATTGAATAAAACCTTTAACATTGAAGCCATTAGTAGTTAGGGTGCATAACATACTGAAAAATTTACCTTTGCCATCTCAATACCTACATGAATTAAATAAATATATACATATAAACTTTCCTTATGCACACATTGGCACAATATGAAAAAAGTCTGTTATATGCTGGAATAAGGTATTCAACAAATTGCCCAGTAACATATGACAAATAAAAGATCCAAAATGCTTTAATAAAACAGCTAAAAAGCTACTTATGGATAAGCCTTACTACTCTGTATCAAAATACTTGAATGATGAACTTGAGTAACACTTTTGTCACTTTGTAACTTACATTATAATTGTAGATATTAAATTTCATATTCAAATTTTGTTACACTGTAAATATTGTGAAATTTATTGATGAGTCAGCAGTTTACGGAGCTTTTGGTCAATCATTTGCAAGCGTATGTGACAACAAATCATCTTATCTTATCTTCATGTCTCAATATTATTGCTCTGTACTTCCAAAATTGCATGAAATCTACCAAATGAAGACTAGGAAGTTCAGCGCCCAAGAAAAGTTGCACAGTTAGTATGAACAAGTAGAGAGACAGGAAGAAGAAAAAAGTGAATGTGTTGACAAATACTCAGGAGAGAACAATGAACCATAAGTTACACATTGCTATTTTGTGTAACTCCAAGTGACGTATAGGGCATTTCTAGTTTGTGAGTTTGCTGCTATGTACCATAGTGATGAGGGATCAGCTTGTTGCCCACAGATGGCAGTGCAGGACAAAATCATGACTTGTGGATGTGAAATAGCACAATTTTGCCCAAGAACCTTCTTCTTTTAAGGTACTTTTACATGGAAATAAACATTACATGGGACCACTGGCTTTACTTCCCTTCAAAAGGAAGCCATATTAAGGATTTTTGCATCCAAAAAATCCATCAACCTCTGCCAGGTTTTAATTGCAATCTTGAGATTTAAAGGCTAGCATGGTAACCACTACACCACAGAGGTTGACAATGAAGCATAAAGTGAATGGATATTAAGACAAAATCAGCAAATAATGCGGTGATCAATAAAGCAGGTGATGGACAGCATTTCAGTCAGGTGAACTAGAAGACATGAAAGAGGTGCCTGCATGTCAACAAGTGAACAATTCCAAACATCAGGAATGACAGTTGCTGTATGTGTGTGTAGCTTGTTTTCAAATGTATAGCAATTGTTGCACATGCATGATTGGTTTCTTTTCATAGCTCCAATGCTATTGTTGCAAATGTTTGAGATATTAACATGTGAAGAGTGGCGGCAGTGTCTTAAAACTTTGGAATGTGAGACCTGGGCACAATGGTCATGTGAGACTAGTGAAGAGTTGAATTATAACAACATGAATTGTGATAGTCAAACTCGCCTCATTTAGAATTAAACTTTCAAAACATATTTGTCCTCTTCTTCAGTTGAAAACACCCACAGTTTGGGAGAATATTTGAATGACAGGAAAGAAAAAAGGGGACCGGCTCATAAGTACAAACTTCTGCCGAGAACACCAGATGTCTCCAGCATAAGGGACCACAGAGCTATGTCAGACCTCAACTGAAGAACAGTTTGAAACATTGAGGTGAGCGAGTCCCAATATCATTATGCTTGCATTCTCTGGTAATTATAAAAGGAAGAGGTGAACCCTTCTACATCTCACACCCAGACATGTTGCACAGTCACTGGGCCTTGGTATCCAGGACCGCATGCTACTCCTGCCTCATACAATACATTGTTTATGTCATAACAATAGGCTAGAATACAAACAGCCAACAGATTAGAAATAACTAAATAGAAATATTTTTTCACATTTATCCATCATAGCAGCTTGTCCAAAGAATAGGCTCCTGCCATGAGAAGCTGTTCCCAGACACTAAACCTCTAAATAGACATAAGTGGAGAAAAAAGGGTTTAAAAACTTGTATGCTCAATCCAACTATCTTTTCTATATTTACATTTCTTAAACTACCTTTTACAATAACAAAATAATACAATTGTCATTTCTATAAAGTGAACTCCTGCAATACTAAAACACAACTATTAAACTTGTGAGTGGATTGGCAACAGTTTGCTTTTCACTGACAACCTGTTTCGAACACATTTGTCTGCAGGCGGATGTGGTAACATCTTTCATTACTACTCTGTAAGCATATTTTCTAATGTGGATATTTTCTCACACTTGGTAAATTTTGAAGTTTTTCTCTCATTCTGCCTGTTCTATGTCCCTTTAACTACATCATCATATTCCAATTGATTCTTAGCAGAAATGATGTGGCAGACAACCTTCTAGGTCTCATTTCTATACCATAACGTCTTTCTTTGTGATGAGGTCTTAATGCTATTTTTACTTTCTCCATACGCACTATGTACATAGTGTATAGAGAAAGTATTGCACTCCACCCAAAAATTCAATACCGAGATTTCACCGGAAATATATGTTTTAGGGTCCCCAATATAAAAAAAAAAGCATTTTCACAAAAAGGTTCTTGTGTGTGTGTGTCCGTGTGTCTGTGAACACGATAACTCAAAAACGAAAAGTCGGTAAAATACCAAACTTGGTACTTAAGTTTAGTATCTTCCAGGGATGTGACACGAAGTTTTTGAGAAAAATCCCCCCACCCACAAATACCCTTTATCTGGAACTTTTTTGAAAATTTTGATTTTCTCAAAAATGGCTCTAACAATTTTGATTAAAATTTCGTATATTAAACATATTTACCTGACAAATAAAATGTATATCTTGAATTTTCTGGGAATAGCCTCTGAAGAGTAGTTTATTCTGGATGAATTTTACTAAATTTTGAATAACTTCTAAACCGTAAGAGATGGACAAAAACTTACTACACAAAAAATGTAGAGCACATTAAAACACACAATTTATGTTATATACATTTTTTTCGTAGAGTTCGTCGTTTTTTAGACATTCCTTATTTTTGGTTTCTGCTATGAAAAACATACTTTTCTCTTACAGGAACTTGTAAACTCCTATCCATATAAACAAAGGAACTTCATTGACATAGCAACCAGCTTTTGACTATCACTTTAACCTATGGTTGTCCTTTATTTCGCTTCTACTTACAAGGAAGCGAGTAATTAGATATTTCTGCTATTTTTTTCTGATAAGCATGAAGTAAATAGAAGTATAAGCTTTTTAAGAATTATTTGTTGCAGGGATATGGAGAAAGTCACATCAGATTTTTCATTTTACAAATGCCAGGCAGATGGTGCTGTCATGTATACTTGCTTTTGCTATGTGTGAATAGTGAGCAGAACATTTACATTTTTTTTTATTGTATTAAAGTCAATGGGAATGCAGGTTCTGATATTAATAATCCAATTTGGTATTTATGTTTACAACAGGGGCAATCCTTGAGAAAACTTGGTCAATTTGGTCAAACCACAACATCTGAACCTGGGATGTTCCAAATGTTGCCACAGACGTTACCTTTAATTCCTGTTTATTCTGTAATGAAACAAAATGGCATTTTATTTATGGACGTTCTTTAACTACTATGGTTCTGAGTGTCCCATTCTATAATGGGAAACATCATTTAATTTTGCTCAAAGGCCTCTCTATCAGGCTTGAAGTTCTTATACGTGCCATAAATCTACAACATGGGACAAACAGCTTTACTTCCCTTCTGTAGGAAGCCATGATTTTTATGCCCGAAAAAAGCCATCGTCCTCCGTTGGGTTTGAACTGTCGACCTTAGGCATATGAAGTTAGCATGGTAACCATTACTTCTATCATCAACCATGGTCTAGGGGTAATATGGTTCCCAAGGTTGTGGGTTTAAACTGGTGGTGGGCAACAGATTTTTTTGGGTGTAAACATCCTTAGCATGGCTTCCTTTGGAAGGGAAGTAAAGCCGTTGGTACCATGTTGTAGATTTATGACACGTAAAAGAACCTCAAGCCTGAGGCTACTGGGCATAATTAACCTTCTATTGCATGAATTATTTTGTTATATATGCATTCTTTCACTATTTGCAAACATATTTTTATATTTCGTTCTACAGTACCACAACTTGCATACCTGTGATTGTCAGTGTATTACGAATGGCCTTCCATTCAAAGCTGACTGTTGCGAGTTTAGAGTCCCAATGACTACTGTCAAACGTGCCTGTGGTAAAGGATGGGGAGGGGCCACGTAAAATAACTGGTGTGATGGCATGCCTGGATGGTGATGAGGTACATTTGATTGCAGTGCATGGGTTTTGCTGTATATTATTTTTTAAAAAAAATTGTACAGTTTTATTGTAAATATATTAACATTTCTACAATATAAAACGGCTATAAATAGCCTAATTTTATTGTTGAAGGTTAGTGAAATACAAAGTTACTAAAACCTTTGACAATCATCTTTGTCACCATGCAATAGAGGGTTAACCAGTCTTTCACGCCCAATATAGAATGGGATGCTGAGAATCACAGTAGTTAAACAGCATTCATAAATTCAGTTTCCCTGTTCTGTTCAGTTACTACATCTTGTCTTTTTACTTTCTCTACACATACTATGTACATAGTGTATAGAGAAGGTATTGCACTCCACCACAAAATTTGATACCGAGATTTCACCGGAAATATATGTTTTAGGGTCCCCTGTGTATATATATAATTCAATACCGAGATTTCACCGGAAATATATGTTTTAGGGTCCCCTATATATATATATAAAAAATTCAGAAAAAGATCCCTGTGTCTGTGAACACGATAACTCAAAACAAAGTCGGTAAAATACCAAACTTGGTATTTAAGTTGAGTATCTTCCAGGGATGAGACTCGAAGATTTTGAGAAAAATCCCCCCAACTCAAACTACCCTTTACATGGAACTTTTTTTTAAAATTTTGATTTTCTCAAAAATGGCTAACGATTTTGATTAAAACATTGTATATTAAAGATATTTACCTGAAAAAAGTTCCAGGAATAGCCTTTGAAGACTACTTTATTGTGGATGAATTTTACGGAATTTTGTATAACTGCTAAACTGTAATAGATAAAAACTTACTACACAAAAAATGTAGAGCATGTTGAAATGTACTTAAAATGTTATATACATTTATTTCGTGGAGTTAATCGTTTTTGAGAGATTCCTTATTTTTGGTTTCAGCTTTGAAAAGCATACTTTTCTCATACAGGAATTTGTCAACTCATGTCCATACAAACAAAGGAACTTCAGTCACAAAGCAACCAGCTTGGTACTATCACTTTAACTTATGGTACTCCCTTATTTCGCTTCTACTTACTAAGGCTATTTCTGCTAATTTTTTCTCAGTTATCATGAAGTACATAGAAGCACAAGCTTTCTAACAATAATTTGTAGCAGAGATGTAGAGAAAGTCATGTGAATGGAACACATCAGATTTTTTCTAGTTTTAAATTTGTTAGGCTTCATTTAGTCTAGTTTTAGGTTTCTCTTGGTTTATTCATGCCAGACCTCATAATATTTTGGTAAATCCCTGACTTCTTAGTGTTAAGTATAGTTTAGCAGAAGATACCAGTAGGCATGGAGATGAAAAGGGAAACCAAAACGTTATCAATCCACTCAAAATTTCAATTACGTTAAAAAAGTATCACTGTTTAAAATCACTTCTAATAACTTAGAAGCATATAGTCAACGCACACAGTATAAATTAACATCTACATTTCATCTAAACATTTTAAATGAAAATTTTTAGAACACTCTCTTCTATTTAACACTTTAAAGTACAACATATTCACTACAAGCAGGCTGTTAATTTGTAATCATTCACTTCAAAGACTAATATTTCATGCATCAGTAGCTGTGTGTTTACAATTAACTTTGATTCCATGCTGCCAACATTTAGGCTGTGCTGTCTTATGATCTTGCAAATTAAATATCAAATTATATAATTATGCTACTTCAGCATTGTCAGCTGTTGACATTACTGCGAGTGAGGACGATATTTTGATGTACATGTTTGCTTCTAAATTTAGCCTGTAAGATGGATAAGTGGGCAATATAATTAGAGCAATTTATGTTTTACATAACTTCATTAGACTAAAGGATGTCATTATATGTGAACCTAACATTTCAATATCGCAGAAAATTATGCAACTGACAGTTCAATAATTGAGAGCAACTGTTGAGGCTATTGGATTGAGAAATCATGTGTGTACTTGCTTTATGAAACCAAGTGCAGCAGCTACTTGCCAACTAGGACATGCTGTATTTGTTGCATTATTATCAATAATGCTAGTTTTGTAACAAATGTTTATATTTGATGTGTATATTCTTTGTTACGTAATTGATATACCTATATATCATTTCATCTAACTTCATATACCCAAGGTCACAAGTTCAAACTCGGTGGAGGACAATGCATGTTTTTGGGCGTAAAAATCCTTAGCATGGCTTCCTTTGGAAGGGAAGTACCTGTGTGTCACATGTCATAGATTTTCAGCACGTAAAAGAACCTCAAGCCTGATAAAGAGGCCTCTGAGCAAAATTAAGCAGTCTTTCACGCCCAGTATAGAATGGGACGCTGAGAACCAGAGCAGTTAAAGAGCATCCATAAATAAAACTTCACGTTTATCTACTTTCCATTTAAATTTAATTCTTTGGACACTTCCAGCCACACTAGATGCAGCTAGTTCTAATTCAAATCTCGTGATAGTAAATAATCATATATTATCGCATATTTATCCAATGATTACTCTAACTTAAAGTTGATTTCATCTTCAATTATGCTGACAAAATTCTCTGAATATATGTTATTTACTGACACTCCTACAGGATAACTGTTCCGAGAACGCATACACATACCTGTATTGGAGCATTGTTACTTAAGGCATGAATCATGCTGAACCTTATTGTATGTGTGTCTGCAGCAGAATGCAGACAGTATCATCAAAACATAGACTGGTGTGCGGAAATTCTTGTTATTACATTGCTTTGCTTTGGTCTACATTTTGTTGAAGATGTGACTTGACATGTCTGGTGTGGCATTATCAACTCCATCATATGCTTGCCATCGTCCTGATGTTTCCTTTACCAACATTTTGCACAAAACTGCATCTTGTAATATTTATCTCTTTTATTGTCTTTCACTATATTTCTATGACATTTTATTTGGCTTGGTCTAGATGAGTTGCAAATGTTTGAGATTCTTGATACTGCAGTGTGTGTGTCTCTCTCTCTCTCTAAAAAATATTAAATGGCGTTTTATTTATGGACGCTCTTTAACTGCTGTAGTTCTCAGCGTCCCATTCTATACTGGGCGTGAAAGACCGCTTAATTTTGCTCAGAGGCCTCTCTATCAGGCTTGAGGTTCTTTTATGTGCCGTAAATCTATGACAAGTGACCTTCCAAAGGAAGCCATGCTAAGGATTTTTACACCCGAAAACATGCATTGTCCTCCACAGGGTTTGAAACCACGACCTTGGATATATGAAGTCAGCATGGTAGCCATTACACCACAGAGGTCGATGCAGTTCTCTCAGGTGACTTGCTGCGAAGGATGGTATGTATCCTTAAATTACAACAAATAAGGAAACTGGATCTGTATAAATATCAATCAGACTATACAATACTTCCAAACTTCATGGACATCACATACAGCTAGTGTCTTTCTCACTCGAAGGGATGCTATAAAGTGCGTTGCTTGCTTCATACTCCCGTGCGCATCATAAATGCTACACATACATACTTACATTTTAACAATTAATTATTTAATACATTTCCTAATCAACTTACATTCAGTTATATATTTTTTATCAATCATTATGTTTTATAGTATGACTCTCTTTTAGAAATGTATTATTTTCTTATTTTGTGTGCAAGGTAGGTCCAGAACATTCAACATCACACAGAAAGGCATATTTCTGCTTATTCCCCAGTTGATCAATTGTGCCATTTCTGTCACATACATATGTGATTTTGAATGGGTTGAAACGATCTGGCACCCACATACTTTGTTTTGGTGTCACGTTAGTTTATCACTAGGAGCATGCAGTTTTTACTTTCTCTATGTACATAGTGTATAGAGATGGTATTCCACTCCACCCAAAAATTCCATACCGACATTTCACCGCAAATATATATTTAAGGGTCCCCTTTATCTAAAAAAAGCATTTTCGGAAAAAGGTCCGTGTGTCTGTCAACACAATAACTCAAAACGAAAAGTAGGTAAAATACCAAACTTGGTATTTAAGTTTAGTATCTTCCAAGGATGCGACACAAAGATTTTGAGAAAAATTCCCCCACCCCCAACTACCCTTTTCAGAACTTTTTTCAAAAACTTTGATTTTCTCAAAAATAGCTCTAACGATTTTGATTAAAATTTTGTATATCAATGATATTTACCTGACAAATAAAATGTATATCTTGAATTTTCTGAGAATAGCCTCTGAAGAGTAGTTTATTCTGGATGAATTTTACTGAATTTTGAATAACTGCTAAACCGTAAGAAATGGACAAAAACTTACTACACAAAAAATGTAGAGCACATTAAAACACACAATTTATGTTGTATACATTTTTATCGTGGAGTTCGTCGTTTTGGAGACATTCCTTATTTTTGGTTTCTGCTATGAAAAACTTATACTTTTCTCATACTGGAATTTGACAACTGCTGTCCATACAAACAAAGGAACTTCAGTGACATAGCAACCAGCTATTGATTATCGCTTTTACCTATGGTACTCCCTTATTTCGCTTCTACTTACAAGGAAGCAAGTAATAAAGCTATTTCTGCTAATTTTTTACTGATTAGCATGAAGTAAATAGAAGTATAAACTTTTTAAGAATAATTTATTGCACAGATATAAAGTCATGTGAATGTAACACATCAGATTTTTTTTGTTCTTCCGCTCGCATTGGTAGCAGGACATATAGAGAGAGACAGCTTGTTGTTGCAGCAGTCAAGAGTGGCGATCGCTTGAGGTTGCACTGGGTCAGTTTCTGTGGGAAATGTGAGCATAACATATGAGATATTTGGTTAAGTTCCCTGTTACCTTAGCAGGTTTCATTGTTCAATTCATATTTATTTAAAGGTCGTCTGATCGGAGTTTTTAACCTTGCTGGCATTGTATTGGGGAATGTCCTTTGTATGAAATGTGGTAGCTTTGTTCTGCATGTATGTAACAGGTTAGAATCTCAAAGTTGTTAATTATTAATATATATTTTATATTTTGTTATTGTTCTCAGATTTTATTCTTTGTAAAATTGCGACATGGGAAACATTCCATTCCGTTAGTACAAGTGCTTTACCACATCAAATTGCATTATCAAAACATTTGTAAAGGGCTTGTATTGTGGTTTTTATCCTTTTGGAAGTCATATTCAAATAGGAGTGCAAGTTGTGTGGTACGAGTGTTATGTTACTTGGCTGGACATTTATCCTGGGAAATGTTTTCATATGTAAAGACATTATAAAGAGCTAGTGAAAGAATGAATGTAATAAATGAACATGACAAGCATTTGTGAGGAGGGGCACCCTGTCCTACCAGCTAGGCTTCTTGCCAATTACCTCCTGTTACTTTCACGATCCAAACTAGTATAAGTCCCAGCACAACATTTTTAATTCACTGAAAAAAGCTCTTAATGTGATGCATCCAAGAATTCTTTGCACAAGGAATTGAGAAACATATCCAGCGCTGGCATAAGTGCATACAACTTGAGAAAGCGTATGTTGAAAACATTCTGATGTGTTCCGTTCACCTGACTTTCTCTATATGTTCTGCTAATAAACTATTCTTACAAAAGCTTATTCTTCTTTCTACTTGATCTAATCGAGATAAACATTAACAGAAATTATGTTATTACTTGCTTCCTTGTAAGTAGAAGGCAATACACTAGGATAAAGTGATAGTCAAATATTTTAAAGGCAATTGAAATTTCATTTTCATGGTCAGGAGCAAAACAAGAGAGATGGACAAAAGATGACTTCCTTTTTGAGAAAAGTTTCAAATAGTTAAAAATTGAAACAGATAACAAGGAGTGTCTCGGAAACATTTAACTCTACAAAAAAATGTATGACAAATTGTGAGTTTTAACTAGATCTACATTTTTTGTACACTAAGTTTTTGTCTAGCTCTTACGGTTTGCCAGTTATACAAAATTCATCCAGAATAAAGTCCTCGGAGGCTATTCCCAGAAAATGCAAGGTATATATTTTATTTGTCATGTAAATATCTTAAATATACATTATTTTAATCAAAATTTTAATACCATTTTGTACAAAATCAAAATGTTCAAAACTTTTTCCATGTAAAAGGTAGTTTGGAAAAGGGGGAAATTTCTGAAAGTGTGCATGTTACGTTCTACCAAATTTGCTATTTAATTGACGTTTTGTTTTGAATTGTGCTGTCTGCACGCAAACAGGTAAAATCTTGGTATTGAATTTTTGGGTGAAATACAATACATTTTCTATCTATAATGTATGTTGTACATACATGCTAAAGAAAGTAAAACATCTGTTATTTACTGCATGACCCTTATATATTTACAGCAGACATGTTATCACCTATTCAACATGCATAGCAAGCAGCATCGCCAGTTGGCTAAGAGTCATGAAATCTGTTCTGCTCTATACTTATCACCCGGTATATTCTGCCCCTATTACAGATTTTGATGCGTTTTTGACTGCCTGAATTCTCTGTTTTGTTACAGATGTATATTCCCAACAACTACTGATGCATCTTCTGAAAATACAGTAATAACTTATCAAATATATGACACTATCATTATATCACAATACATTCCTTTGTAAAAGATAGAAATTGTTTCTAATTATTGCACGTTTTGTGCAATGAAGAAAGTCATGCTTAACCAAAGATAGAGATGCCAATCTAATGGCTTAACAATCTCTGATCATGCTTTAAATAGTTCTACAAGGCAAATTAATACAAATAAGCAAATAATGTGAAGTGAGAGAAAAGATACAAGCATGCATATTTATTCTGCCATGCGAAACTCCCTTATCGAGCAATACAATGCCCTGTTTCTTCCAAAAAAGATCAAATGAGACTCATTCAGTAACTAAAGAACGATTTGGCATAACTAAATAATACCAAAAGAAATCAGTACAAAACTTTATTTACAAAGTTACACTACCTTACTCTATTTTTCAACATAATCGTCATTGCTATCAAGGTATTTATTTTCATGTCGTACCAGTTTTTCAATGTCAATATGATATTCCTCTACCACCAAAGATATGATTACTTTTCTGAATGCACAAAATGTTCAGTCAATTGAATTTTATAGGCAAGTGTATGGTGATAATGCATGGAACACAATGAACATGTCTTGCTATGCACAAAATTGTGCATAATGTTTCACCCCTTCAGCAATATGGACATCATATGGTGTGCTGTGCATGTCAGTTAAATAACCATTTTACCAACAGATAACATTGGACAACTATTAAATATTACAAACCTCAGCGTCTAGATTTATGACCATGCAGTTTAACGTACCATGAGAGTCGAAAACCTATCAAACTAAGGATTGCAGGATCAAATCCAGTCAAAATGTATGCTTTACATTCAGGAGAAACAGTATGGGGAGGGTCCAGCTAGAGCAAGCGGAGTGATGACATGGTTGGGAGCTGACAGGTTTCAAATACATTTTACCATTTTATTATGCAAAACAATTCACATATACCATTATAAAAAATGGAAATATAAATGGAGCTTTATTTATGGACGCTCTTTAACTACTGGTTCTCAGCATCCCATTCTATGTTGGGCGCGAAAGACCGATTAATTTTGCTCAGGGGCCTCTCTATCAGGCTTGAGGTTCTTTTACATGCTGTAAATCTATGACAAGGGGCCTTCTGCAGGAAGCCATGCTAAGGATTTTTACGCCTGAAAAAATCCATCGTCCTCCGCCAGGTTTAAACCCACAACCTTAGGAATATGAAGCTAGCAAGGTAACGATTACACCATGGAGGGCAATCATCATACCATTATGTAGCAATTCTGGTATGGTCGGAGATTCGTAACCCAAAGGACCAATCCATATACGACGTGTGTTCGAAAAGAAACGGGAATGTGACGTTTTTCTAGATAGATGCAGAAAAGAAGTGATGCACTGCCAAGATGCAACATCCAATTCTGCCTTTCCCACAATTCAGGCCTCTTTCCTCATATGCACTAGGTTCCCTGGTAGACTCCCTTGATTATCATCTGGACACATGGCACAAATTCAAGATGGATATTGCCTTTGTTGTCAAAAAACACAACCAACATCACCTTGACCTTTGACCGACTCATGCATACTTTTTTTGGACGAAGTGACCCTTTGTCCACCCACTGCGACGACAGCGTCACAACCATACACCCACGTCTCACAGCCTGTTATGATGTTCTTAAGAAAGTTAAGCACTTCCTTGCACATTAAAGCACGGGTCTGTTTCTGATCTTCAGTCAACAAACGCAGTTCGAATTTGGCACTCGCAAGACACATCTCCAGTTTTTCACTCAAAATTTGATGGCATGATCCTACGTCGATGCCCACCTCCTCCAGCAACTTCCCGAACAATTAAACTATGATTTCCGTGAATCACAGCATGAATTCTATCCACATGGCCATCATCTGTTGATGTGGAAGGACATCCAGACTTGGAATCATCACAGCCCAACATTCTGCCCGGTTGAAAACATTTAAACCACTCATAGCACTGTGTGCGACTTATATAGTCCTCCCCATATGCTTGGCTAAGTGTTTGTCATGTTTCTGTGAAAGTTTTGCCAAGTTTGTGGCAAAATTTCACACACACACATGTTGTTCTTCAAGCTCCTTCATTGTTATTTTGCACTTAATCCGAAAAGCAGGCTGTGGTTCGCTTGCTAATTGTCCGAGCGTAACACTGCAAATGGCAGTTTGTCTAAACTTGCTGCTATGTGCGCTCACTCTGCTGGTTGGTGTGCTATTTCAAAAGTTTGATTTCTCTTTGAACACACCTCGTATATATAAAACACCTGACTTCTATTATTAGACATCATTGAATGGATTAAACCAGGAGGAACAGTGTGCACGATGAAGTCTGGAGATGGAGTTTGTCCATGTTATGGAAATGTTGATGAAAGAATTCATGAAATCTGGCATTTCACTTTGGACACCTTATACGAGTTTCCAACTGATGAAGAACTTAAAGTGACAGATCTTTGGCGGTAGAAAGGTAAAACATGGACATCGAAAAATTGGTACACATTACAAAAAATGTCTTAACAGCAATGGTGACAAGATTCAGAAATAGAGTAAAGTGTTCAAACTTAATATTGATATTATTATTTAGTTATGTCAAATCATTCTTTACTTTCCAGGTGTCTTAAACTATAATGTCTGGGGTTGCTATGTCATGGGTATGAAATTCCATGCCCTTCTCTTGACCACGTCAAACAGGGACTTTCCATTTGACAAAACCAGTATAAGCATTGGACAATTCAAACCAATGACAAAGAATATCTCAAAAATATTTCACACCACAAAAAATGAAATTTGACATTAAATGTGTGTTTTAATAAAATATAAATTTCTACATAGAGTTGATAGGGAAATTATTGTTTTCCTCCTAAAAATGTTATGTGAGAATTTCACCAGAAATGCACATTTAGGGGCGCTCTGAAAGAAAAACATTTTAGAAAAAGTTTAGGTGTGTGTGTGTGTGTGTGTGTGTGTGTGTGTGTGTGTGTGTGTGTGTGTGTGTGTGAACAGCATATATCAAGAACGAAGAGTCCGTGAAATATGATTGATGTTTAAGATCCAAGGATACAATGCAATTTTCAGAAAAATTACAAATACTCCTAACTACTCTTTACTTAGAACATTTTTCCAAATTTTTAATTTCTCAAATTTGTTACATTTCTTTATTTTGTACTATCTCAGATATGGCAATTTAATTATTTTGATTAATATCTCACATGTTTAATGTATTTTCAAGACAAATAAAATGGAATTTTCTAGGAACAGCCTCTGAAGACGTCTATTCTCGATGACTTTTGTATAACTGGTAAACCATTAGAGATACACAAAACCTTACTGCACAAAAAATATAAAACACACAATTTATGTCACATATGTATATTTATTTATTTTTGAGTTAACCATCCTGAGACATTCCTTGCTATTTGTTCAAATTCTACTTTTCTCAAATGGGAAGTTGTCATAACCGTCGTCATCACTTTATCTTTTTACTACTGCTCATGCATAACAACAGAAATTTAATGTCATCACACATTCACTAGGTCTTAGAAAAAAAGACTTTCACATTTACCTAGTGTATTCCCTTGTTTTCTTTCTACTAACAAGGAAGCAAGTAATAATACTAATTCTGTTAATGTATATCTTGATTAGCATTATGTAGATAAAAGAATAAGCTTTTACAAGAATAGTTGGCTGCAGAATAGGTAGAGAAAGTCTTGTGAATGTAATACATCAAATTATTTTTGTGTGATAATATTTTCTATTAGTTATAGTTTACCAGTTATACAAAATTCATTCAAAATCATTAGCCATTCTGGGAGAATTTTCTTCAAAATCTTTGTGTCATATACTTGCAAGATAGTGGGGAGGAAGACACATCTTTCTAAAAAAAATTTTTTTTTTATTCAGTGGTTCTGAAAATGAAATCTTGGTGTCAAATTTTTAGGTAGAATACCATACCCTCTCTATGTACTTTGTACATATGTGCTAGAGAATGTAAAATAAATGGGAATTCTGTTTTATAAGACTTCCTGAAGACCAAGTACTAAAATTCTTCATACCACAAAAAATATGTATTAAAACAGAAAATATCACATCCTACGCTATACACATATTTTACACTTCACAACATCAACTAAAAGCAAAAAATTGGAATGCATGTCATCCCTTACTGGTTACTAGAGATGGAGCTAAACCTTTTGTTACAGTCCCGTGAAAAGGAACCATGATCATGTTCTATCACAGTAGTGTGTAATTATAGGGAATCCTGGGTATAAAATACTCCTATCCTGCATAGCAATTCTAATGTTTGCTTCAAAAGCCCTCAGAAAATCCAAGAAATTACACTCGTAGCATCGAAAAAAAAGTTTGTATTTAGTAACCGTCGTCTCTTACTAGATGACAGTAAAAGTTTCAGCTATATCCATCACGTGGTTTCGTTACCATAGGCGGTTGAATCAACAATCTTGTGCTTCTTTAGAAACATGGGGGGGAAAAAAGGTGTTTCATGCAGTGATTAAACACTTCTATTTAAAATGCGTAACACCGAAAGAGATAAAAGCTGAGTTGGATCAAGTTCATGGCACATCTGCTCCTGTGTTTGTAACAATTTATAATTGGATAAATGAATTTAAACATGACCATACATCCACAAATTATGAACATCATTCCGAGCGTCCAGTAGAAGCGACTTCATCCGAAATTATTGACAAAATCCAGGATATGGTTTTGAGTGATCGACAAAATAGTACAGGCCACAGACATATCACAAGGTACAGTGTTCTCAATGTTGCATCAAAAATTATGTCTGACAAAGGTCTCGACAAGATAGGTGCCGCGTCTGCTCTCAATGGAGAATAAACGCAATTGTGTGATCGATTCGGAAGCTGGTTTAGCACTTCTCCGTCACAATCCTGGAGAGTTTCTGCATCAATACATAACTGTGGATGAAACATGGATACATTCCAAAGACAAAAGTACAGTCGAAACAGTGAGTTTTTAAAGGCGAACTGTCTCCGAAGAAGGAAGAAATGGTGAAATCTGCAGACAAGGCTTTGTTTTTTGGGATACACACGTTTTCATTTACATTAATTGCAGAAAGGAAGAATGATAAATGGAGAGTAATATGCATTGTTATTGCACTGGTTGAATGGAGAAATCAGGAAAGAAAACACCCTCATCTGGCAAAGAAAAGGATTCTCTTCCATCAAGACAAAACTTATCTATGTAGTTTCAATGGCAAAAATGATAAAATTAAGGTTCGAATTACTATAATATCCACCACATTCACCAGATTTGGCATCAGTGACTTTATATTTCAACACTTAAAAAGGTGGCTTGGAAGAAAACAATTCATGTCTAATGAAGAGGTCATCTCCCAAATAGATGCCTATTTTGAGGAACTTCCAAAATCCTACTTTTTGGAAGGCTTAAAACAGTTGGAGAAATGCTGGGAAAAGTGTATCGAGCTAAAAGGAGATTATGTTGAAAAATCTACAAAAATAATTTGTTTTTTTATCTTTTTGTAATGGCTTACTGAATGTTCCTCATATATGCACACCTCAATGCAAATGCGTGTCCCTTTGTGAATCATTTCATTGCTATCACAGTAAAATGCTTCTGCTCTTATAAATATGAAAAACAGCAGCAGAACACAAGAGCAAAGCCGTACTGAATACAGCAATAGAATACAAAAACTTAATGATTGGCATGGAGTTTTTTTAAAACTGGCAACCAAGCTAGTTATACTTCCATTTCTGCACCAAAAGCAAATGAGATTCTACATTGCAATAGGTTCTGGAATTATAGAGCATATTTTCACTTGTTATTTTACAGATTCCTCTCTCATCTTTTACAACATCTGTCTTAAACGTTGTCATTTGGAGTATTAATTTCAGGGATGAATGGATCAACTTCAGATTGTTGAGGGCTATCCAGAAAGTGACAAGACGATTTGGCATAACTAAATAATAATAATAATAATGAAAGATATCAACACAAAACTTTATTTACAAAGTTACACTACCTTACTCTCTATTTCTCATAATGTAAAGACATTTCTTGTCACGTGGTACCAGTTTTTCAATGCCGATGTTATACTTTTCTACCGCCAAAGAACTTATTCCTTTCTGAATGCACAAAATGTTCAGTCAATAAAATTTTATAGGCAAATAACGCAAGTGTATAGTGATAATGCAATGAATGAGTCTTCAGTGAGGAAATGACGCATAATTTACGAGTAATCAAGGAAAAAGCAGTGTGTACGATAAAGACCAGAGTGGAAATTTTCAATCGTTATGAAAGAGTTGAAACCAAATGTTATAAAAGAATTCAGAAAAACCGGTGTTTCACTTTGGACTCCGTACATGAGTTTTTGGATGGAAAAGATTTCCCAGTCATGAAGACCTCAAAGTGGCAGTGACATCTTGCTCATACTATAGATGAAAATGTGACTTTTAAATACCATGTAGAAAACATATGCAAGAAAATAAGTACAAATTTATAACTATTGAGAAATCTAAAAAGATACCTGAACATTAATCAACTAAAGCTAGCTAGTTTACAACAGATTAATTCAGCCCCATCTACAGCATGGGACAGCAATATGAACAGTGTTAATCCTTCAGAAAAATGTGTAAGATGTGGGGAATCAAGTAGAAATATCTTTGTAAAGGCAGAGATATTGACTGTTGTATCAATGTATGTATATAAAGTGATATTGTTTGTAGTAGGTTAGGAATACACAGTATAGATAAAAGATAGCCATAAATAGAACCAGAATGCAAAATAACTACTATAGAGGAAATGCCAATAACAAAGATCCCCTTACAATGGGCAAAATGCTCTACAATAAACTGCCAAATGAATTAAAAACTCTAAGAGGTAATATGTTCCAAAGACAACTAAGAACATTCCTAATAAATAAATGCTTATATACACTAGATGAATTGTAAGTATTTTGGAAATATATATTTAATTTTGATGATGCTTGAAACTTATACATGTCTATAAGTTAATAAAGACAATTATTATATATTTAGCGGTGGAAGAGTATAACATGTGTACCACGTAACAATAAATACCTTGATAGCAATGACGATTACTGTGAGAAATAGAGTAAGGTAGTGTAACTTTGTAAATAAAGTTTTGTGTTGATAACTTTCGTTATTGTTTAGGTGCCAAATTGTGTGTCACTTTCTGGACTTGCCCTTGTATTAAACTTTTTTGTAAAAACATTATTGCTTGATAATTTTCGAACTGCCCTCATATAACCTGAACTAATAAGTTCAAGTGAATCAAGGGTTGCGCCGTGGCAGAGTTTAACCCCAAGCGACTGCATGGAGATTTGGGGTGGACAAAGTGGCACAGGGGTGGATTTTCTCCATCGCATTCCACCGCTGCTCCAACTTCATCCCATGTATCACCAGTGTCATCTCCTGCAGTGGCATAGTAGCAAAAGCAGGCATTAAACACCATTAAAAAAAAAAAGAGAGGGAAACAAGTAATGGCTCTTAAGTTTTAAATCTATATTTACAAAATAACTTTTCTATAGTTAAGATGGATGCTACTGTGTAATCATTTTGAGGGATGGATGGATGGATCAACTTCAGGTTGTTAGGTTCTCAAGCTATAACTCTATAGTTTACATACGCTAAGAGAGTGTATCTGTACCATGCACAATGCAAGGCATGCAACAAAACAGCAAAGAAATGCATAATAGCAAGGCAGCCAAAGGGTTAGCATTCAGCACTAAAATAAATACAAACAAACAAAAGATGAGACGCTGATTGTTGAGGTACTGACCGCTTCTTGTGGTGAGTCTAAGCGATCAATAGAAAGTCCCAGAGAGTCCTACAAACGCAGCAGCGAGACGCACGAGCGACCAAGAGAACACACACCACATTTAGCTAGCAACCACCATCTTTATAAAGCTAACATTGTAATCATATATTATATACACTTGGGGGGCCCTTGAAGTGCAGAGACAAAATTAATGTAACTTTCGTTAACTACTCAGTATTCTTAATTTTGGGACAATATTCCTTTCACACAAGAATTTAAATATAGCAATGTAATTCGGTAAATAAAAATACCTATACCAATATCTATCTGTATATACGTATGAGGGCTGATCAATAAATACCAAATGATTTTTACTTTCTCTATGTGTACTATGTGCGTAGAGTACAGAAAAGGTGTTATCTTGCACACAAAAATTCAATATTGACATTTCACCGAAAATATATGTTTTGGGACATCCTGAATACAAAAAAAGCATTTTTAGAAAAATATCTGTGTGTGTGTGTGTGTGTGTGTGTCTATCGGCAGCATAGCTCATTGACGAACAGCCCATTAAATAGCAAACTTGATATTTAAGTTCAGTGTCATCCAAGGATGTAACATGAAGATTTTGAGGAATATCCCCCCACCCCCAACTACCCTTTAAAAGGGAAAATTTTTTAAAGTTTCAATTTTCTCAAAAATGGCTCTAACAATTTTGATTAAAATAACTTATGCTTAAGATATTTTTATTGCAAACAAAATTTACAGCTTGAATTTTCTAGGAATATCCTCTGAAGACTTCTTCGTTCTGGATGAATTTCATATAACTGGCAAACTGTAAGGGATATACTTACTACATAAATACAGTAGTGCTGATTAAAATACACAATTTATGTCATATACATTTTTTTTGTCGAGTTAACAGTTTTCGAGATATTCCAAATAATTGGTTTCAAATTTAAGCCACTTCAACTTTTCTCAAATGTGAAGACATCTTTCTTCATGTTTCTCGTTTGTGTAATCCTGGCAAGCAAAGAGATTGGAATTTCAATTGTTTCACATAGCGACCAGCTTTTAAAGGGCTTCACTATCACTTTAGCCTATGCATTTTCTTATTTTCCTTCTACTTAAAAGGAAGCAATCTCTGTTAATGTTTATCTTGATTAGCATGAAGTCGATACAAGAGTAAGCTTTTTAACAACAATTTGTTACAGGGATGTAGAGAAAGTCATGTGAATAGAACACATCAGATTTTTTATTTTCACCATTAAAGGCAAGAAGGGTATTTGATTTGAGATCTCTGAAACAGTGCTCAAGAGAAGTGAGATGATTCTCACGGACTTGACAAAGATTTGGCGTGTTTGAGAGCTGGCAGAGAGGATATAACAAGAACCCTGAAGGAGGAGGAAGAAGGTCATGTGAATATTCAAATGGAGTAACATACATCAGTGAAAAATTTAGTCTTAGTCTTCATCTGTCAGCCATTTTACAGAGAAAAGCAGAAGACTACGAGGAAAAATCTGATGTACACTCACATGACTTTCTCTAGCCATTCTACAAACTTCTTACATAAGATTATTCTTCTTTCTGCACCTTGCTAATCGAGGTATTCAGCACAATGTTCTTATTACTTAGTTCGTTATAAGTAGGAAGAAAATAAGGGAATACACTAGGCTAAATCGATAGTCAAATGTTTTAAAAGCTGTTGTTATGCGATCGTCATTACAAATCGCTTCTTTTCTTGGCCAGGAGTAGAACAAAAGAAAAACGGACAGTCCCGCCTGAGAAAAGTATAAGTACTTCACAACTGAAACTAATAACAATGAATACCTCGAAAACAGTAAGCTTCACAAAAAAAAAGTATATGACGTAAGTTGCGTATTTTAACAAGGCCTACATTTTTTGTATAGTAAGTTTTTGTCTATCTCTTACGGTTTACTAGTTATGCAAAATTAAGCAAAATTCATCCAGAATAAATGGGTCTTTAGAAGCTATTCCCAAAAAATTCAAGATATACATTTTATTTGTCAGATAAATATCTTTTAATATACGATATTTTAATCAAAATCATAAGAGCCATTTTTAAGAAAATCAAAATTTTCGAAAAAAGTTCCATGTAAAGGGTAGTTTGGGGTGGGGGGATTCTTCTCAAAATCTTTGTGTCGTATCCCTGGAAGATACTGAACTTAAATACCAAGTTTGATATTTTAGCTACTTTTTGTTTTTGAGTTATCGTGTTCACAGACACACGGACACACACACACCCGTTTTCTGAAAATGCTTTTTTTGGATAAAAGAGGTCCTAAAACATGTATTTCCGGTGAAATCTCGGTATCGAATTTTTGGGTGGAATACAATACTTCTCTATCCCTATGTACATTGTACATATGGGGCTAGAGAAAGTAAAAATCTGATGTGTTACATTCACATGACTTTCTCTACATCTCTGCAACAATAGCTAAAAAGCTTATGCTTCAATTTACTTCATGCTAAGGGAGTACCACAGGCTTAAGTGATAGTCAAAAGCTGGTTGCTATGTGACTGAAGTTCCTTTGTTTGTATGGACACGAGTTGACACATTCCTATATGAGAAAAGTATAAGTTTTTCAAAGCTGAAACCAAAAACAAGGAATATCTCATAAATGATTAAGTCCACGAAAAAATGTATATAGCATAAATTGTATGTTTTAAAGTGCTCTACATTTTTTGTGTGGTAAGTTTTTGTCCATATCTTACCATTTAGCAGTTATGCAAAATCCGTAAAATTCATAGGGAATAAAGTAGTCTTCTGAGGCTATTCCCAGAGAATTCAAGATATACATTTTATTTGTACTTAAATATCTTTAATATACAGTATTTTAATGAAAATCGTTAGAGCCATGTTTTCAAAAATCAAACAATTACAAAAACTGTTCCATTTAAACAGTATTTGTTTGGTGGTGGGGGGATTTTTTGAAAACCTTTCTGTCCCATCTTTGGGAGATATTGGATTTAAATATCATGTACAGTATTATTTAATTGAACTTTTATTACATGTACTACTGCTACACAGTACAGAGAAGGTATCGTAATCTACCCAAAAATTTAATACCAATATTTCACCGGAAATACATGTTTTGAGGTCTCCTGAATCCAAAAAAGTTATTTTTAGAAAAAGGTCAGGGTGTGTATATGAGTGTTTGGGAACAGCATAGCTCAAAAGCAAAAAGACTCTTAAATACCAAATTTGGTATTTAAGTTTACCATCTTCCAAGGATATGACACAAAGATTTTGAGGAAAATTCCCTAAACCACCTTTTAAATGGAAATAGTTTTGAAAATTTTGATTTTCTCAAAAATGGCTCTAAACACCACTTTTTTTCTGGATGAATTTTGAAGAATTTTGTATAACTGCTAAATGATTAGAGATAGACAAAAACTTACTTAAAAGGAGATGTATATAAAACTATATAAATTTTTTTTTGTGGAGCCAACTGTTTTTGAGATATTCCTTATTGGTTTCACTTTTAAATTACTTAATACATTTCTCATATGAAAATTTGTCAACTCCTCGCCATACAAACAAAGGAACTTCAATCACATAGCAACCAGCTTTAAAAACATTTCACTATCACTTTAGCCTAGTGTACTCCCTTATTTCCCTTGTACTTACAAGGAAGCAAGTAATAAGACAATTTATGCTAATTTTTTCTTGATTAACATGAAATAAATAGAAGTATAGCCTTTTAACAATAATTTATTGCAGAGATGTAGAGAAAGTCATGTGAATGGAGCATATCAGATTGTTTTGTAAATTCAGGGAGTCTCAAACTTATATTTTTGGTGAAATATTGATATCAAATTTTTCAGTGGAATACTATACTTTGCCTACTTATGTACGTAGCAGAGAAAGTGAAAAATCTGAGAAATGGCTGCATCAAATGTAATAAAAATATTAAGGCTAAGAGAACTGTAGAACGGTCTAGAGTAGCATAAGAAATAATAATAGTTTTAAAAAGCTCAAGAAGAGAAAAGTTGTGCTGTTTAAAATAACACAAAATTACTTAGTACACTGTTAAAAAGAATAATGCACACAGAAAGTAGACAATTTCACTCCTACTGCAGACATGGCCTTTATGCTAAGTATGTGTTGAGAAGAAAAAACCACGACTCAAAATATTCTACTGCAGGAATAAGAAAAGTATTGCTCTAAGAATAAAAAAAAGAGAAATTGAAACATGTGAAAGCATTAGAAATTCATACTGTATAAATTGCATTAGCAGGAACAATAATATTGTTTCTACACTCCTCAAATAAAAATGCAAATAAAACTCTTCCAGTGAACTACAACATTTTAAATGCAGCAAAAAAAAAAATAATATTCAGTGCAAAGAAAACTGTTCTTTTTTGTGCAGAAACTAAATAAAAGAAGGTGCTGAATTAAGTATTTCAGAGGATAAAATATTTATTCCAAATATGTTAATATTCTTAAAATCAATATTTATACCCTGCTTGACAAACACCTGTCGCAGCATATTAACCCTTTTAGTGCTAGTCACGATCAAATTGTGAGCCATTTTCATATGTTTTAACTTTTTACAGCGGGAAAGACTCTGTACTTTCTACATCATAGTTTTCTGGAGAATCTCACAGCCTTATCTTTACATGAGGATCCTTGATGTATGATTGTGTTGAATCTGACAGTCGAAAGCAGTAACAGACAACACGCATGCAAAACTAGTTCTGCATAAGTAAGTTTTTGTTAAGCACATGTGTGTATACTCGACTCCAATTAAAACTAATTGCTAACCCATGTTTATGTTGGTTGAAAATAAGAGCTGCAGTTTGCGATATTTTGAATTTTCAGACCTTGATGAAAGAGTTTCTGGCAATAAAAATACATCAGATAAAAATGTACTTGTACGCATCAGTGTACTTATGGAAGTGTATCCATCCAGACCATTTAGCTAGACAACAACACAAATTGTAGCCTATTGCTTTATGCTATTTTCATTATACTGTGTGTGTTTTTGGTGGATTTTTTTCCTTTCAGCTTTCAGATTGCTGTTTTAGTAAAGAAGAATCTGTACTTTCATTTCATTAGCCTCAACTTTCTGCATAGTAAGGCTTTGTATGCCTAATTATTGATTATTTTCGGATTTTTTATTTTATTTTCAAATTTTGCTTTTGTTTTTTAAAGAAATTGAAGAGACTTCTCATCCACAGAATACATATTATACAGAGACAAAAGGGTTTACTATAAACAAAAAAAAAAAAAAAAACAGGTTCAGTTCTGTATATCATTTGGTACTCATTTTATTACTAATGATATAAAAGTGTGCATTCTCCTCTAAAATTGCTTGGCACGTTTCAGACAACATTGTTTTATTCGGGCTGGCACTAAAAGGGTTAAAATACAATAAAAACCCTCTTATCTAAGTTAGATGCAAATGGATAGCAGAAAACTTGGTTTAACATGGAATGTGTAGGAAATTAAGGATAGAACTGGTAAAAGTGTTGCTTTAATGGAAATGCATATTTAATTCAAATTATAAAAATTTAACACATTCTGCCTGGGTAGTGTGTTGGTAGCGTGTCTGCCTCACATTCAACAGGTCACGAGTTCGAATCTCGCTTAGGGTGAGTTACCCAGATTTTTTTCGGGGTTTTCCCTTATCCTGAGACAATGAATGTCAAGTAACTTTAAGCTCCATGGACCCTGAGATCATTTGAGCAACATTTCACCAATTCCATTCATCGTCCGATATGACTAACCAGGTTAAAGGATGTTAAACTACAAAAAAATTAATATAGTAGTATTTAGAGTATGTTTTTTTTAAAAACAAGTTACACTTTCATTGCAAATAGGTCCTCTACTGTTAGTTGTTTGAGATACCCTATTTTCCGAATACAAGACATTTTTTTTTCCGAACTATTAGATTTGAAAGCTGGGGGCATCTTGCATTTGCATTATATGTTTTCCAAATAGCATGCAGGAAAAGTAATGCTACATTCACAATGAAATGCAAGCGCAGATGCAACCTAAGTGCATGAGTTTGGACTCATATTATTTAAGTAAGCATTCACATAGAAACATCCAATGCTAGAGTTTGCAAACTCCAAACTTGATCCTTGCGTTGCGTGCAAAGAGGATGAAGTCTGCTTCTTTTCTCTATGCATTGTCTATGAATTCAATAACAAACAATCGTACAGGTATGCTCTTCTATTTGGCCGTGCAGCGCCATCTCAAATCTCCCTCAAGAGGTTATGACAGTCTCCTTGCGAATCCTCCTTGGATTTAATGGATGAAACTATAATCTGTGTATAGATTTCTTGGTCTCATAAATCAAAGACGCAGAGAGATGATTCTTAGTCCATTAAATGTGTAGCTTTAACACTTTCTGAAATCTCTATGCCTGTACTATTTTCAATAATTTTGTATGAGCAATTATAGTGACGTCACCACTGCAAGCGTCAGTTGTTAGTATGTAATTTTATAACATATTTATTTGTAAAAGACTGAGTGAATTTTGTTACATGGTATTGTTAGTTATGTTATTCAGTTTGTGCATGTAACTTTGCTGCGCTTAAGATTGCATTGTGAATGGTATCTCCATGTGTCTGCGCTTGAATGTAGCATAGGTTTCAAACTTCGAGGTACGAACCCTGGGAGAAATGATAAAGATTATTGCCAAGGTCTGACGTATGCAGCAGGTTCTATGGCTTTTCCTGAGCCCTGTGATACACACGTTTACATTAATAATAGCTTAATACTTTATTAAATTTAATAATATTATAGTTTGATGGTTTATGGTATTGCCTGTTGTACCTGTTACCAAATTCTAAATAAATGTATATGTGTATATTATATTCCTGGTAATTTTAAGTGATTTTTGATGTTATTAACTGATGCAGCATATAAATTATCCAAGTTTCATTTTGTTAACAAACCACAGAAATTCTTTCTTTGAAGGATGCTTCTTTCTTTTTCCAATAAGGTGCAGTCATACAAAAGTTGGTCAACTGTTTGTTCTCTTCTTCTACATGGGCACTCCCGGGAATACTGCATTTTAAAATGGTAATAATACCTTCTGAATTTGCCATATCCGGGACAAAAAAAGTGAAGTTTGGAGTTACTGCTATATTTATTTTGACTGCTGGGAAGAATGTTTTGATGGTTCTCCTTTAGTAGTTATCTGCCACTCCCTCTTCCAATTCATTCTGCTCTCTTCTTGTAGTTGCCTAGTTATTTCACTTTTGGGTATTTTCTTGTAGGACATTTTTAAATTACTGTCTCAATTGCTTGTTTCGCTAGGCATTTAATCTGCGTAGTGTCCAGTGTGTGCTTTGATCCAACTCATCTCTATTGTCCAGTTGTCATTTGGAGAGGTCTGATTTCTTCCTATGATTTCTGGCATCCCACAGAGAGTGCAAGATCATCAGACTATCAGTAAAGATTGCCACAGTTCTGTTTTATTCATTGTGAGATGTTGCAGTTGGAGACCTGTGTAAACAAGGCCAGGAACTGCGCTGCAGCTGTAACCAGAACCTTCTGGAATGCACATCCAGGTGCTTCTTGAGTATTCTGCTTCGAGAAATTCCCAGAAAACTTGTGACATCATTTTCCCTTATAAAAGCAGGGAGACTTCAGTGCAGTGTAAGTTGTTTTTTGAACTGAGTTTTGTGTTCAGTGTTGTCGCACACTGGGGCGTGAGCCATGGACAGCATGCTGCCATAAACTGCAACCTGTCTTATGTCGACTGAACTTAATAGTTTATTAGGTATATATTTGTTCCTTTTATTTTGTTCAGAGCCTTGACAATTGCTCAGCTTGGTTATTCATGTATTTCTCATGAAGCCTATATTTAAGCTGAGGTGTTAGGTCTTCAAAGTGAATATGGCAATTTCAGATCCTACTCTGTTTTCTCTTTTCCAGCAGTCAATATTATATTTTACTAAAATTATTTGTCAAGCAGGTGGGTATTGTTTTACATTTAACTGCGATCTGTGGTAATTTTTATAACTAATCACATGGTTCAATTAGCTGGGGTGGTCAAAATAGCAATAATTTGAACGTAAAACAATTAGGTCATTGACAGAATTAGGTCATTTAATGCGACGAAAAGCAGCAGATAGCTGTTTTCAAACAAAACTAAAATGGGAACTATTTTTAACATAATCCTTTTGTTTGTGTGGTGGAGATTGACTTAAACCATTCATATAATAGTATTAACTATTATAACCAGTTTACAAATATTTCTTTTAAAGTCTTCCTGACACTTTAAATTGCAAAATCTTCATTTATTGAGCAATCCTTATCAAAAAGTTTTACCGCTCCATAAGGGAACCAATGCTAAGTATTCTGTGGACAAAAAGTGAACAAATAAAATGTTTTAATGATAGTGCAATAAGCTACATACATGAGGTATGTTGCTTTATCAACTTTAGTGCTTATGGTAGAACATTTTTAAGCACTGTCTCCTTCAAAATAGTCCCTTCTATTGGGAATACACTGTTCCCATCATTTCTTACATTTTTGAAACAGATTTTGTGGGATGGTGTACAGGCCTCTCGTCATATTGTCAAATCTCCTCTATGGTTCAGAAACGACGTCCTTTCAACATTTTTTCAGTTTGGAAAACAGGAAAAAGTCTGGTGGGGCTAGGTCCAGAGAATATGGTGGATAGGGCACAACGGGAATATGCTGTTTTGCTAGATAGCTGCAGACAAAGAGTGACATGTGAGCTGGCACATTGTCATGATGTAACATCCAATTCTGTCTTTCCCTCAATTCAGGCCTCTTCCCTCATGTGCACTAGGATTCTCTTGTTTATCATCTGGACATGTGGCAAAAATTCAAGATGGATAATGCCTTTGTAGTCTAAAAACACAACCAACATCACCTTGATCTTTGATCGACTCATGCATGTTTTTTTGTTTATTTTTGGACAAGGTGACCCTTTGCCCACCCACTGCGCCGACAGCATCATAGCCGTACACCCACGTCTCATCACCTGTTATGGTGTTCTTAAGAAAGTTTAAATTTTTTAGCAGCAGCAATCAGTTCCTCGCACATTGAAATACAGGCCTGTTTTTGATCTTCAGTAAACAAACACTAAACGAAGATTTCCGTGAATCACAACATAAGCTCTATCCACATGGCCATCATCTGTTGATGTGAAAGGACGTCCAGACTTGGAATCATCACAGCCCAACATTCTGCCCTGTTGAAAACGTTTAAACCACTCATAGCCATGCTTCAGATGCCTACAGTCCTCCCCATATGCTTGGTTAAGCATTTGCCATGTTTCTGTGAAAGTTTTGCCAAGTTGGTGGCAAAATTTCACATACATGCATTGCTCTTCTTCATTGTTACTTTGCCACTAATCCAACGAGCAGGCTGTACATGCACTTACTTCAGTGGCTGTGGTTCACTTGCTAATTGTCCGAGCAAGTGCTGTCTAAACTTGCTGCTATGTGCGCTCAGTAGCCACAGCGTACTCACTCTGCCGGTTGGCATGCTATTTCAAAAGTTTGGTTTCTTTTTGAACACACCCTGTATGCACACAAATATTGATTTTTTTCTTCAAAAAATTCTAAATTGTTAATGAATGTTTATAAACTTCTTTGTTTGTTTGGTTTTTTGGTTTGAGACATTCTTAAATATGTATACAATGTTCTGAATATCATTGAACATTTTGAAACTTAAAAATTGTTTTCAATATGTTTTTTTTTTTTGTTTTCAATATGTTTTTTTTTTTTTTGTTTGTTTTGTTTCTTTTAATAGTTGGCTTAGCTCACCGTATTTAGGACTCACAACCCCCTAGGAATTGCAAGTGGATGTCTAGGAGTCAGAGGTCTGTTGGGGAGCCAACGGCATGAAACCACAGAATGGAGAACCTGGTGCGTAGCCAGACATGAATGTGAGGAAGTGGATCATATGAAATGCAAGCGAGATGGATGATAAAGGAGCAATTTGTGGAATGATTGGTGGGGGAAACCGGAGGACCTGGAGAAAATCTGTCCAGATGCAACACCACAAATCCCACATGCAGGTGCTTGGGATCGAAGTCAGGCCACCTAGGTGAGATGCAAGCACTTGCCTATGGCTTCTACAAATTTTTGTGTCTATTTTCAAATTTTTTTTTTGGCTTCAGAACATAGATTATTTAATTTCTTTTAATTATATATAAGACAGAACCATGATAAACTAAAAAATGCTTACAAATCAATAAATGAGAAAATGTGGAACAAGCTTTTGGATTCTTGTTGAAATTGTTATTGCTTCCAGTTAGAAAAATGCAAATAATGACCATTTAAACAAGATATTGATAAGCTATATGTCTTTATACAGCAGAAAGAACAACGAACCAGAAAATACAACAATTTCAAAACTGTCATTTTAAAGGGTCATAAATACCTCTTCCCTTTCAATATAACACAGTAAAATATATAAAGTAATGGCAAATATTTTTGAGAGTGGAGCATCATTGTATTGAGTTTTGATAAAATTGAGTCACCGTTTCAAATTTTTAGCAGCTGCACTTCCCATTCATTTGGGAAGACTGGTTTCAGGGTGCCTCTACCCTATTTTCAGTTCTGTGGTCAATATATGCTGTAAAATTGGTGTCCACTTTGGTGTAATGCTGCCCTCTGCTATTCTTGTCATTAAGAGATGATTCACGGCAGGAAATTCAAAATTTATAAGAGTGTTCTGTTTCTTGGTGATAAAGATGTTTTCCTAAATTTGCAGTTCTAAAGATTTCTTTGTATATTTTATCATTTCTATTTCTTCCATTATACTATAATTCTCAGAACAAAAGTAATGTGCTACTACACTAGTGTCTAAAAGCTAAGCATAATTCAGAAAACAGTGGACTGAAAGGGAAAGCTATGAGCAAGCACCATTAAACGTTACCACAGTATGTGCCTCCCCTTACTGGTGGTCTCTGATAGGTAAGATCGTTCAAGGTAAAAAAAACCAGAGCAGCAAACCAATACCACAGCATTATTCTTCTCCCATTGTGAACAGAGAGTAGTGTTTACAAGAAGCACCAACGTGCCACAAAGACATCAACTGGACCATGTTTTCAAGGGTAGAATCATCAGACATGTAGAGGCAGACCACAGTCTCTCGGGCCCTGAATGTGCCACAAAGTGGCATTTCCTGGCTCTGGCGACGGTTTCAAGAAACAGGAGATGTTCGTCAGTTCTCATACATGGTTGCCCATGGGTCGCAACAGGACCAATATTTGACCACAATGACACCGGAGGATGGCTGCGAGACAACTGTCTTCCGAGCTTGCAGCTGCCTCAGGCATTCGAGTTTCGAGGCAAACTGTGTGCCAGAGGTACAGGCAGTCAGCCTCCATGCCAGACGTCCAGCAGTGTGTGTCCCCTCACTCGAATACACATATGGTCCCATTTACAATGGCGTTAGCAACGTCAACATTACACTTTGAATGAATGGAGGAACGTGATTCAGTTTGAACAATGATTCTTGTCGTACAATAATCAGGAGAGAATATGGAAACAAGCCCATTGGGTGATGGTGGCACACTCGTGTGGGCAGCCATAATAATCAGGAGAGAACGTGGAACCCAGTTTCATACCACCAACATCGTGGAAACAAGCCCATTGGGTGATGGTGGCACACTCGTGTGGGCAGCCATAATAATCAGGAGAGAACGTGGAACCCAGTTTCATACCACCAACATCGTGGAAACAAGCCCATTGGGTGATGGTGGCACACTCGTGTGGGCAGCCATAATAATCAGGAGAGAACGTGGAACCCAGTTTCATACCACCAACATCGTGGAAACAAGCCCATTGGGTGATGGTGGCACACTCGTGTAGGCAGCCATAATGTTCAAGGTACGTACAGATCTTTTCATCTTCAACAGTGGTACTGTGAATGCCCAGAGGTAAGGAAATGTATGACTTTTCAGGGGTGCAGTTGGTCCAAACTTCATCTTAATGGACAATAAAGCACGCCGCCTAGAGCCCACCTGCTGGACGACTATCTTGAGAGGGAAGACGCAGCGCATGGACTGGCTAGTGATGTCCCTGGATATGAACCCTATGGTGCATGCCTGGGATGCATTAGGGAGACGAGTTGCAGCCCACCAGCCCCCAGACCTCTGACGTGCTTATAGAGATCCTGCCATGCTGCTGTGAGGCCTGAGTAGCCATGAGGGGTAACCACACCCCATATTAACTGCTCAGCACCACCACTGTCATTGTGGAAATGATCATCAGAGTTTGTGCTTGCGTAAAAAAGTGTCCCGAGGTCAAAATTGTCTGCTATTTCTCACTCTATTGCATTCCAGATCATTTGTGATGCCTTGGTCGCAACATATTGCATTATGCTTAACTTTTGTACACTTGTGATAGTTTGGTAACAGAATATTGAATTATGCTTAAGTTCTGGACACCAATGTATGTACTTATATCTGATGTTTCTCCAGTGTTTTTGTGGCTGTGCCTTTCACCAACATGGCCTGGGTTCGATCCCAGGCGACCGACCACATGCAGCATTTGTGGATGGAGTGCCGCAGGGGTGGGTTTTCTCCGGGTTCTCTGGTTTCCCCCTCCATCACATTCCATCCATGTATCATCACTGCAATGTCATAGTAGTAAAAGTGGGCATTTAACACTATAAAAAAATCAAGTGTTCTTTATCTTAGCTTCGTCTTCCTGATATAAGCCTTATTGCAGTCTTGGCAACTCATTTTATAAATCCCTGATTGGTGAGTTTTTGGTCTGGTATCTTTCAAAGGGTGATTTAACAAGTTCCAGTTGAAATTTGAAACATAAAGAAAAGTAACACATGTTCACAATTACATAAAATTGAACTAAAGTAAGAGTTGAAGCTTTCCTGAGGATGCATAACTAAAAGCCCAAGAACATTTAGAGAAAAATGGAACCTGTTTACCATATTACAACACCAATTTGCCATATTTCATAGTCTAGTTCACAGGCTAATCAACGTTCCATTCAATAAAACAAGAAGCAATAAACATAAATGAGGTTGTCAAATTGAAAAATTTCAAAACAACAGATAGATTGATTTACAGACACAAAAGTAGTAAAAGATTACATGAAATTACTATTGTAGAAAAACTGGAAAAATTGGAGTTAAATTTTGCAAATTTATTTCTCATCCAAAATTTTTCTTGAAATTTGAAAAGGTCTTTAAAGAGTTAAACATAAAACTGGCTCCTTAAAATAGATGTATATCCAGAACTTGTTAAATCAGCCTTTTTTTTGCAATGGTTAGTCATTAAATGAATTTAATAATAAATTGTTAGCTTAAGGAATATTTAACTCGTAGATGAAACATTTTAGCAGAAATTCTTCATATTGTTCAGACATTAAAACTTTGTCAAAGCACTTCAAGGGCACAAACTATAATTAAAACAAAACAATAACAACTACCCTGCAACCTCACACAGGAAAGCATTTATTTGTGCAACAGAACAAGTGTGGATGTTTTCTGAAATGATCATTGAAGCAACGTATTTTAAAAACAAATCCCAAAATATGTACATCACAATCACCATTATCAAACAAAATGATCTTGTTTGCAAATGAATTGGAAAAAGCTGTGGGTCTGTCAGTAAGTTAGGGCTATTTCCTTGTAATGGTCATGTTCAGTTATACAAGTTTTGTTTCGAAAAATACTTACAATCATGCATTAGCATGGTACAGTTATACCACGTGACTTTCAAATGGGATGATGTTTGTCCTCGAGCGCCACCAGGCCAGCAGCCAATCGGAATGCTGTTGTGTTCATATTCCCACTTAACTGGAGAGTAACGCACTAAATGATTCCATCTCTCATAAATACTACTTGCACTATACAAAATATTCAGATTTTGAAAAAATAATTCACAAGTCAGGGAAAAAGCTTTGTAGCAGAACCGTAAAAACCACCAATTTTTAAATCAAGTTTTCGTAATACACATGAACAAAATTACCCATGTATTATATCATATAAGCTCCATTATTATTTGTATGTATAATGTAATTCTACAGAAATGGAGTGTAAACTAAATGAATATTACATTTGTTGCCCTCAGCAAGCTGTTAAAGTCAAGAGACAGAGATTGGACCCACTCTTGTTTGCTGTTGAATGCTGCATCACCTATCACATGTTTATTTAAGCCTAGTCCCTCAGAATTCAAGTCAGGAATAGAGCAAGTACAATGGCTTTTAGTGGCAAATCTAAGAGACAAGTATTGCATAGCCAGGCTCCAAGTATTATTTTTAGGGTCTACACATTTTTTAAAAAAATGCAGCAATGATGAACTATTGTCTCTTGACATAACTGATGACACGATATGGAGGAGCTCCTGGCAGTTCCATTGGATTAAAAGAGCAGGTAATTCATAAACTATAATAATATAACATTTAACACATTGAAGCCCGGGCGTTTCTTTAGTTGAAGTGCCAAGAAACTCAGGGTTTTTACGTCTACTTTGAGTTATTATTGACAGTACATCAATTAAATCTGCCAAAAAGTATTGGACAATCTAAAAGTATGGCATTCAAGGATTTCTCAACAAGTAAGAAAATAGTCATAACTTCTGTATTAATATTTTATTTTAAATTTACAACAAGTATCAAATATGAGTTTGAAAACCGGCGGAGGACAATGGATTTTTTCAGGCATAAAAATCCTTAGCATGTCTTCCTTCGGAAGGAAAGTAAAGCCGTTGGTACTGTGTCGTAGATTTAAGGCATGTAAATGAACCTCAAGCCTGATAGAGAGGCCTCTGAGCAAAATTAAGCGGTCTTTCATGCCCAATTTAGAATGGGACGCTGAGAACCACAGTGGTTAAAGAGCGTCCATAAACAACAGCACATTTACATTACTCCATTTATTCAAAATTTGAAAAACTCTCCCTCGGAATCATAATTTTCCACAGCTTCATTTGTATCCTGAATTTCAGCTTCAGCTCACAGAAGTCAAGGAAAATGCAGCACTTTAAGATTTACGAGCACTAACGTAACAAAACAGATCACCACCTTCAAAGAAAATGGTGTGACTACCCTTGGGCAGCCAATATTACTAAATCTCCTAAAATTCCTAATAGTTGACTTAAGCAAGGACAGATAGCAGCACAAATCAGACAACTAAACGATAACTGTTGTATGTTCTTTGCCACATAGCCCAAGACCGAGTTAAGGTCGTGGAATTGCATTAAAAGCCTTAGACATACCTAGCTCGGGCTTGGGTCTCCTGAACATTTCGATGGCCCGAGCTATACTGTGGGCTTGGGCTCTAATGTGTTAAGATAATGTGTACATAATATGCAAATATGCATGTTCAAATTTTTAATTTAAAAACTACAAAATTATAAAAGTTTAGAAAAATCAGTTAGGGTTTCCTTACATTGGTCTTAAGTCATCAGGCAGATTTGCATGCTCAGTGTGCGAGAGGGAAATATGAAAAAACCTGGCTATGCAGAGCATGATAACGCATCTCATTCGCTGCATTTGTAAAACAATGGCAGATTAAAAATTACAAAATATGGTGGACTTTGTGACAGTGATGTGTTCTATCAATTGAAATTAATTATTGAGTTGATTTTGTAACACTTCATCACTTACTTTTTTTTTTGGAAAACATGTATCAGAAGCCATGTGCTTCCATTGTTAATTCCTTTGGTCGACTGCCAGCATTGCTTGCTGTGGTGGTTGTTGTCTCTGTCCCTGGTGGTGGTTTGATGAACCTCTGTATCAGTAGGTCACCTGGCAGGATTTCAAAATTGAAAACATGGTTCTTGTTTTTCCAAATGTAGATGTTCCCTCATACTTTTAATTCTCTTTTGATTGTGATATTTTGGACTGTTTTTGGACTTCTATTTATGGTGTGTTATGACATTTTAATCAGAATCATTAAAAGCCTTTATTTTTTTGAGAAAATCAAAATTTTCGAAAATTTGTCCACGTAAAGGGTAGTTCGGGATGGTGGGGTTTTCCTCAAAATCTTTGTATCACGTCCTAGGAAGATATTTAACTTATACACCAAGTTTGGTATTTTACTGACTTTTCATTTTGAGTTATTATGTTCACAGACACACACACGCACACATGGACCTTTTTACTAGAATTTTTTTTTTTTTCTGGATACAGGGAACCCTAAAATTTTTATTTCTGGTGAAATCTTGATATTGAATTTTTGGGTGGAATACAATACCTTCTCTATACACTTTGAACATAAAATGCGTATAAAAAAAAAAAAAAAAAAAAAAAAAAAAAAAAAACCAAACATTCCCAATCCCAGGCCTGCAAAAGCTTCCGTCAATTATAATTTCTTAATACGCAGAACAGTTCTTCAGATTTTGCTGTAGCACCTGACTTATGGACAGACCCAGTCTACTGCAGTATGTCAATCACTTGCAGACGGAAGACAAATGTGTACTACCTACCTGAAGTAGGGCAGGCCCCATCACAGGAACGAGGAAGCCCTGGTACAGAAACTCCAGCATCTGCTTCTTCACTATGGGATGAGCAACCTGTACCACAGCATTGCAGAACTCCAGAGAGTTCATGAACATGGTGAGTTCGCTGATCTCGTTCACATCGTCAGGTGTGAGGCGATGCCAATCTTCTGTTTCTATCACCAGCTTACGAGGCAGCAGGGAATACAGACCACTAAGTCCAGTTGCCAGAACCTGTTGTTATATAATTATACTGACTTTAACAATGCCATCAAGTACTATATAAACACTCTGAAATACAAAGGCGTTCAATCAGTCCTTAAAAAATTCAAAGAAATTACATTCCTAACATCAAAATTGTTTGTATTTAGTAACCGCCGTCTCATACTAGATGGCACTTACAGCTTCACCTATATCCATCATGTGGTTTTGTTCCCATAGGTGTTTGAATCAACAATCTTGTGCTTCTTTAGAGAGATGGGAAAAAAACCAAGTTTAAACACTTCTGATTGATGTTTGAAGGAATTTAGTAACAATGACGGTCAAATTATGTGTGGTATTAATTTGTTGAGTTTTTAACACTATGTCACTTACATTCTTATTATGAGGGACTAGTTTCGAAAGCCTATGCTTCCATTTTCAACCTTATGGGTCGCTCATAATAAAAATGTAAGTGACGTAGGTTAAAAACCCAACTCAACAAATTAATACCACATTAAACACTTCTATTTAAAAGGCTTAACACTGAAAGAGATAAAAGCTGAGTTGGATGAAGTTTATGGCACATCTGCTCCTGCATTTGCAACAATTTACAATTGGATATATGAATTTAAACGTGGCCGTACATCCACAAATGAACATTGTTCCGAACGTCCAGTAGAAGTGACTTATTCCAAAATGATTGACAAAATCCAGGATATGGTTTTGAGTGATCGACGAATCAAAGTTCGCAAAATAGTAGAGGCCACAGGCATATTTCAAGATACAGTGTTCTCTATTTTGTACCAAAATTAGGTCTGACAAAGGTCTGGGCAAGATGGGTGTCGTGTTTGTTCTCAATGGAGAATAAACACAATCATGCGATCTATTTGGAAGCTGGTTTGACACTTTTCCATCATAACCCCGAGAAGTTTCTACATCGATACATAACTGTGGATGAAACTACTACACTCCAGACACAAAAGTACAGTCGAAACAGTGGTTTTTAAAGACTCCGAAGAAGGCAAAGATGGTGAAATCTGCAGACAAGGTGATGGCCTCGGTTTTTTTGGATGTACGCAGAATCATCTACATTGATTACTTGCAGAAAGGAAGAGCAATAAATGGAGAGAATTTTGCATTGTTATTGCAACGGCTGAACGGAGAAATCAAGAAAAAACGCTCTCATCTGGCAAAGAAAAAGATTCTCTTCCATTAAGACAATGCAAGGGAGCACACCTGCATAGTTTCCATGGCGAAAACTGTAGATTTAAGTTTTGAATTACTACAACATCCATCGTATTCACCAGATTTGGCCCCCAGTGAGTTTTTTATTTCCTAACTTGAAAAAGTGGCTCAATGGAAAATGATTCACATCTAACTAAGAGGTCATCTCCCAAACAGATGCCTATTTTGAGGACCTTCCAAAATCCTGTTGGAGAAATGCTGGGAAAAGTTCACTGAGCTAAAAGGAGATTATGTTGACAAATAAAAAAGAATTACCTGCCTGGATAGTGTGGTGGTAGCATGTCTATCTCACATTCAACAGATTGCAAGTTCAAATCTCGCTTAGGGTGAGTTATCCGGATAAGAACTAAACAAAGTCTAGCGAAAGGCAGAATATGATTTCTCTTTGTATTACCTACAAAGTAAACTCTTTTCTTATCTCTTATACAGAACTATCATAATATGTTTTAAGTGTGGAAGTATACCCAAAAAGATCAATATTGTGCTAAGAGGAAAACCATTTATTATGCGTTTTATGTATGCTGATTGTAGTATTTAATTTCAAAACCGTACAAAAAGAATTTTCTACATTTTATGCCTGCAGGTCAATGTCTCAGCGCTACCTAATTTCAATGGAATTCTTCTTTGTTGTGAAAGTCCAGATGTGTTTGATGGGCCTTTATTAACTTAGTTTATCAAAACCCTATGTGACATTATACCTAGTCTTACCATAAATACTGTTACAAAAATGAACCTGAGCCATTTGCACAGATTTCAAAACAATTTATTATCATTTTAATAATGGTCACTTACATGTATTACAGACACACAGCATTAATCATTTTTCAAAATGGTCGCCTTTGGCATTCACAAATGCCTTAAGTTTCTCTAGCCACGCATCAATAGAATTATGCACAGTCTCTAGAGGAAAATCTGCCACTGCCTTCACCAAGGAGCACTTCAGGCTGTCGATGCCTCTTCTTACAGACCATGCCCTCAAGTATGGACCACGACTTGTAGTCCAATGGATTGAGGTCAGGGCTACTGGAAGGCCAATCACCTGGAGCAATGAAGTCCGGAACATTCCTCCGCAGCCAGTCCTGGGTAGACTTTGCCTTGTGAGCGGGTGGAAGCTCCATTGTTGATTCCTGAACAAAGTGTTGCCCAAATCCACAGTGTTTTGGTACACTTTGGCTGAAGTGTTCACCCCTTTAGGGTGCCGTCATATGCTACTTCCCACCAAACCATGACTGAGGCAGGATGATGGCCTCTTTGTATCTTCGGAACCTTCTCACGAGCTTCTCGAGATGATTTGGCAGATTCGCGATCATTTTGCCGATTGAAAACCTCCTCAATAGTGAACGTCTTTTCATCTGTGGCCATTGTGTGCGTAACGCTGAAGAAGGCATTTTGATTTTATCACCCTCTGCTCTTTCAGACACTGGGTTAGAAGGTGACCTGTACTCCGCCAGTAAGCTTTCAACCCTAGGTCATCACTCAACAGGCAGGACATCGAAATGCTCAGCTCTTGAGCCAGCACTGACTGCTTTCTCACAGGATTCCGTCGAATTCGAGTTGTCTTCTTATCCCTAATGCAGCGTGGCGATTCTCAACAGTCCCAGTTTCTAGGAATCAGTTAATGGTCCGATACACAAACATTCTGCTGATTTACCCATCTTATGAATGGCTAACACATTCTCATAATCGCCCCACTCCATCGCTAGATATATTCGGAAACACACTTCTCTTCTGCAGCCACACTCACAAGGGTTCGCCACGACCTTCAAAACCGGTTGTACAGCCTGTGCCAAAAGTTTGTAACAGTATTTATGCTAAGATTAGGTATAATAATAAGCAACATTTAGATGGAACAATGTTGTACACATGCAATCATTAATAATGTTCCAGAAGTAAACATAAGAAATATGAGTAACTCACCGGACACACATTGGAGTGCTCGGCGATATAGGAGCCAACGTTCTCATTCTTCTTGGACAGAGACATACAAAGCAGCAGAGCATCTCGGGCCTGTTGACCAATGCCACCCTCGCGATGAACAAATGGAATCAGCAGAGTGAATATTACAAACCTAAACAATAAACCATTTTTTTATAATCTAATAACTGACGAATAACGTGAGCATGATGAAACAATGCAGACATTAAAAAATATATATCTACAGAATTTATATTTGCTTTACATGCATTTAAGATTTTTAATCAGTAATAATAAATATCTCTTAAACCTTTTGTTCTTTTTGAGACATAAGACATAAGCATTTAATTCATATGATTATCTCTACATCATCTGCACACAAACTATTCTTACAAAAGCATATTCTATCTACTTCATGATAATCAAGATAGACATTCAACAGAAATATTTCTGAGTTGGGTTTGTGACACTTAAGTATCACTTAAGTATAGTTTTTCCAGACCAATTTCAAAGCCATGTGAGCATCACTGTTGATAAATGTAAAAAGAAGCTAGTAACAGTGAAGAATAACACAAATATTAATATAATAATATAATTGCATTATGCAATGAAATCGTTGCGAAACTAGTCCAGGCAAGGATTCCAAAAGATAAGTGAAGATTTGTTGCAACTATTATTTTTATATTAATATCACTGTTGATGTTTCCAACTGAATTTCCACAGGGTGTTCTATGTTGAGGTATGACGGTCCCTGGTGGCTGAGTGACGAACCTCCACAATATATTTTGTGGCGGCAATTCAAAGTTGAATACGTGGCATTGGTTTTTAATGCTGTGGATTTTTTCCCAGACGTCAAGCTCTGCTGGCTTTATAAGGTGCAAGTTAGGTACTACTTCATGGTTGGTAGACCAAAAGTGGTGTGTAACAGCTGATTTGTCAGTTAGTTTGTATTTTACTGCTCTTTTAAGCTGTCTTTTTGTTTAACCAATGTAAAATTTGTTGCAATCTGCACAATTTACTATGTAGATTCCAGGTTTTTTGTGTTCTGGTATTTGGTCTTTTTGGTTGTTGCAGAGCGTTTTTGAAGGCTGAACTTATTCTGGGGGGCAAGTGTGATTTTATGTTTTTTGAATACTTTTTGAAACTTGTGTAGTTTTGGGTGGTAAGTAAACTTTTTGAACCAAGACTTATATAGGTGGGCTCAATTTTGTGGTTTCTGTGATTAATTTCCGTTGTTTGAATTGTTTGATTTTTTTATCTATTAATTTTTGGTTGAAGCCATTGCTTCTTGCAGTAGATATTATGTGTTTGTATTCTTCTTCTTTATGAAGATCAGTCTATGGATGAGGCATGTTTGTGCACTATAGGATTGTGGCCACAATTCTTTATATAGTTGTCGGAGTGTGTAGGTTTGTGATAGATACCAAAGGACAGTTTGTTGCTTTCTCTGATTATTTTCATATCTAGAAATGGAACGTAGTTATCTTTTTCAATTTTTATTGTGCACTGTATTGTTTTCAGTTGTATGTTAAGTAATTTGAGGAAGTCCTGTATGAAACATTTGGGGACTGTGGCAAAAAAGTTACAAACCCAACTCAGAAATATTCTATTCATATGTATCACTGTTCCAAAACACCCTTTCATTAAAATTGTTAAAATATCTGATGTGTTCCATTCACATGACTTTCTCTACATCTCTGCAACAAATTTTTCTATTTACTCCATCTAATCGAGAAAAAGTATGCAGAAATAGTCTTATTACTTGCTTCCTTGTTAGTAGAAGCGAAATAAGGGAGTACCATAGGTTAAAGTGAAGCCAAAGATGGTTGCTATGTGACTGAAGCTCCTTTGTTTACATGGACAGGAGTTGACAAATTCTGTATGAGAAAAGTATGCTTTTCAAAGCTGAAACCAAAAACAAGGAATGTCTCAAAAACGATCAACTCTGCGAAAAAAATGCATATAAGTTAAATTCTGTGTTTTAACGTGCTGTACATTTTTTGTGTGGTAAGTTTTTGTCCATCTCTTACAGTTTCGCAGTTATGCAAAATTCCGTAAAATCCATCAAGAATAAAATAGTCTTCAGAGGCTATTCCCAGAAAATTCAAGATATACATGTTATTTGTCAGGTAAATATATTTAATATGCGATATTTTAATCAAAATCGTTAGAGCCATTGTTAAGAAAATCAAAATTTTCGAAAAAAGTTCCATGTAAAGGGTAGTTTGGGGTGGGGGGATTTTTCTCAAAATCTTGGTGTAGCATCCCCAGAAAATACTAAACTTAAATACCAAGTTTGGTATTTTACCAACTTTTAGTTTTTGAATTATCGTGCTCACAGACACACAGACATTTTTCTGAAAATGCTTTTTTGGATACAGGGGACCCTAAAACATATATTTCCAGTGAAATCTTGGCATCAAATTTTTGGGTGGACAGCAATACCTTCTGTATACATTATGTACATAGTACATGTAGAGAAAGTAAAAATGCCTTATTACTTGCTTCCTTGTCAGTAGAAGTGAAATAAGGGAATACACTAGGATAAAGTGAGTCAGATATTTGGAAAGCTATCGCTATACGACTGTCATTGTAAATTACTTCTTTGCATGGCCAGGAGTAAAACAAAAGAAACAGACAACTTTCTGCTTGAGAAAAGTATAAGTATTTTAAAACAAACAAATAACAGGGAATATCTTGTAAGCTGTTAAGTCTACAAAAAACACGTATAAGACATAAAAGGTGAATTTTAAACAGATCTACATTTTTTGAGTAGTCAGTTTATGTCTATTTCTTACAATTTACTAATTATTCAAAGTCATTCAGAATGAAGAGGACTTCAAAGACTATCTGCAGGAAATTCAGGATATACATGTTATTTGTCATGTAAACATCTTTAATAGAGAGTACATTAAACAAAATCGTTAGCCATTATTTTAGAAACTTGAAAATGTTGAAAAATGTTGCAAATAAAGGATAGGTTGGTGGGGGGGGGGGGAGATTTTTCCTGAAAATCTTCATGTCGCATCCTTGGAAGATACTAAACTTAAATACCAAGTTTCGTATTTAACAGACTTTTGTTGGTTACTGTTTTTTTCACACATAACCACACCCATATTGAAATACGAATAGAGTGGATATCCCATATTTAAGACTTCAGAAGTCATCTTGGTACTACAAGTTAAATGGCATAAACATATTTAAGTCACTTCATTTGGAAATACGCAATATAAACACTAACAGATTTAAGGATAAAATATATAAATGGCTATTAAAAACTCCATTCTATAACATACAAGAATTCCTAGATGTAAGTAAACATGACATGTAAAACATATGTAATATTACCATTTCTTCAATGTGCATATATGTAAATATAAGCTATGACGAATCCTACTGTAATTACTAAATGGTGAACAAACTATTATTATTATATTATTATTATTATAATACCTTTTTCTAAAAATGCCTTTTTTTTTTTTGATATGGGTGACCTAAAACTTGTATTTACTGTGAAATATCCATACTGAATTTGGGATGGAGTGCAACACCTTCTCTACCTCTGTACTAGTAGCGAGGTACAGAAAATAAAAATCCATGACTGCATACCAAATTTTGAGGTTGGCTTTCCTGTGCTTTGTACGATGGGTGCCCTGTGGAAATATTTTCTATATCACAGTTTTTAATGACCCTTGTTCAAATATGATTTGGAGTTTCATTTCTTTCTATTCATTTAAGATACAAGAGTGATTCAAATATAAATTGTAATTGTTCTAATGTACTTATTGATTAAACATATAAACAAGTGACAACTACTCTACACAGCATCCTTCACACTCTACATACTTTTACCAACGACTTGGAAACTTGAATATTCCTTCTTCAAAAAAATCAGTGTTCCATTCACATAACTTTCTCTAGCTGTTCCATAAATAACTTTTCTTACAAAAGCTTATTCTTTTATCTATTTTATGTTGATCGAGATAAACATTACTTCAATTAAATTGTTTTTTCACTCAAGTCGTGTGTAGGACAGGAGGTGGATAGGTAGAGTCAGACTGAAAAATTCAATGTCATAGCCGGGATTTGAACTATGGATCTCCCAGAAAATGGGAATGGCATGTTAATAATGGATGCTCTTTAACTGCTGTGGTTCTCAGCATCCCATTCTATATTGGGCATGAAAGACCGCTTAATTTTGCTTAGAGGCCTCTCTATCAGGTTTGAGGTTCTTTTATGTGCCGTTAATCTACGACACGGGACCAACTGCTTTACTTCCCTTCCAAAGGAAGCCATGCTATGGATTTTTACACCCGAAAAAATCCATCGTCCTCCGACGGATCTCCCGGTCTCTAGTCAGTTGCTGTACCACTAAGCTACCATAGCATTGAATTCCTCAACTGACTCGCATGTTTCCCAGTAAACCACAAGGTGATCTCAAAGTGTTTTGGGATGACAACCCCAATGGTAACTTACAATGTTGTAAGTCCCAGGATTCATAGTATAACCAACTATTATGGTCAATTGGTATTGAATTAATTGTTTTTTCACATAAGCCGTGTGTAGGACAGGAGTTGGATAGGTAGAGTCAGACTGAAAAATTCAATGCCATAGCCGGGATTTGAACCACGGATTGCTCTGCCACTGAGCTACCATGGCAACATAAGGCATAGCAATGAATTTTCAACTGACTCTTATGTTTTTCTGGTAAACCACAAGGTGATCATAGCTTTGAGAAATTCAATGCTATACCAGCATGTTGCCAAAATTGCATTTTTCATAAAATTGTTGCATTCTTGCAACACGTATTCCACTTGCTTTCTTTTTTTCTGGATGTAACCACTTTTTCCGTTTAAGATTTTTTTTTGTGAGCACTGCTTATACTTGTAGCCAAATCACCGGTGAACTCAAGTGTTAATGTCACCATTTCTTTCAATGGAAGTGTTGGATATTTCCCATAAAACTTACAATAAACAATAATACTATAGCTTATGCTTTGTGTCACTCGACGAAGATGCAAGAGGAAACTCATGATTCTAAACAGCAATTGTTACTATTGTAAACAATGTTACGGAAATCAGGTGACTCATATGAATAGCATGTTGGGACTTATAGCTCTGTTTAACAGGACAAATAAGTGTCAATTCAACTCTTAGGTATTTGCACAATTTGAGAATAAATTCATTGTGTAATTTAGACAGTAGCACTTACTTGGCAGGCCCCTGGTCTGGAGAGGCGTAGAAGAACAGATCCAGCAGCTCGATGTTCTGCATCAGAGAGACACACAGCTGGTTCAGCAGGACGACCAACCTCTTCTCCACCTCCACAGGGAACACTTCCCCTGCACAAGAGGCTAGCAACTTTAGCAGTGGGCGGAGAAACGGCTCATGGACTAGAAGCTGGTGTCGCGAGTGACTTACCAGTAACTCGTACAACTTGAGTTGCTCCAGACGAACTGCATTCCCATACCTGCAACGTTACTGGCCATCAAGCTACACTCAAATAACTTTCTCTACCTATTCTACAACAAGCTGTTCCTACAAAATTAGTGTTAATCTTTTTCCCACACAAGCCCTGTATAGGACAGGAATTGGTCTGAAATATTCAATGTCATAGCCAGGATTTGAACCACATAATCTCCCAGTCTCTAGCTGGCTGCTCTAACAACTGAGCTACCAGGGCAAAATACCAACAGCATTAAGCCCAGCACTTACAACATTCTAAGTCACCATTGGAGTATATCACCTTGGGGTTTACCAGGAAATATGGCAGTCAGTTGAAAAACTTAACCTCCTAACATAAAACCATGAGTATACTTATTTTTTTCAAATCTGACGGTATAATAAAATGGCGAGTATACTCAGGCTTATCATTTCTGGCCGGCATACATTTTAAAAGGTCTAAGTTCCTCATTCTATCTCATGTTTTGGAACTTCTTTGATATTTTCATAGATATTGCTGTGGTCTGTAGCTTTGAAAAGACCTTTGCTGACCAAAAGAACCGATATGTATGGCACTGAAATGGAAAGATAAGAGAGACGTCTGTATGCTGTCCACTATCCACAATGCAGACATGGAAAGTAAGAAAGAAAGAAATTGTCAAACAAGCGGCTGTATTTGCTTATAATGACACAATGGGAGGTGTGCATAAAGTAGACTAGCACATTGCCACACAAGAGCGGCAAGAAGATATTTTTTCATTTTTGGAATTGGCAGAATGGAATGATTTATCCTGTATCCTTTCGTGTGGTAGCTGATTGAAAAACAGAGCCATTGTCACCAAAAGCAAAGGCAACTCGACTTGTTGGATGTCATTTTCCATCAGCGATTCCTCCGACCGAGAAGAAACAGAATCCAACAAATACGTGTAGCATGTGCGTGATACCAAAGGAAAGAAGGCACAGAGGGAATCTAGATACATGTGTGTAGTTTTATGTATTGATCCTTGCTTCCACACAGCCACAAATATATAAATAATGACTCTAAATGTGTTGCTGTTCATTTTTTTAGTGCTTCAATGCCCGGAATTCACTTTTGTTAATGTAATTTCAAGAAGAAAAAGGGTACAAGTATATCACGAGTATACTAGTGATTTTAAATAAGAGAATATTCAGCGATGAAAATTTCCATTGTTGAGCACTTAAAAACAATTTCAAGGTGACTGTCATTATTGTACTGTACATTTCATTTTGACAATAAAAAAAATAGGCGAAAAAAGAACCATCATATTGTTTGTATATGAATACATTATGTTAAGAGGTTAATGCTGTGACACAAGCTGCCATGGTAGAGCAACTGTCTAGAGACCGGGAGATCTGTATTTCAAATCCTGGCTATGGCATTGAATTTTTCAGTCTGACTCTACCTATCCAACTCCTGTCCTACACATGGCTTGTGTGAAAATAAAACAATTAACTTAACACCAAGGAGATGAGATTACCTTCCAGTATGTATGCTCCAAGCAAACAATGTATCCAGCAAGTTTTCACTCAATAGATACTCAAGACAGGGCGAGGATTGGCGATTTTCACTGTTTGGTGATGCTCTACCAGATGTTCGTAGTTCTAGCAGCAGCAGTGTCACCATGTGATCTAGGTGATTTACCACACCCAGCACATCGTCTTGGATAGGATAACCCACAGGAGGCTGCAACATATAACACATGCATTACCTGGCTTCCATTACACATGCTACCAAATGTATACAGTAAGTCTTATATCAACAAGAAAAATCTTAGGAAGTATGACAGGCATTCAACAAGTCCTTGGATAAAGATAGAAAAACAAATTATTTTTGGAAGAATAATTTTTATTATTATTTTTCAACATAAATCTCCTTTTAGCTTGATACACTTTTCCCGGCGTTTCTCCAACTGTATACTTTTGGAAGGTCCTCAAAATAGGCATTTGTTTGGGAGATGACCTCTTCATTAGACGTGAATCATTTTCTTCCATATTTGGTAATAAACAAAATTCACTGGGGGCCAAATCTGGTAAATATTGCTGAATGTTGTGGTAATTCAAATCTTAATTCTACAATTTTTGCCATTGAAACTGAGCAGGTGCACACCCTTGCACTGTCTTGAAGAAAGAGAATCTTTTTCTTTGCCAGATGAGGGCATTTTGTCTCTGGAGTGTAGTAGTGTATCCATAGCAGAAAGTCGTGAGGAACACGACGGCTAACAAACCAGCTTCTTAATTGGTGACAAGATTGTTGATTCAACTGCCTATGGCAATGAAAGCATAGATTTTTTCCCAGTGGTAGCACACAAGCCACAGGTGACACTCAATGACTTTGTAACAGCCAATCTTTTGATGAGAACAACTCAAAGTGCACGTGGTATTATTAACACTAAGTCACTTACATTTTCATTACGAGGGACTAGTTTTGGAACCCTATGCTATCATTTTCACCTCATGGGTCCATTTGCTTGTGCTCTCTTCTCTGGTGCTGAAATGAACTATTTAACTAAGCTGTCAACTGGCAGGATTTCAAAGTTTATTAGATCATCTTTGTTTTTCCATATGAGATCATCTAATAAACTTTGAAATCCCGTCAGTAGACAGCTTAGTTAAAAAGTTCATCATTTTGCCACCAGAGAAGAGAACACAAGCAAACGCAACCAGCAACGACAGTTGGACCTGTGAGGTTGAAAATGGAAGCCTAGGCTTTAGAAACTAGTCCCTCATAATAAAAATGTAAGTGATGCAGTGTTAAAAATACCAACTCAACAAATTAATATCACATATAATTTGACCATCACTGTTACTAAATTCCTCCAAACATCAACCAATTGAAAGATTGTTTCAGGCCAGAATTATTAGTAGAGATATGTGACTCCTCGGTTCCCCTGTGATTTCTATCTCTGAGGTAACTTAAAGCATAAAGTGTACAAGACAAACCCACACACCCTGGAAGAATTCAAACAAAATATCCACCAGGAAATTGCCAGCATCTCTCACGTGAACTACGGCGAGTAAATAAATGGCGTGTTATTTATGGACACTCTGTAACTGCTGTGGTTCTCAGCATCCCATTCTATACTGGGCGTGAAAGACCGCTTAATTTTGCTCAGAGGCCTCTCTTATCAGGCTTGAGGTTCTTTTACGTGCTGTAAAACTACGACACAGGACCAACAGCTTTACTTCCCTTCCGAAGGAAGCCATGCCTAGGATTTTTTCACCGGAAAAAATCCATTGTCCTTCAGTGGGTATGAAGTTACCATGGTAACCATTAGACCATGGACGGCGACACTATGGCGAGTGATGATAGTTTCCTAAAGAGGCGATATCTCCTTTAATAACATAGGCAAGTAAAGCCTTTAAAAATGTTGCAGGTTTCATCCGCGACTTTCTTTGATACATGGGCAGACGGCAACGAGCGCCGAGGGCACAGACAGGCAAAATTGTGCAACCGGTTCATACTTTTTTGACTCACCCGTTAGTTTCATGTACCCAAGATGTGACTAGAGAGAGCTTCTCCAGCAGGTAAGGGCAAATCCCAAACTACTTGACATGCAACCCATAAAGTCAACTAACACCACATAGATTGAAATGGAAAAGCAGACAACACAATGAGTGCAGTTGCTGACTTTTAAATAAACACAAGGGCTGATCAACAACGAGACTGATTTTTACTTTCTGCAGCCCATACATACTATGCACATAGTGGATAGAGAAGGTATTGTATTCCACCCAAAAATTCAATACTGAGATTTCACTAGAAATATATGCTCTGAGATCCCCTGAGTCCATAAAGAAGCATTTTTAGAAACAAAAAAAAAAAGTGAGTGTGTGCGTGTGTGGACAGCATAGCTCAAAAACAAAAAGTTGGTTAAATGCCAAACTTGATATTTAAATTCAGTATCTTCCAAGAATGCAACATGAATATTTTCAAGAAAATCTCTAAAAATGGCTTTAACAATTTTGATCAAAATACTGTATAAAGATATATAAAGATAGTGTATATAAAGTTGACATCACAAATAAAATGTATATTTTGAATCTTCTGGAAACAGCCTCTGTAGTGCTGTTTATTCTGGTTGAATTTTGCATAATATTTAAACTGTAAGAGATACACAAAAACTGTACATCTCATTAAAACACATAGTTTATGCCATAAAAGTTTTTCTTAAAGAGTATACTGTTTTCAAAATATTCATTCTTAGTTTCAATTTTAAACTAATTAACTTTTCTCAAATGGGACCCTGCAAAGTGAACCAAACCTCAATTGTTTCACACAGCAATAGCTTTTAAAACACTTGATTATCATTTGGGCTAGTATATTGCCTTATTTCCCTTCTATTTACAAGGAAGCAAGTACTAAGAATATTTCTGTTAATGTTTATCATGATTAGAATTAAGTAGGTAAAAGAATAAGCTTATTAACAATAATTTGTTGCAGAGATGCAGAGAAAGTCATGTGAATGGAACAAGGTTTTTATTGTTTCCGTTGCTATCCTGCATTATGGCTGCGGCTACCAACATCGATAAAAAGAATACCACAGGAAGAGAAACAATTTTAATAATTTCTCAGGTTTATTTTTGGTTTTTAAGGATCAATAAGTTTTTTCCTTTCACATGCAGTAGTATTCTTTCCTTGCTATTTTAAAATACATTTTGGAACATATTATAGCATCATATCTTCTAAATGCTGCGAAGTGGATAATAATATCTGTTTCACTTCTTAAATGCATCTGTTATGTTATTGCATTTTACAACAAATAAGCAAATTGGAAACAAAAGAAGAATACATCCTAATTAGAAGAAAATAGAATACATATACCTAATTATGTTTTAATGTTTTTTGAATGTTGGGTTCAGAGGTTTCCAGTAAATCCTACAGAGAAAGCAAAAAAATCTGACATGCTCCATTCACATGACTTTCTCTAGCTCTCTGCAACAAATTATTGTTAAAAAGCTTATTCTCCTATCTACTTGATGCTAATCAAGATAAACATTAACAGAAACGGTCTTATTACTTGCTTCCTTGTAACTAGACGGGATAAAGTGATAGTCAAATGTTTTAAAAGATTGTTCCTATAGGATTGAAATCCTTTTCTTTACATTGCCAGGAGTTGACAAATTCCCATATATAAAAGTTTTTAAGTACTTAAAACTGAAACCAATAACAAGGAATATTCCAAAAACTAGTTAACTTCACAAAAACAAAACAAACAAAAAATACACCAACAGTAAAAAAATTATGTATTTTAGACATCTACATTTTTTATGTAGTAAGTCCTTCTCCATCTCTTATAGTTTACCAGTTATACAAAATTCATCCAGAATAAAGATGTCTTCAGAGGCTATTCACAGGAAATTCAAGATATACATTTTATTTGACAAGTAAATATCTTTAATATATGATATTTTAATCAAAATTGTTAAGAGCCATTTTTGAGAAAAACATAATTTTTGAAATTATTTCCATGTAAAAGGTAGTTTTTGTTGGAGGGGAAGGTCTTCAAAAACTTTGTGTTGCATTCTTGGCAGATACTAAACTTAGATACCAAGTTTGGTATTTAACGGTCTTTACATTTTGAGCTATGCAGTCCACAGACACACACACACACATACACACGCACCTTTTTGTAAAAATGCTTTTTTTGGATTCAGGGGGACCATACTGACTTCATATACCCAAGGTCGAAGGTTCAAACCTGGCAGAGGATGATGGATTTTTTCGGGCATAAAAATCCTTAGCACAGCTTACTTCGGAAGGGAAGAAAAGCCATTGGTCCCATGTCATAGATTTACGGCACATAAAAGAATCTCAAGCCTGATAGAGAGGCCCCTGAGCAAAATTAAGTGATCTTTCCCGCACAATTTAGAATGGGACACTGAGAACTACAGCAGTTAAAGAGCATCCATAAATAACACGCCATTTCGATGGAACCCAAAACATGTATTTCTGGTGAAATCTAGGTATCAAATTTTTGGGTGGAATGCAATACCTTTTCTATACACTATGTACATAGTAGGTGTAGGGAAAGTAAAAATATGTTATTATCAAATAGTATGGGTTGTGGTTGTAGGCATTTCTGTAATACCTAAGAGAGGGAAAGGCTTTAGATGCACACACCTATGGCTATGCTCTGTCATTACTATGTAGTTCACATTTTGGCTTGCAAACTTCTTCACTAATTTACTTCTAGAAAACATACCTTGCAGAGTACAAACCTCAATATATAAGTATGGTAATAATTGTTATGCTACATTCATAATGAAATGCAAGCGGAGATGCTGTAAGTCCAAGAGTTTGAACTCATGTTATTTAATGTAAGCATTCACATAGAAACACGCAACGAAATAGTTTACAAGCTCCAAACTTTATCCTTGCGTTATGAACAAAGAGGATGAAATCTGCTTCTTTTCTCTATGAATTCAACAACAGACAATCACGCTACAAGATTTTACATGGCCTGCTGTACATGCATGCTCTTCTATTTGGCCGTGCAGCACCATCTCTAATTTCCCTCAAGAGGTTATGACAGTCTCCTAGCGAATCCTTCTTTGATTTAATTAATGTAACTATCATTTGTGTATAGATTTCTTGGTACCCATAAATTGAAGGAGCAGAGAGATAATTCTTAGTTCATTATCACTTTTTGCAGTGTCTATGCTTGTACCATTTTCAATAATTTTGAATGAGCAAATTATTGTGACATCACTGACTGAGCGTCAGTTGTTAGTATGTAAGATTTTTATAACCTATTTATTTGTAAAAGATTGAGTGAATTTTTTTATGTGATATTGTTGGTTATGTTATTCAGTAACTTGCGGAGCGCTTGGAAGATATTCGCATGCAACCCGTGATAACTTACAATTGCATTGTGAATGGTGTTTCCTTGCGTCTGCATCTCATTGTGAATGCAGCATTAATCACAGCGCATTTGCAGAGATTAAGTGCAAACTGTTTCCACTCACAACCACAGGTATCAAAAATGTTCAGGTAGCACACAAGTTTAAAAAATGGAATATCTTGTTTATATTTTGAAGCAAACTTTCTATAACAAGAAATCTCTCGATATCTGGAGTATTGTGGAGGAGAAGCAGCATGAATAATTGAGAAACCCGTAATTTAATGCTTTTAAGGTACAACATACATATGTAAATAGGAAATTATATTTAAAAGCTTTTTTCAACATGTATTCTTTGTTCAAAAGTTTATTCTACTTCTGTGCATGGGTATAGTAAGCCTGTTAACACACTAAAAGCCAGGCAGTTCTTTAGTTGAAGAGCCAAGAAACCCAGGGTTTTTACATTATTATTTACATCAATGAAATCTGCTAAAATACCTTGAAACAATCTAAAAGTTTGGTTTTCAAGGATTTCTCAACAAATAAGAAAATATTCACTTCTGTATTAATATTTTATTTTAAATTTACAACAACTTGAGTTTAAAAAAAATCTACGTAAAGCAGCTTACACTCTTATTTATTGAAAGATCAAAAATGTGTCCCCTGGAATTGGAATTTTCCATAACTTCATTTATTGCATCCTGAATTTCAGCTTCAGTTCACAGAAATCGAGGAAAACACTATTTTAACATTTAAGAACACCAAACAGATCACCACCACCTTCAAGGAAAATGGTGCGAGTGACCTGAGAGCAGCCAATACTACTAACCTATTTTCTATTCACTCTTAGATTGATCCCCGCCAAAACCAATCTCTGTGGTCAGTGGACCATGGTACACCACAGTAGTAATGCGCTCAGTAATGTAATACCATGCTAATAATCTAAATGACAGAATAAATTTATACTTAAACGGTATAATATTGTATACAAATACCTACGAGTTTAAAAACTCGCCGATTTATAGCATTAAACAAAGCTATAAGACCCAGCATGAGTCACCTGATTTCCACAAATTGTTTACACAGTAACGGTTACTTGCACTTCGAACATGTAACAAAACAAGAAGCGTTGCTTTGGGAGATGGATAGTTTAAGTGACATTGTTGTTGATAACCTGGTTATCAACCTTGGATTGGAAAGCAGCAGTACAAACGGTTCAGACGATTCCGATCTGGAGGAATAGAGCCGCTTCCAGAGAACGAATAAATGTAAGTTATTGCATACATGTTATTTATTTTTTCGCACATGCTTTTAGAGGCAATTTTTACATGTGCACGCATTTATTTTGATACGACTATCACTTTTATCACCATTATATTTAATAGAATAATAATTTAGTTACCGTTTAAATTGTCGGAATAAGTGATCTGTTTGTTTTACATTACAATATGCTATGCTGGCCAAGAAAGTATGACAGTATTTTTGGCGCAAATGGAGGAAAGCTACATTGCAACGGTGCACTGGTCGCCTGGGGCTGTTTTGACGAGGATCAACTTAAGGTTGAACTGGGTTTAGTAGTTGACTAAAGCAAGGACTAAGGACAGTTGACAGCTGACCCTTGCCACATAGCCCAAGATCAAGTTACAGTCGTGGAATTGCATTAAAAGTGTTAGCTACATTAGGTCGTGGGCCACATGAACATTTCGAACAGCCTGAGCTTTAATGTTAAGGGGAACTGACATTTTCTTGCAGCAATAATGTCATTGTAATCACATTCAATGACTGTCTTCATCCCCACTTCTCATGCACTGTCCTCTTCATTCCTTTTGTTGTGAAGCAGCGTTACTCATGTACCTGGTTCACATGCATCGATCTTAAAGCCATTTAAACCCGTAGCCAGTTTCATTAATCATGCAGTTGCTTCTTCTTCATCACTGAAACTTTGAAAATCACTTTCTTCTCTTTTTGGAAGAATTTTCTTCCATGACCGAAATACAGTGACTTTCAAATGGGATAATGTTTGTCCTTGAGCACCACCAGGCCGGCAGCCAACTGGAGTGCTACTGTGTTGAAGTATTGCACTTACTGGGAAGTAACACGCTAAGCGATTCCATGTCCCATAATTATTACTTGTGCTAACACAAAATATTAACATTTTGCAAAAAATAATTCACGAGGAAGATAGGCAGTAAAATTTATAGCAGGACCGTACAAATCCAGAGATTTTAGTTCAAATAGTGACATTGCAGATTCTAGTTCAGTTTTAGAGTTGACTCTGCCATGGTCGATTCACCAACATGGCTGCCCTTGGCAAGCAGACAGAATGAACGGAAGACTGTGCATTTCATATCGGAAAGCAGAACAGATTTTCAGAAATCCATTTTTACCCCTTATTTCAATCCAGTTCATTTACATACACCTAACCGAACTTAATCTCGAAACCTGTCACATAGCCATATTGATTCCGTAACCAATAGTCATCTCGCTGTATTATCTTTATCAATGTTGGCAACCACTGCCATAATGAGTTATAGAGACAAAAACTTGTAAACAACTACATGAGGGAACAGCCGAATAATATACTATGAAATCTGGATCGGCAAAGGAATAAAGACCATTGTTTTTAATGTCCCAAACAGTCTGCATTCCAACCCCATAATCACCACTTAGTTTTGCAACAGTTTCCCTCTTCCCAAATCTTCCAGTTATTTCTAACCTTTATTTTATTGTCAACACATATGTTTCTCATTTCTCCACCATCTCTTTTACAAATTTCTTTTAACTTGCTTTGTTGACACTTACACGCTGATCAACATCAGAAAAACTGAACTTGTTTTTAATTTACATGGAACAGGCAGGCCAATAACAATGGAAACCAACTCTGCTGTCATGTGACGATCATTTAAACAAAGGAAATAGCACTTATTGTCACGCAGCAGCTCTTTTATTGCTGTTTCCTAAACAAAAACAATCTACAATAATTTGGGGGGGGGGGGAATGCAAGGATTATGTGAACATGAGTAATCGAGAGTATACTGTATCCTAACTGAAGTATTTGGGTGGGCCACAAAATATCACAGAGTTTCTCCTAAACTTGTCACATGGATAATTGGGGGTTTAGGGCCCTCAACAATGAGCTATGCTTAAGAGTACACCATTAGGCACAATTAGTATGGGAGATTATTCATAACAATATCTACTTTCAAACATACTTTTTATATGGATATTTATTACTCAGGTTAGCATTTTCAACAGTTTCAATATGGACTAATTGTGGCAGCTTTACTCTAAAAGCTTCTGACAACCCATATTTACTGACCAGTACTGAATAAGCCACATCATATTGGTATGCCATATGCTAATGCACAAACATATGAAACTGCACATCACATCTTATTCAGACAGTTTATTTTATGCAGTGGATAATATATATACAGAGAATACAAGAGACAATTAATTTTGTTAAGCTACTTATTATGTACTGCTTCATTTACACAACTCTCTTCATTTTTACATTCTTGTTAATTTTGGACTCAACAGCTTTCTATTCCTACCTATGTAAATCTTGTAATTACTCAGTGGAATTGAAACAATGGTAGCATTCACACTTACTTGAGTTCTTTCAATGATTTCATGTGTTTGTTGCCAATGTTTCTTGAAACTGTCATAGCATGCAGTAGGGTCACACTCCTTTGGAGGGGAGTTGGACGGTCTCCGCTTCCCAAAACTTGTCCTTAAAGGACTGTTCCTCAACCAACTCATGATGCTGTGCACCTAACTGGAGTCTGATGCCTCAAACATTCTAAAATCAACACAACACAATGCTTTACAAAATAATATGTGCAACAACGTAGAAGGCTGCTCAGTCTACTATTACAATTACTTGGCTTATTGCACGTGACGTAAACGATCTTTATCTTGTCCTCCCTATTATCTTAATAAAGATTCAGCACTACTGGACTCTTTAATCGGATACGCCTACAAGGTGTTACTTAAGCAACAAAATTTGACATGACGTAAAGAGTTCCTTGCTCCATTAGTATTACCATGTTGCATGCAATTACTACTTAAGAAAATATTCGAATATCTGTACATACGTAGTGGCAAAAATGCATCTAAAAATATAGGCTTCCCTCGTTGAACTCTTTCAAGTTTTCCCATTCCGCCATTAGTATCGATGACATTTCAATCGCTGAACGACCACTATAATATACATAAACAATGAGTGAAATAAAAGGTGAATGCTATTAGAAGAAATGTCTTTCTAATTTTCAGAAGTTCTTCTTTTCCATATTTTTAATAAAAGCAAGAAAAGCTGTGGAAAGTACATTCGCTTTGGGTTGGAGTTTAAATTCGAAACTCAACAAACAATATGGCGTCGAAAGATGTAAGATGTTTTTATTTTAATGTTTAAAATATTTAAACTTTAAAGGAACGTATATTAATAGTTGTTAAACTTATTAATTGTAGAACAATTTTTCTCTTACGTAAGTGTTTGTGTATTAAATGTTACTGAGAAACGTTCAAATTTATGAGGTTCAATTTACCAGAATTACCGAATTCTCTTATATTTTTTACTGTATCTGAGTCAATATTGCATAAACACATATCTTGATGAAAAATTTTAAAATTTCTATCTGTTAATTATAATGAAACACCTAAATACCTTTAAATGATGTAATATATAAATTGATGTAGTTTATTGACGTATAGGTTAGAAAGGCAGACTACATCGATTATGCTGTAGTTAAATTAAAGCAATGATTTGTGTCATGTTTCAGAAATATGAAGACCATCGACGCAAGTGGGATAGAGATGAATATGAACGTTTGGCGGCGGAGAGAATACAGGAGGAATTGGAAGCACAAGAGAAAGCCAAACAGAAGCAACCACCAGTGAAGAGAGAATTGCTGAGACAGAGAGATTACAGAGTAGACCTTGAATCCAAACTTGGGAAAAGTGTTGTTATAACCAAGAACACTCCATCTTCACAAACCGGAGGGTAAGCATATCTAAAGTTTAAACAGTCTAGATTAAGATATTAAAAGTTGCTTGTCAGTATTTTTAGATGATGATTCCAATACTTGTGGTTAGGTTAAAATTAAATCAGGTAATTATAGAGAACTTGGGCCCCTCTAGAAATTAAACAAATTGTGGTTTGACTGTAAGTTTGGTATATACTTGTTACGTTTTCACCAATTCTTTTTATCGGAAAAGCTCCGTAATTAAGTTAAATGCTTATTACGTGCGCGTAGCGATCCTTTTTTGTGAATATGAAGTATGCTTCCTAGAAGGAGTAGAATATAAATAAAGAAGTCGTGTAGTACTTTTGCAATGTAAATATATAATAATACTACACGCTAAAGTGCCTAAAACCTGACTTTCATTGTCGGCGGCAGGCAAACAGTGTTGTGGATGCAACACCGGCATATGTCGCTAGACACTGTGCTGATGTACGACAAGTATGTTTCACGCAGATACAGCTGTTCAGTGAATTTTATTATGCAGAACTTCGGCCACTCTAAAATCGAATGAAACTAAGTGCGATTGATTGACTTTGTATTTATGATGACAATTTCAAAGTCTGTGGATTTCAAATTTAGTGCGAGGTTAGGTTCCAATCCATTTAGGTTAGTGTGTGTATATAAATTTATGTTTCTAATTTTATATCGTGGTAGTACCTCATCAATATTTCCAACAACTCCTAACAGCGCAATGGATACATTAGTTTTTTAAACCATCTCCCCACCCATAATCCCTCTCTAACCACACCGGTCCCGTTAGAGTGCAAAACTGGCATAAGTCGCAGCAGAGAGAGTTAGCGGCCCAACTTGTAAATAATTACCTTAAATCATCAACATTGTATGTGATGTTGCACACAACACAGTGACTAGTGGATTTCACAGTAGACACATTGGAAGTATGTTGTCAAAACACCACAAACACTTGGAATGGTGGCAACCAGAATAAGTGAACCTGAGCAGAAATATGCACAACATAACTATTTAATTAACTTTTGTGTTTAATATGCATAGTTTCATTGTTATAAATTAAGTTTTACATATCTCTAAAGTGTACTTATATTTACTGCTACTTCTTATTTTGGTGTTGTTCACTAAAGTTGAACATTGGTTACTACATTCACATGCATTTCTATGTCCAGTCTTCTTTAAACTATTATTTAAAATGCTAATTCCTCTTCCTGCTTTGTGTTAGCCAACATATATGTGAGCAGAAAAGACCTTAAACATATTTTCTTGTAGCTGGAAGGGAAATAAGGAAAAGCACTACGCAAAGCAATATTGGCTATTGCTTTGCTTAAACCAATAACAAGGAATATCTACAATACATGTATTTCAATGGAAGTGTTCACAGTTGACAGGAAACTTTCCCAGGAAACAAGTCTTGCCATGTTCTTGTTACCATGCACAACATATTACCTTTATATTGTGCATTATTAGAGATTATTGTAAGTGGTTGTTACATGAACAGCCACTAGAGCTCACTTTAGTCTAAATTCTTTCAAAGGATGTTGTCTGAATTGGAAAGAGATAAAAAATTATCATTAGTCAGTTAAAATAAGTGTTGGAATGCGAAAAATTGACCAGGAAAAGGAGGAGAATAAGTGCATTGCTGTTCTGGTTACCAGGTTGTTGTGAACCAAAATCTTGTGTCCTGTATGGCTTCCAAATCATGGTTTTCTTCAGGTTACCATTCTCAGGTTATTATGAACCAGTCTTAACTTTTCTAAAATTCACATTTTCATTTCAACTGTATATGCTAAAGTAATATTATTTCATCAAGGAGTGGTTAAATCATAAATATGAATAATTATTTGTGGGTATTATTAGAAAATCATTGTGAGAGAGAGACAGAGAGTTAGGTAGGTGGGGATTTATCAAATTAAGGTTTTTATTTAACATTAAATTGACACATTTAATTTTGTACATTTACATTTCCGTGGAGAATTGAAGTAGTGCATGGAAACAGATTCAAATCATAATGAATTTTGGATCTGATGTCTAAAAAAATGGAATCAGAATGAGATTGGATCAAAATATGTTCATGGAAACCTTTCCAAATTCAAATCGTTTTGAATATGCTAAATAAACTATTCTTTTGCTCTTCTCATTGCACACAGTAGTTATATGTTATTTATTTATTGCTGTAGAACCATTTTTATGGTTTCTGTAGTTTGCAATGTATTCTCAGATATAATTATTTAATTCAAAACCTGCTTATAATTAATTAATTTTGAAGCTTGCATATTCAAAAGAATATCAATTTGTTGTGAAGTAACATGTGAATGCAGATTGAATTGGACTCCTAATTGATTGGAATGTTTCAGGTATTACTGCAATGTGTGTGACTGTGTGGTGAAAGACTCCATTAACTTCCTGGACCACATCAATGGAAAGAAACGTAAGTAAAGTAGCTACCATAGAACCTTCCAACACATGGCCACTTGAATCAATACCTTACTAAAGCTAATACAAAACATAGGGAAGCCTATCAGCCAGTGAGATTATCGCAGTGTTGCTTATCATTTCACATTAAGTAGAAATATCATTTCACACAGCACACAGGGTAGAAATGTGATTCTATACACTGCCATATTCATCTGTAAAATTAACTGTTTTTTTTTTTTTTCTTTTTTTTTTTCTTTTTTTTTTCTTTTTTTTTATATATAGCTCCCTTTAACATCTAAGGTCATATTGGGGGCTTTGCATTTGAAACAACTCATCTGTAGGTTCTTTACGTTGGTTTAAATCATTTTATTATTCTCAAATATACACACATTCACTCTCACATACATACTTCCAGACTCTGTGGGGGATAGGGAATAAATTTGGGTAAAGAAAAATTCCCCGCCCCAGCCGGAAATCGAACCCGGGACCTCTGGATGAGAAGTCAGCTCGTTGACCATGGAGGCAGTCTGTTAAATTAATTGTTTTTCCAAGATTTTGAAGTAAAGAACAAAGGAAAATGGAAGGGGAGTTATCTTTAATTGAATCTCATTTTTTTGCCTGTCACAAGCTATTATTGCAGTAAACATTGTAGCAAGGTGATAACTTAATTTTGTTCTAAAACTGAATATATGTATGAGGCAGTCATATATAGGATGCGTGTATGTAAACACACACCAAGAAAAAGGTGACAACTATCAGAGATTATAATGACTTTCACTGTGGACTGCATGTATTGTATTCCGAGTCTGAGGAACATGCCTCCTGTTCTCACGGTTCTGGGATCATGTCGCGTAACTGCTAAATGGGCGAATTAGGAAGAAGTTTCTCATAAACCAATTTTGTCTGCCAATTTCCTTTTCCTTGTTTTTGCTTCTATTATTCAAGAAACTACAACCAAACACCACACGCGTATTGATCATTATACTGGTTTAAAACCTACTTATTTTTGTGTCCACATTTAACCCACAAAAGCCGTACTCATCTTGACACCGACCACAGTGCATAAGAATAGGTAGGGTGTTTCCTCTCTACTTTCTCTAATCTTGGCAGTCACAATAGCAGATTGCCTCAGATACATGCACATTGCACAGCTTGGGAATCGTTGCCTGTTTAACTTTCATCCTACACTTGTAACAGTAAAAATAAAGCGACAAAAGTGGTGCAGCTGTACCGTCTATCTAATATTCCTGCAAGCAAGCTTAACTGCTCTTAACTTTAGGTTTTATAAATCATTCATTTCGTATTAAATTAAAAGAGTTTGAGCAACAAAAAACATCACCTAGTAATTACTTGCTGGAACCGGTTTTGGGAACACCTGTTCCCATTTTGGTTGGTATCACCAGTGAGGGTGAAGCTGTTCCTGTGTAATACAATTAAATTTGGCTCTCTTTGCATCACCAGGAGCAAAAACAAAAGATATATGAAATGAATGGCAACCTCCTGTTTGAGAAAACTATAAGTGTTGCAAAACCAATAACAATGGTTAAGCCTACCAAAAAAACAAAAAAAATAAGTGCATATGACATAAATTGTTAATGGGATCTATATTTTTTGTGTAGTAAGTTTTTGATTATCTCTCATGGTTGCCAGTTGTACAAAATTCATTCAGAATAAAGAGGTCTTCAGAGTTTATTCCCAGATAATTCAAGATATACATTTTCTCTCATAACTAATTTTAATATATGGTATTGTGATGAAAACTGTTAAAATCAGTAGAAAATAAAAAAAAATTGTCCATATAAAGGGGAGTTTGGGGAGGAAGGATTTTCTTGAAAATTTTAATGTAGCATCAAATATCAAGTTTGGTATTTTACAGACTTTTTGTTTTTGACAGACACACAGAGACTTTTTTTCTAAAATGTTTTTTTATTACTCAAAGGTCCTCAAAACATGTATTTCCAGTGCAATTTTGGCATCACATTTTTGGGTGAAATACAATACCTTCACTACCTACACTATACAGATTGTACATACATGGTTGAGAAAGTAAAACTTACAGATAGGTAAACTAAATTCACTGGTCTTTGATAGCTGGGAGATGTTTTGTGGGACACTTACTTGACTTAGTTGCTGTTATTCCTTTGTGGAACATATGGCATCAATAAAGGTCTTGCATCTTCCTCTATGACCAGCTGTTTCACCTCCCTCAGCTCTTCTTAATCTCTTCCTCCATGTCATTCTGGGTCTACCTCTTTTCCTTGCTCCATCACACCCTTTTCAATAGCACCTTCTGCTTGGCCTAACCAGTTCCATTTTCTCTTTTTTATTTGCACCTTTATTTCACCTTGATTTGTTTTGCTCATAGTTGTTCTTTGTTATATCAGGCTAACGTATCCCCAGAATTTTCCTCAAGCATTTATTTTTGTAGGACGGATACCTGCTAAAACTACAACTTTGATGAAAATGTATATCTCATCCTATCTGCAGCAATATGAGCAAAAAATTGTTGAATTTTGTCTACAAAATGTTTCTACACTTACCTTTTACTTACTGTGTATGGTCTCCTTTGAAATACTCTCCTCCACAATTGATACACCAATCCCAATGCTGTTTCCACTTCTGGAAGCAGTCTTGGTATACCTCTTTCTGGATCATGCAAAGGGCTGTCTGCAAATTTTCTTTTATCCCTTCTATCATTGCAAATCTTCGTCCTTTCAAAGGTGTTTTCAACTTTGGAAATAAAAAAAAGTGTGCATAGACCAAGTCTGGATGAGACAGTGCAGTGATATTATTTTTGTGCAGTAGTCATGCACCAGCAGGGATGAATGTGCAGGTGCATTGTCGTAATGCAAAAGCTAAAAATCTGATGTGTACCATTCACATGACTTTCTCTACATCTCTGCAACAAATTATTCTTAATAAGCTTATACTTCTATATACTTCATGCTAATTGAGAAAAAATTAGCAGAAATAGTCTTATTATTTGCTTCCTTGTAAGTAGAAGCGAAATAAGGGAGTACCATAGGTTAAAGTGATAGTCAAAAGCTGGTTGCTGTGTTACTGAAGTTCCTTTGTTTGCATGGACAGCAGTTGACAAATTCCTGTATGGGAAAATATTTTTCAAAGCAGAAACCAAAAACAAGGAATATCTCAAAAATGATGAACTCCATGAAAAAAAGTATAATTGTGTGTTTTAACATGCTATACATTTTTTGTGCAGTAGTTTTTTTGTCCATCTCTTATGGTTTAGCAGTTATTCAAAATTCCGTAAAATTCATCCAGAATAAAGCACTCTTCAGAGGCTATTCCCAGAAAATTCAAGATATACATTTTATTTGTTGTGTAAATATCTTTAATATACAGTATTTTAATCAAAATCGTTACAGCCATTTTTGAGAAAATCAAAATTTTCAAATAAAGTTCCATGTAAAGGGTAGTTGAGGGCGGGAGAATTTTTCTCAAAATCTTTATGTCACATCCCTAGAAGATACTAAACCTAAATAACAAGGTTGGTATTTTACTGACTTTTTGTTTTTGAGTTATCGTGATCACGGACACACACATACACACCGACCTTTTTGTGAAAATGCTTTTTTTGGATACAGGTTACCCTAAAACATATATTTTCAGTGAAATCTCAGTATCAAATTTTTGGGTAGAGTGCAATACCTTCTCTATACACTATGTACATTATACGTGTAGAGAAAGTAAAAATTGTGTCACCACATTTGAGAAGTTTCCTTCTCACATGTCCTGATAGTACCATCAACTAATAGTTTGTCCCTGTTACGTGAATGAACTAATCCTTCAAAGTGAAAGAAAACTATCACATGGGTTTGACATTTGAGAACCTTTGCTGACCCATCGTGAAGACTGAACCGTAGACCTGCATCTCATCACTGGTTGTGGTTTGCATAAGGAACATCTTGTTCTCATTGGTGCGATCCAAAAGCTCTTCTCAGATTATGAGGTGAAGATCTTTCTGGTCTTGACTCATGAGCTATGGGACAAACATGCATTCCAAGATGCTGTGTCAGAATTTCATGACGTGATCCAACAGAAATGTCAATTTCTCAGACGGTCAGTCGTCAAATGCCACACACAATTTCATTGATGTTCCTGGCATGACCTTCATAGGTAGATGTTAAAGGGCGTCCTGAACAAGGTTCAACTTTAACTTCCATCTGGCCATTTTTAAACCATGTGAACCATTCTTAACATCGAGTTTGGCTTAAGCACTCATCACCGTAGGCTTCCTGCGCCATCTGGTGTGTCTCTGTAAAGGTTTTCTCTCTAATTCTGCCATCTTGAAATTTGCAAATTGTGCAACACAATGTTCTACTTAATATAGCACTGAACAACAACTAACATAGAATAACGAAACTTCTGGCACTCGATTTTGTAACACTGCAGCACTTACTTTTTATTTCGGAAAACATGTTTCAGAAGCCATGTGCTTCCATTGTCAATTCCTTTGGTCGACTGCTAGCATTGCTTGCTGTGGTGGTTGTCTCTGTCCCCGGGGGTGGTTTGATGAACCTCTGTATCAGTAGGTCGCCTGGTGGGATTTCAAAATTGAAAACACGGCTCTTGTTTTTCCAAATATATATGTTTTCACAAACTTTTAATTCCTTTTTCCTTTTGATGTTTTTTAGTATATTTTGGCTTGATGTGTTTCTCTTTCCAAAAATGCCAAGCTACTGCGGATTTGTCTTCTTGTTTGAGTTTAATATTTCTGTGGTGTTCTTTTGCTCGTTTTTATATTTCTTTTTGTTTGACCAATGTAGATTTTTTCACAGTCGTTGCAGCTGAAATGATATATTCCTGGTTGTTTTCTTGATATTGATTTAGAATTTAAAATGTTTTTTATGGAGTAATTGTTTTTGGGGCTAGAATAATGATGTGTCATTTGAACATCCTCTGGAATTTATAGAAAGTTGTAGGGTGGTATGTAAACTTGTAGATCTTGTTTTTGAGTGAGTGTGCTGACTTCTTTAATTCTCTTCCCATTTTTGGCCTTATTAACAACAGTTCTAGCAGTTACACGTTAAACACAGGCTTATGCAGGGATGCCAACCGCATTTCGCTCCAATTACGAATGTTCTGGAATTTTTTGAACAAACGTCATACATGAAGATTACTTTAGAGACACAATCTTGGGAACATTGACATCTGCCATTTATAAACATCAATTGTAAATTATAACTAAGACTGCATAAAACATTACATTCAACTTTTGTCAATGTTTATGCCACTTATGAAAATGCTAATTAACTAGTGCTTCAATTGTACACTTTACATAAATTACCATTTTTTGTTCTCAGATCAACGCAACTTGGGCATGTCCATGAGGGTTGAAAGGTCGTCACTAGATCAGGTGAAAAAGCGTTTTGAAATGAACAAAAAGAAGCTTGAGGAAAAGAAGAAAGATTATGACATTGAGCAGAGGATGAAGGAGTTACGTGAGGAAGAAGAGAAGTTAAAGGAATATAGAAAAGAAAAGAGAAAAGAGAGGAAACGTAAACTTGAAGAAGAATCAGAATCTAAACCTGAAACAGAATCTGAACTGGCTTCAATCATGGGATTCTCTGGTTTTGGCTCCAAGAAATATTAATGTATCATTGTAGTAAAGTTCGGACTATTTACCTTGTAAATAAAACTATCATTATTATTACAGCAAAGTTTTTATTTCTTTGTTTTAGCTTTTACAAACAATACACTTTCATTATATTCCTTAGAACTTACATTGAGGGGGTATCTGACTTTAAGTCTTGTTTATGTACAGATTTTCTTGTTTTCTCTGCAATTAAATAGAAACATATCATCTCACATGAATATTCATTAATACTTTAAAATATTGCAGATAAATGTTAAAAATTGGATGTCTAAATTACTTTTTCTACCTGTTATTATTTTTATACATCTAAGAGAGCAACCCTGAAAAGTTTTAGAAGAACAAACCAGGAATAGTTATAAAAAAAAATCTATGTTCCATTCATATGATTTTCTCTACCTATTCTGCAACAAAGTATTCTTATGAAAGCTTATTCTTCTATTTACTTGATGATAATCGAGATAAACATTAACAGAAATTGTCTTATTACTTGCTTCCTTGTAAGTAGAAGGGAATACACTAGGATAAAGTGTTAGTCAAATGTTTTAAAAGCTGGTTGCTATGTGAAACAATTAACATTTGGTTCATTTGCTTGACTAGGATAAAACAGTGAGTAACGACTAACCATTTGAGAAGAATCAAAGTATTAGAAATTTTAAAGCCGATAACAAGGAATATGTTGAAAACTGTATAAGAAAAATCTGATGTGTTACACTCACATGACTTTCTCTAGCTCTTCTACAAACTTCTTACATAAGATTATTCTTCTTTCTGCACCTTGCTAATCGAGATAATCATAGAAGAATGTTCTTACTACTTAGTTCCTTATAAGTAGAAAAACAATAAGGGAATACACAAGGCTAAACCAATAGTCAAATTTTGTAAAAGCTGTCGTTATTCGATTGTCATTGCAAATCGCTTCTTTGCTTGGCCAAGAGTAGTACAAAAGAAAAATGAACACTTCCTGTCTGAGAAAAGTGTAAGTACTCTCAACTGAAACCAAAACTGTGGTTCTCAGCTTTCATTCTATATCGGCCATGAAAGACTGCTTAATTTTGCTCAGAGGCCTCTTTATCAAAGAAATGAAATGGCCTGTTATTTATGGACGCTCTTTAACTGCTTTGGTTCTCAGCATCCCATTCTAAATTGGGCATGAAAGATCGCTTAATTTTGCTCAGAGGCCTCTCTTATCAGGCTTGAGGTTCTTTTACGTGCCGTAAATCGACGACACAGGACCCACGGCTTTACTTCCCTTCCGAAGTAAGCCATGCTAAGGATTTTTATGCCCGAAAAAATCCATCGTCCTCCACCGGGTTTGAACCCGCGTCCTTAGGTATATGAAGTCAGCATGGTAACTTGCTGAGGTTCTTTTACATGGTGTAAATCTATGACACGGGACCAACGCCTTTACTTCCCATCTGAAGGAAGCCATACTAAAAAAATGGATATGAAAAATTATGTATTTTAACGAGATCTACATTCTTTTGTGTACTAAGTTTTTAGTTATCTCTTACAGTTTACCAGGTACACAAAAGTCACCCTGATGGAAGAGGTCTTCAGAGGCTATTTCAGAAAATTGAAGGAATACACATTTTATTTGTTATGAAAAAATCTTCAACATTTATTTTAATCCAAATGTTACATCATTTTTTGACCAAAAGAGAATTTTCGAAAAATGTTCCATTTAAAGAGCAGTGAAAATCTTTGTGTCACATCCTTGGAAGATACTAAACTTAAATATCAAGTTTTGTTAATTTGGAATTATCTGAAGCACACTTATTTAATTCGCTTTCTTTTGTGTTTTTCAGAAATATTAAGTGAAGGTGACTGTAAAGAAGTTTGACTCAGTTAACTCCAAATTAATGATGAATACTTTACTGTTAATACTTCTTCTGCTTTTAATATTAAACAATCAAGTTTGGTATTTAAACCAATATTTTGTTTGAGTTATGACTTTCACAGGCCACACACACGTTTTCTAAGTTTTTTAGGTGCCCTCAAAACATGTATTTGGATGAAATGCAATTTTTATGTGCATTCTAAGTTAATAAGAGAAAGTAAAAATAAACTTAGGCAATAATTGTTTATAAAGTCACAGATAGGAACACATAAGATTTTTATGTAAACTGTGTAGCATGAAGAAATTGTATGCAGTGATGAAAATTGCAAAGTTAAATGAATGCAGGATGTACTTGTAATGACATTGATTTTACTTACTTATACAGATGCAAGGACAGGCTCCTGTTCATCTAAACTGAGAATAGTTTGACCACCAGGTGCCTCTGCAGACAAGAGAGGCCTGAAACACAAGTCAACATTTAAAACACCTAAAGTAGCCAATAAGAGACAAGCCTTATTTATTTCCCACATTATACTAATCAATCACCATAATAATGTTGGATTATTCTTTACTTTCTCTACTGCATATGTACATATTTTGTACATAGTATGTAGAGAAGATATTGAATTCCACTCAAAAATTTGATACTGAGACTTCACTAGAAATATATGTCTTGATCAACTCAGAGTAAAAAAAAAAGTGTGTGTTGTGTGTACGTACGTGAGTGTCCAAAGAAAATGTTCAAGAAAACCCCCACATCTCAAACTATCCTTTACATGGAAAAACTTCCAAAAATGTTGTTTTTCTCATAAAATGTCTCTAACAATTTTAATTAAAATACCTTATGCTTAATATATTTTTATGACAGACGTAATGTATATCTTGAATTTTCTGGGAATAGCCTCTGAAGTACTCCTCATTTTCAATTAATTTTGTATAACTGGTAAACCTTAAGAAATAGACAAAAACTTACTATACAAAAAATGTAGATCTTGTTAAAACACAGCAGTTATGTCACATAATTTTTTTTTTTTTGTTTTTATAGTTGATCATTTCCAATACATTTATTGCTATTGGTTTAAATTGTAAAATACTTAAACTTTTCTCAAACAGGTGATCATCTTTTGTACCATCTCTCTTTTGTTTCACTCTAGCCATACAAAGTGAACTGAATTTAAATTGTTTCACATTGCAACCAGCTTTCAACATTCATTCCTTACTAATAAAATAAGGAAAAGATGGGATCTACTCTTAGGGTAAGGTCAGGGGCCAATGAGAGCATTTACTGCAACCAGGTGCCTCGAGCATGTTTCTTATTTCAGGATAGTATAAATACTTTGTTCAAATGGTAAACTGATAAGTAGAGAATTCAAACACTTTAGTTTCTCAAACAAAAATCTTATGCTTCCATTCACATTACTTTTTCCACTTTGTAACACATTATTCTTATAAAGCTTATTCTTCTATCTACTTCATGATAAACATTAACAGAAATTGTCTTATTACTTGCTTCCTTGTAAGTAGAAGGGAAATAAACTCTGCTAAAGTGATAGTCTTTTAAAATGTGGTTGCTATGTGAATGAAATCTGTTTCTTTGCATTCCCAGGAGTTGAGAAATTCCCGTGTGCGAAAAGTTTAAGTATTTTAAAACTGAAACCAATAACAAGAAGTATCTCAAAAAATGTACATGACACTGTGTGTTTCAATGAGATTTACATTTTTTGTGTAGTAAGTTTTTGTCTATCTTTTTACGGTTTGCTGGTCATACAAAAGCTATTCAGAGACTATTTCCAGAAAATTCAACATTTGAAGAAGAGGGCAAATGCCCTTGAAACATATGTCTTGATACTTCATTTTAGGTGAGGTGAATGTCACTATTCCAACTTATTTTCAACTACTATACTTTAACTACTTCACTTGTCTCAAACTTCTGAGTTATTTAATATACATTTTATTTGTCATGTAAATATCTTTAATATATGGTATTTTAATAAAAATTGTTAGTTGTTTTTGAGAACATTTTTCCATGCAAAGGGCAGTTTGGAACCGGGATATTTTCCTCAAAATCTTAATGTCACATTCTTGGAAGATATTAAACTCAAATATGAAGTTTTGTGTTTTACAAACTTTATGTTTTTGAATTATAATGTTCACAGTCATGGACACACACAGACCTTTTTCTAAAAATACAGAGGACCCTTATACATGTATTTCTGGTGACATCACTGTATCAGATTCAAGGAAGTAAACAGGTGTAACCTTGCTGTTGGGTGTGTATCTGATGTTACAGGACTGAACAAGTCGACAAGCAGATCTTGACTGTCCTGTTTCTCAAGTGCGGTTTCCTCTCTCGGACCTGGTGCTTCTTCTTCTTCCTGAAATGTTTGTAGCATTAGATGTGTACATACTGAGTTTTCTTCACAAGCAATAAAACTCTTTAGTTTAATTAGCTGTAGGGGATCTAAAGCAAGAATAGAATAGAGAGAGAGCTAACAGGGATGTGTGGTGACAACATTGAAATCACTTGACTTATGGATGGAGCACAAGTGGTTTTGCAAAGGTTTTAAACAGGGTTCATTGCAGAATAACTCAAGAAAAGGTATTTTAAAGTATTATACAAATCACTATGTACATTATCTCATAGATTAAACATAACACACGGTTTGAAACCATAAAGCTGTGCATCTTTTTTCTAAAATGTGTATTTTGTGTACATTTGGAATAAGAGGTGCATCCAGAAAGTAAGTCCCGATCGCATCCAGAGATGGCACCACAGTCAGATAGGAATGCACATGTGCAGGAGAAGAGAGAAAGCACGCGGTAACATTGTAGTAAAGTTTCAGTTTTGTGATGGCTGTGTTTACCGCTCTGTGCTAGGAGAAAATGGCTGCTCTGATATTGTCTCCTGCTGCATGCGAGGTTCGTGCAGTCATTAGATTTTTGCATGCTCAAAAGCAATTTGCAGCAGAGATCCATCGTCAATTGTGTCTCGTGTATGGACAGGACATTATGTGTGACAGTATGGTGCAGGCAATTCACGGAAGGAAGAACCAATATTCATGACGAAGACTGTTCCTGGTGACACCAGAAGTGTTGGAAAGTGTGCAGCAGAACCAGCGCTTCACAATTTCAGAACTCTCGTCAGTTTCCCCAGATGTCTCGCTTGCGTGTGCAACAAATTGTCTCCCGGTGGCTTGGTTTTCACAAAGTGTGTGCAAGATGGGTGCCTAGACAAATGACAAACATCTGGCCTCAGCATTGTAATTCCTACAGTGATACACAGTGGAAGGTGACAAGTTTCTCGACAACATTGTCACTGGGGATGAAACATGCCACATCAGAGACAAAACAAAAATTATATGCACTGTTATCGACATGGTGTCATCTTGTGCGAGGGGAGACCGTAAATGCTGATCGATATTGCCAGACGTTGCATAAACTCAGGCGGGCAATCCAGAACAAGAGAATGGAATGTTGACAAGAGGCATTACGCTTGTGCATGACAATACAAAACCCCATACAGCCAATGCCACACGAAATGTGTTGAATAAGTTTGGATGGGAGATCTTTGAACATCCACCCTACAGCCCCGACCTGGCTCCAAGTGACTTTCATCTCTTCCATCTCATTATGCGTTTTCTGGCAGAAAAACGTTTTCACAGTGTCGCTGAGGTACAGAATGAAGTGACTTTCATCTCTTCCATTTCATGAAGTGTTTTCACAGTGTCATTGAGGTACAGAATGAAGTGACTTCATGGCTGTCGACATTGGTGGCAGAATCCTATGATGTGGGCATACAATTAATGGTGCACCATTACGATAAATGCCTCAGCAATGGTAGTGACTATGTTGAAAAGTAGGCAGTGAGTCTATGTAATTACACCAATAAATATTTCATACTTAGTGATGTTTTTATTCTCTTTATCGGTCATCGGGACTTACTTTCTGGATGCACCTGATATAATAACATGCAGGATAATTAAAGGATTCTAGTTAGATCCAATGTAAGGAAAATTGCATCCTTTTTCTATGAAGTCAAAGTGATATTATTATATGACTCCTTGAAGCTAGCATTTGAATTGTTTCTCAAACTGGATTCATATATAAATAATTTAAAAAATTATATAACTTCCACGTATGATTCAGATTTGATTTTGTTGAAAATATGTCCAGATGTGGAATCTTGTAAAATGTAACATAACTCCATGGCACGACAGTCCATGAGGGACCAAGGCCTACTGCCCAGATGCTTCATCCAGACGTCATGAATGATTGACGTCTCGAGTCCCTCCTGGCTGGTTGATGCGATCTTCTCAATCAAGTAGCTCCTCAGTTGGCCCCCCAGGGACCTCACGAGGCTGAGTGCACCCTGGACCAGGTCTCCCAGCGGGAGGAAATTCCCCATGCCAGTATCAGGAATCGAACCCACATCCCCCATTGGCAAGCAGTTGCGCTTCATGAAATCTTGTTGATTGTCAAAATGTTTACTTCTTTTTTGGCCTCACAGATCCCTCAGCTGTGCCGTTGACAAAGGCCTTGACTGCTCCACTTTCTATTTATAAAAACTTCCCTCAGCTACACTTTAGGGCTTAGGGCTGTATAAGTTTATAACTACAAAGTGCCTCTAATGGAATAACAATAAAAAGTACCAAATCCGGATCACGTAACAAAGGAAGTAAGTGGAATACTATTTATTAGCACTTTCCTTTTTCAACTCACAGTTAAAGAATTTCCAAATTACCTGACCAACCAGCAACTGCAGACAAGCATCAAGTTGGCATTCATGTAATACAAACAAATGAAAAGTTATTACCCTTTTCACAAATTTTTCATTACAGCCAAAGCAGCAGCGATAATGCACCATTTCATTTGTTTTTAATCATATGAAACAACTTTTTAAAACATCATAATGTCCACACAATCACATATATTTCAATTCACACACACAACCCACAAGTCATGTGACTTTCAGATTCAATGTGAAACATTTCTCTGTCTGTCTTATTCTAACTGTATGATTGCCACAGAATTGTATGTGCTGGGTAATCAGCAGATAGAAGAACATGTTTCATGGTATTAAACACTAAGTTACATTTTATATTTTTTTCACAATAGTGCATAAACTCACCACGTGCTATTTTTACACTTATGCATTACTAAACATCACCTTACCATTGTGTTCAGTGCATGAAATAATCAGTTTTGAGCCTAAATCTCCACTCAGTCCCCTTAAACTAATATAGGGTAGTTAAATTATATTCGAAGCCACTCTTGGTGAAATGGCCGGCTGTTGCTGGGAAAACTGCGTGGACAGAAGCAGACTAAAATCCTTACTTTATAAGAGATGCTGGAAATGTTCACCTTCTGCAGCATATCTCTTAAAAATCTGATGTGCTACATTCACATGACTTTCTCTGCAACAAAAAATGTTCTTAAAAAGCTTATGCTTCTATTTACTTCATGCTAATCAAAAAAAAAAATTAGCAGAAATAGTCTTATTACTTGCTTCCTTGTAAGTAGAAGGGAAATAAGGTAGTAGCATAGGTTAAAGTGATAGTCAAAAGCTGGTTGCTATGCGACTGAAGTTCCTTTGTTTGTATGGACAGCAGTTGACAAATTCCTGTATGAGAAAAGTATAAGTATTTTAAAGCTGAAACCAAAAACGAGGAATATTTAAAAAGCGGTCAACTCCACGAAAAAATGTATATAGCATAAATTGTGTGTTTTAATGAGCTCTACATTTTTTGTGTAGTAAGTTTTTGTCCATCTCTTACGGTTTAGCAGTTATGCAATGCTGCGTAAAATTCATCCAGAATAGTCTTCAGAGGCTATTCCCAGAAAATTCAAGATATACATTTTATTTGTCAGGTAATATCTTTAATATACAATATTTTAATCAAAATGGTTAGAGGCATTTTTGAGAAATTCAAATTTTTCGAAAAAAGTTCCATATAAAGGGTAGTTGATGGGGGATTTTCTTGAAAATCTTCGTGTCGCATCCTTGGAAGATACCAAACCTAAATATCAAGTTTGGTATTTTACCAACTTTTCGTTTTTGAGTTATTGTGTTCTAAGACACATGGACACACACACACACACAAACCTTTTTGTGAAAATGCTTTTTTTGGATACAGGGGACCCTAAAACATATATTTCCAGTGAAAGCTCAGTATTGAATGTTTGGGTGGAGTGCAATACCTTATCTATACACTATGTACATAGTTTGTGTAGAGAAAGTAAAAAATGTTGTCACTCATGCTTTGGAGCATTTGCCTTGAAAATCTCTGAAAAAACTAGTGCAGCAAAAAGGTGTATTTGATCTTCTGTGAGAAATTCTACACGTGTGTTGAAAATAAAACGTTATCGCTACATAAGAGTGCAAGCATTAAAAGTAAATTACTCCAGCAACCATGTGAATTATTGTAACTGATTTTTCCAATCTGTAGAAAGAGGTTTCGTTGACCCACAGCTTTTGTTTTTCACTGATGAATCTTGCTTTCATCTAACTGGGCAACAGTCGATACTGGGCTTCAGAAAACCCTGTGCTATTGGATGAAACGCCTCACTATGATCAAAAAATTTGAGTTTTGTGTGCGATAAGTGCTAGAAAAATAATAGGCTCCACTTTCTTTGATGAAACAATAAATGCAGAGCCATATTAGAGACTATTTTTTCAATTGCTTGACAGAAGAAGAGAAATCGTATGGTTCATTCCAGTAAGATTCTGTAACAGCACACATGGCTGTTGAATCATTAAATACAGTAAAAGAGTTGACAGAATAATCAGTGTTGATTTGTGGCCCCCACGTTCTCCTGACCTAACGAGTTGTGATTTTTATTTATGGGGTTCTTTAAAAGACAAAGTGTATCATTCCAGTCCTTGAACACTAGAGGAATTTGGAGATAATATTGTGCAAGAAGTCACAAGAATTCCTACTGCTGAGCTTTGGAGAGTGAGAAAGATATGCTGCCTGTTTGAGACAGAAAATCAACATTTTCAGCATCTATTATAAGGTAAGGATTTTAGTCCACCTCTGATGGCATAATCCCCCCCCCTGACTCCCAACCATCTCACCATGAGTGGGTTCGAATATACTTTAACTACCCTTTAGTATAGATGGAAATACAGGGTATTAATGAACTATATCAAAATATTTTCACAGAATATGTACATTACTTAAATACGTAATTTGAGATAGGAGACTTATGGCATGTTTATTAAAATTTTGAAGTAACGGCTATAAGTTTCTGAAGTGCCAGTATGCCACTGGCTAATTTATCAACCATTCAA